>JAKSZT010053928.1:52272504-52696867 GCA_026826555.1 Tolypeutes matacus | reverse complement strand
ACATTTGTCACTGTGCTCTGAGAAAGGCACCCATAGATGCCCCGGAAAGCTCTGAGAAGGCAGGACCATTCCTCTACTGTACGGAGATCCTACTGCGAGGTTAGCTCTTTCTTACTGACTTGACTTCATAACAAAGAATGCAGTTTCTCACCGAAAGCCTCACCAAAACTTTAGCCCACATGTGATTGTGGGGGATTCCTGCTAAGAGGAGGTTCTGAGAAGTCAAACGGCTGGATCACTGTCCAGAGACCAGGCTAGACTGGGAAGATGGGGTGGCAGCAATTGAGTCAAGGTAGTGATTTTTTCATGAAACAAGATTTACCCAATTTTAAAAATCTGAAACCATGTTCCTTTCACTTTTATGTGTGTATGTTAACATGGTCTTTTAAAATTAAAATAGTGGTGACAGTAGATTTTTTTGGTATGTTTTTTAAAAATGTCATTACTTGGCAAAGTAAAACTCCAACAACTGTAACCCAGTTCCCCAAATTCTTTTGGAGATTTCATTCAGCCATAAAACCTGAAAGTCTGGAATCTAACAGATTAGATCATTTCTTCGGTTGCTGCTAACTCTCAGATTTTATGGAAGCCCATGCAAACTGAAAAAAATTCCCTCTGAATTTATTAAAGAGTAAAGAAAACCAAGTGAGCATTTCAATAATACAAAAATGACTTGGAATAAACACTGAATAACTGCATTGCATGGGTTAACAACAAATAGATAACTCTCAGGAGCAGCTGATACAAGGGGAAACACCTCATAAGCCACAGGAGGTTATTTATTCAAACAAAATGGCTGCCACGTTGAAATATCATTAATGGATTTGTAAGGACTTAAAAAGAGAATTATCATTTTTATTTTGTAACCATTTCTGGAGAAAAACAAACCACCATGATCTAGAATCTTACATCCAGTGCACATCTATGACAAGGAAATATATAATTCTATTTTGGCTGTATAATCTGTTATGCAATTACAATTTATTTTGAAACGAACTGGCCTAACAGAGCCCTCAGGAACAGAAGCTAAAAGTAACAATTCATGGAGAGTGTTCTTTAATTACTGAAGAATTCATGCTTAATTCATGTCTCCTTCAAGGGCCAGGTAACACATTCTGACTGCAGGCTGAAAGAACAGACACGGAGTGTGAATATTCTCGCTGTCCTGCTTTTGTGAAAATCAGGGTAGGCTAAACATTCACTATATTAGAAACCATGCATGTGTCCCCAGACCTAGTTTTTCTCCCTAGGTTTGGTTTTTGGAATGCTGGTGATAAACTAAGCCTGATTTATTACATGACCATCCTGAATGGGAAAAGACTGTAACTTTGGGTATCTCTGGTTAACCTTAAGGGAAATAGCAGGGGTACGGATGTGGCTCGGGTGCCTGGGCATCCATCTCCCATATGGAGGGACATGGATTTGATCCCTGGGACCTCCCAGTAAAAAGAAAAAAAAAAAAAGAAAAATATAGAAGGCGCGTGGGCCAATAGGCCCCATGCAAGGGTGCGCCACCAGGCTCCGTGAGCCTCGCAGCAAGATGATGACATAACAGGAGAGTGACTCAAGGGAGAGCCAAGACGAGACGCACCGAAAAAACAGGAACTAAGGTGGTGCAGGCGGTAGGATGCCTCTCTCCCACATTAGAGGCTCCAATGATTGATTTCCAGTAAAGACAGGAGAAGGGTGAGAAGAGAGGGCAGGAAATGGACACAGAGTTGCTCAGCAAATGGACACAGAAACAGCAAAAATGGGGGGGGCAGGTAAAAATGGATAAAAGTAAGTAAATAAATAAATAAATAAGTAAATAAATCCTTTTAAAAAATGTATAGGGGAGGAAGATATGGACTATAGTTGGTAGTAATACTTTGACGATGCTCTCTCAAGATTTGTTAACAAATGTTTCACAACAATGCAGGGTGTTTGTTGGGGGAAGTGATGTGTTGGAGCCCTGTATGATGTTACGCATGTTTGTTTTGTAAGTTCACAATGTTTACCAAACACTTATGGTTTATGTATGTTCATGTATGAATGATGTACTTCAGTAAGTTATTTAAAAGAAAAAAAAAAAAAAAAGAACAGCCACGGGAGATTTTTCCAAGGACATTGCTCTGGGAAAATTAAAAATATGATGTTTCCTCCTAATTCTTGATACCTATGCTGGCTGCCCTTGGATACAGCCAGTGCCTGCTTCTCCCATTTCTCATTTTGCTGATTCGGTCTCCTGACTGGACCTAAAATCCACCTCTCTTGAGTTTTCTGAAGGCACGGGTCAATTTTGGGGTTCCCACACCAAGCACAGTGAGGCTGCCTGTTAGGTAGAGGCACACCATCGCCATCTGGTGGTGAGAGAGTTACTGCAGGGTTTAGTGGATGGGCGTGGAGGGCGAAGAGAACCAAGTAGCCAAGCGTGCACCAGGCAAGGAGCTAGAAGCTTCACATACATCATTTTAATTTAATTACCATAAACCCCCAGTGAGGGCGCTATCATCGCCCCTGTTTCACAGACACGGAAGTGATTGCTCAAAGGGTTTCAGTAATAAGTAACTCGCCCTAGGTCACCCAGGCCACACGCCTAGTGACACAGCTAGTGAGCAATGGAGACAGGTCTCTCTGACTCCAAAGCTCTCTTCTTTCTACAGTGCCATTGTGTCCCCCATATTCTGGAGACTTCAGAGTTTAGAAATATGGAAAACAAAGAATAAGAAGATGCAGAGTTCATTTTGGGATGGTGATGGAGTAGGGTGGGTGAGGTATGGATGAAGTAAGAGAAAAGGAACTAGTATTTTTGAGCTCCCACCATTTCTAAATCCTCTGCTGGGTGCTTTTCATTTACCTCATTTTAATCTCCAGGCAAAGCAGAGTAGTAGAGAAGCACTAAGAAAATAAAAATGGATAGAACATAGAGAGACATCCAGAAGTAAGCCTGGGGTTTGACAGATTTTGGAAGAGCTTTTCCTGCTGGCCAGGAAGGAAGAAGTAAAATGAAGTGATAAAAAGTAAAAAACTGGACTCCCACTGTCTCCCAAATACCCTGGGTGGGTTGTGGGTAGGGTGAAGTGGTGTACCTGGGTGGTGTCTGTGGGGTAGCTGCATCTTCTGGAGAGCTTTTTACTCCTACTAAAATTTAAATGTCAAGGCTGAGAGGCCTTCACAAGTCCAATTCCCATGTCTTATGGAAGAGAGGACTGGGCCCAGAAAGGCTGCCGGTGAGCATGCCCAAGGTCAGGCAGCACTAAGAGGCTGCTGGTGGTGGTTGGGGGAAAGGAGGGCTGGGAACTTGAGCTTCTGAGCCAGGATCCAGGACATACCAGTGGTAGGGAGTGGGGGTGGGGAATGGATAAAGATTCTGGATGCTTCTCTTGTTTGGTGGCAGAGTTCAGGTTTCCTGAACACTCCTGGAGCCATGACAATTGTGATGGATTTAATTACATGCCCCAATTTAGACATGTTCTTGGTCTTGATCAACATTCCCGTGGGTGTGAACCCTTTGCAAATAGATCTCTTGAAGATGGCATTTTAGTTAAGGTGTGGCCCAACTGAAGGAGTGTGGGCCTTAATCCAGATAACTGGAGGCCTTTAGGAATAGGACAAATTCAGACATGGTGAGAGAAAGCCACAGAGAGGAGTCAGAAGCCAGCAGTCAGCAGAACCCAGAAGAGAAAGAAGAGGACATCACCATGTGATGACAGGGAGGGATACAAGCAAAGGTACACCACAAACAGCCGGCAGCCAGCACCAGAATGTTCCAGACCTTGGGGAGAAAGCTTCGGCTTGCTGACACCTCAAGTTTGGACTTCTCCTCAACTCAAAACTTTGACCCTATAGATCCCTGTTGTTTAAGTCAACCCATTGTGTAGTATTTGTCATAGCAGCCTGGTAGACTAAGACAATAGGCTTCTGCCCACCTGGGGAGGTGGGGGGTGGGGCCTCATTCCAGATCAAAGGAGTTGAACAAAAGGTAACAGCTAATGATCAGCATTTAGGGATGTCAGCCACATTTGCTCACCAATAACTCTTTCAACTATATTTGTAAAGACAAGAGGCTAAAGATGTAGATTCAAGGGGTTATTAGCTGGCCAGAGTCCTAAAGAAAAAGCATCAGGCTACTCATTTAAAGATAGCAATAAAAAAATTTGTAAAAATGTGTTTACCATAAATCTCTTCTTCCTTTATTCCACTAAACATTCTCATTTACCTGTTCTAGGTTGCATCTGTAGCTGAGCTAGCCATGGAGACTCAGGTAATGCCAGGTCGTGGTAGGAGAAAGAAGCAGATCTTTTGGAATTGAATATGGGGTGTGTGGATGGCTAATCTGAGTAATTGGGGGAAACAACTGGATTTTTTAAACTGAGTGAGTATTTCCACTGAATTAAAAGGATCGGCTTTCAACTTTTACTGAAGAATTACCAACGTCACCTGTGATGTTCATTTTTTTTTAAGTGTACCTCAATTAAGATGAATTCGAAATATGAATATCAGTGATACATCATCACAGTTCTCAGAGAACTAAACTTTTCTCGTGCCTTAAAAATATGATTTGACATAGCCTCAACATTTAACTTTTCAGGATCACAGCCTCTGTGAGACAAACAGGTGAGCTTCAGCTTACCTCTGGCTCACCTCTGCATTAGAGGTGTCAGGCAGGGATGAGAGAACCAGGGACTGGAATCTTTTCCAGTGCATTATTCCAGGGATAATGTACTATAACAAAAGCCAGCAGATGATATTAAGTATAAAGCCACTGTCTGGTGAGGTAAAGTCTAGAAAGAACTTCCATTTCCTTCAGGGGCACTATTTTTCAGTCTGGAAAGTTTAGCTCCAAAATTTATAATTCTATTAAGTTTGATTTAATTTTTCTGAAGCTTAGAGACAATTGCACCAGCAAAGGGCATTAAACAAGACAACACAGAAATAAAGCAGGGACAAAGGAGACCTGTTTTCTCCTTCCATCGCACATTAGGCACAGCATATCCTCTTAATGGAGGTCGCATTTGGCTTTTCTGGTCTGTTTTGATGATTGCGAATGCAAGACTAATGCAATATCCCAGAACCATGGGTAGCTCATCAAATGGCACTCGGGGGGGGGGGGGGGGAGGCGGGGCAGACAGATGAAATGTGTGCAAATGAAGGAGGGTGCTGCAGGGGACCACCAGCTCGCTGGGTGTAGGGTATGTGCTGGGGTCTGGAGAGGAGCATGGATGGAGAAGCAGGCAGGTCACAGAGGGCCTTGTAGGCCAAGTTCATGAGCCTGGAGCTGCTCTTGCAGGCAGCAGGGAGCCACCCAGGGCTTCTGAGCTAGAAAGCAATGCATCTAAGGGAGCTATCTGGGGATAGTGACTGTGGCAGTGGCAGGCCTTGGGGTGGAGCAGAGAGGATGGATCCACCTGATATTGAAGAGGAAGGCTGGGTAGACCCAATGATGTTTAGACGCAGGGAATGAGGGAGAGAGAGGGGTCAGGAGTGTCCCAGGTAATTGCAAAAGTGGAATAATGAATTGAGTTTGAGATTTATTGGGTCTGAGGGGCCTGAGCGCACACCCACAAGGGGTGTCCTGGATGGTAGATATTCAGGACAGGCTGGTCTCCTGGGGGGAGAAGGACATCTTTGGTGCCGCTTCCCTTACTGTGCATCTGTCACATAACCGCCTCGCCAATCCCTGAATTTTAGACACTGGGCAGCGCCAAAGAAAGGAGGTCTGCACATGGGTTCTGCCCACCTTGGGACCATTTTTAGATGGCAGAAATGGGAATGCAGTGAGCCTCAGGAGTAACCTCCAAGAGGAAAAGCAAGAGAGCGTTGTGGGGAAAGGGAAATATGCAGCCCGAGAGGCCGGTATGGACGGGCCAGGAGACGACAGGGCTGGCAGAGAGCGCACAGAAGTCACCATGGTCGCTGCTCTTGGTCGTGGCTGCAAACCTTCTTTTCCTCAACTCCAGCGGGAACCCCCAGCCCTCCAGCCCTGCGCCTCCCTGCAGCCCAGGGCCAGCTCCGCTGGCGGCCCGGTGATGACTTTACCGTGTGATGGAGAAACTGCTTTTGGGTGAGAGGAATGGTGGAGCCGACATGGGACTCTTTGGTGAACTCGTACTTGGGGTGAGGGCACAGGTCGTAATCTATCATGGTTTCCGTGTAGGTCAGAGGGTGCATCACAGCAAATAAGCCTGGGCTAGGATTCTACAGAAGAGAGAGAGAAAGTAAGATTGCTTCTTGTTTACCAGTTTCTGCGCCAGGCAAGGAAAGACTCCAGTCGGTGCCTCTCTCCCATTAGCACTAACACTGACTCCATGTCATCTCATCTGGGGAAGAGAAGCAGGACAGCAGAAGTGTCTTCAAATTAGCAGGGTTTTTAAATGTCACAGACATTCATACAGGCCATGTAGATCCCACGTGGATTTACTGAGCTCACTTGGAAACAAGTATAACTGAAATGACAGCTTAAAACGGCAAAAAGTATTTCTTTCCGAATATAATGAATTAGGGGAATTACGGAATAAGCCAACCGACTGAAAAACATTAAGCTTCTGGTTTTGAAAACAAAAATAGCCTCTTTAATGACTTAATGACTTTGAAGAGCAGTAAAAGGGGAGGATGACATTTGACATATCATATCAGGAAATGTCAACACTTAACATTGTTTGGGTAAAGTTTTTAATCTGGGAAGGCTCCATTTGGATGTAGTGTCTGGTCCTTTGTGAGGTCCAGACCACTTTTTTGCTGTTGTTCTTATTTTTTGCCAATTTTCCAGTAGAACTGATATAGGCACGGAGCAATTATATCAAAATACTAAAATACAGAGACTTTTAATGGTCCTCCTGGGCTTGCACAACAAAACACCTATTCCCAAGCGACACTCTTCTCCCCTTTCCAGTTGTTTAATCGTGGATGTTTGAGAACTGCTGAGATTTTGTTTGTACAATTTTTTAACAATAGAAAAAAAAAAACACCAACTCCTCATGGGCATCAGAAACCCAACCTCACTGCGAAGAAACAAATGTCCCCCCTGCCACGAAGTGAAATGAAGCAAAACCAGGGAATCCTTGGAGCACCCAGGTGCAGGGGGCTGGAGTCCTGGTGCAGAGCATGTACTTAGGAGTGTGGTGTGAGCTAAGGAGGCTGCAGAGACCATAGGATGTTAGTGCAGAGATGTTATGGGGAGATGGCTTTGGCCGAAGGTGTGGAGGTGAAGAGAGGGGGAAGGCAGGGAGGCAATGATGTCCACGGAGGGTCTGCCATCCCCCAGGAAGGAAGGATCCAGCACACATCTCAATGAGCACTCAATGCAGGACAGTCAGGGCATGGGGACAAGGACAGAGTGCAACACAGGTGACACTGGATGTCCCCTACGGAGCTGGTGACAGGGGAAGTGTGTACAACCCCAGGGGAAAGGGAATTCGCTGTGTGGCCTTCAGGAGTGTCTCCTACACTGGTTGACAGAGGGTCGACCAAGTTGCCATATGGCCAGCTCTCTTGGTCAGCCTCAGGCCAAATATGGTGCATGAAACCTTTTTGGAAATGGCCATCTCACTGTCTTTAATGGCTGTCATGCTTCATAGCCACCTGGGTGAGCCAGTGGTCAGAGTTCCCTACCTGGTGCCTCATGAATTAGGAAGTTTTGTGCTCTGGCCAGTGGGAACTAGAACTCTCTTTGGCCCTGTGTGAGTTTCAGGTTTGCTCCCTTGAATCCTTTGGGGCTAATCTTTCCTGACCTTGGGCAGTTTCCTGACACACATGTGCTGATAAGTACTCAGCTGCTGACTTGAGAAAGAACCAACACAAAGCTCCAGAACTTTCTCTCTGCAGCTCTCTCCTCTCCAGCATCCTGTCCCATGAACTCTCAGCTCGTTGGCCCCCTCATTCCATCTCATCAATTTAGGAAGGCTCCTGGGCTTGGCTTGGATTCCCTGACTTTTGACACAGCTTAGATGCTTTCTCCAGGCAGTAAGTAAGTAAGCTGCCTAGTCATAAGGCTTACCTCTTTTACTTAACATTCTCTCAGGGATCACTGTCCTTTGTGAGTTGATGCCCAATGTCTTGAAAAAATGCTGTTTCACATGTTTTGTCCAGTTTCTCAGTTGTTTCAGACAGGAGGGTAAATTCAGTCCCTGTTACTTCATTTGACCAGAAGTGGAAGTCACTTATTATTTCTTGAATGCCATGTCTTCCTTCTTTCTTCATTTACACTGCTATTTTGATTAAGTATATGCCCAAGTAACTTTCTAAGAAGGTAGGAACCTGCCTTCCTGTCAAGAGGCTCTGGGTTTTGAGTTATTGAAAAATGCACGTGAGGCAAGGATGAGAAATGGGGGACCTCTGCCAGTTTTTCCACAGCATTTAGAAGAAATAGGTAAATATATATCCACGTCCTAGGGACTTTCAATGATCTGAAACCAATGACTACATTTTGGTATGTGAAATTATTGGGACAAATTTTATGGTCCACTAGAAACCTCTTAATGGAGAAAACAGCTTAAGAGTGGATTGTGAAATAGGAACAAAAATGCATTACTAAGGGGAAATTTCACAGGTGACACTTTATCTAGAAACTCTAGCTCTACAAGCAAACCTGAGATTTTTTTTCTCTTCCAAAGATAGGAAGAGCTGATGACCCAAAGACTCCATGGGAGCTAAACAGGCATCTGGTCTAGCCACCATCCCTGACAATCCTCCCCAGAGCAGAGGGCCTCAGATTCCCCCGTCCTCTGCTCGTGTCCACCAGGAAAAAGTAGGGAATGATATGAACACATAGGCATTCATAGAAAGGAGCCATAGAGGAAGCTGTCCCTGAGAGCAGCCATGCTTAGGTTCCCACTGTGCACATGGAATGTGTGCTCAACTATTTGTGGAATTAATAGATTAATAAATAATTTTTGATACTCTCCAAGGAAATATGAGCATGACTAGGGAAAATTCCCTTGACTTCTCTAGACTGCAGGTTTCCCGCTGTTAGCATAGGAGAGGAGTGGTAGTGGGTGGATCTGGGGAGACCAGAGATGGAAGAGTCGTTTTCCAACCCTGCTGTGGGGAACCCCAGGTTTGTGCAGGGACAACCCCTCAGGGGATGCCCGAGGCAGAGGAGAGGTGGGCAGAGCCCCTGACCCCACTGCAATCTGAGCAACCAGAGCTTCATCCATTTTACCTGTTGGTTTTCCAGGTCAGATTCCATTTGATGAGAGGGCCCTGCTGCTAAATGAAGTGTGGAAATCCCTGAGTTAAATGTCCCGTGAGGTGAGTCCCATCTCTAAGATACTCGATGTCTCTGAGGAACACTTCCCTCACCCAGTAAGACCACGAGGAGTGTGTCCCATCATGACCAAAGTGCTAACATCACAGCTCTGTATAGGAAAGCAACCTCGATTTGGGAGCAAAGGTGAGGCAAGCAATCAGGGCTCTCAGGCAGAATTCTG
Source organism: Tolypeutes matacus (assembly GCA_026826555.1). Lineage (NCBI taxonomy): Eukaryota > Metazoa > Chordata > Mammalia > Cingulata > Chlamyphoridae > Tolypeutes > Tolypeutes matacus. Next base: position 52,687,460 of record JAKSZT010053928.1, on the reverse strand, counting down.
GTCCTGCTCTTGCACTAAGTAGCTGAGCAACCTTGGGTGTGGCCATCAGCAGCTCTGCCCACAGGAGAGACAGAGCTTATCTGGGAAAGAGGGAAGACTCTTAAGTAGTGTCTCAGGTCCGTCTTAATTCCATGTGTGCACGTGTGTGTGTGTAAGTGAATGGGCACGAGTGTGCACACGTGTGTGTGCAGGTGTATATGAATCTTTAAGAAAAGAGACCATAACTTGAGGAATGACTGTGGATTTTCACTGGTGGCCACATTATTACATAGAACCTCGTCAGATTCCTTGTCTGGATTTGATTCCATCAGAATTTGGGTAGACGGAAACATAAGGATAGAAGAGGGAACCCTGTGAGGGTACACAAGTGTAAGTGAAGGGAAACACAGTATGGTTGGGACACGTGCAGGGCAGCAGAGGAACCAAGGGGTTGGGGTGTTATTACTGGCTTCCCATGATCAGGAGTTTGGGCTTGATTTGGTAGAAAACGGGGCTGGTGAAGAATGTTGAGCAGGGTGGTGGCCTGTGCAGAGTGTGCTTCAGGGAGGTTAATCAAGTGAGGTTATAGAAAAGTGGAACAGAAACGGAGAGGCAGAGGTACACATGTGGAAGGGACACTCAGACCTCTGCCCAAGGATAGAAAAATGAATCAGGCAAAGCACAGCAGTGACACTAACTCTGGGTGACAGGGTTTGGGGTGATGTTACTTTCTTTTTCTTTTTCTTTCTTCTTTTTTTAATACATGAATGTATTATGTCTAATGATAAAAGATCATAAAAACAAATGCTGGAATTGTTCAAAGATAGAAATGTGGATATTTTCCAAACAATAAATGCTGGCAAGCAATTTCCACGATGAGATATTGTTTAATGCTTGAAATTCCAAAAGAGAAACATATTCCCTATTAATGCTTCAGTTTTCTTAAGTCACCATTGAAATAAAGGAACAGAGAACAAAAGACTGTCACTTACAAAAACTGTCACTTACAAAAATATAAAGCTGATCATAGTCTAGGGACCTGACCAAGGCCTCAGGTGGCTTCATGTTCAAGATCAAGGTCTTTGCAGAGAGCTGCGGTATGGCATCCTGTTTCGGAAGCGTGATGATGGTGGTGGCTTCGTCCTTCACAAGGACCAAGAGAAGGCAGTTAGTCTCGAGACCAGGACCAGATGGGGGAGGGAGTCGGGGGCAATTCTGGGAGATGGGGACGTGTTACCTCAGCTCCTTGCTTCAGCGCTCGGCAAGCTTTTGAGGTTTGTAACTTGTTGACGACTTCTGGATAGAGAATAGCTGATACCGCTTAATTGTGTACAGTTTTGGGACCCGACAATGAAAGAAGACAACTGAGTGAATATCCTTCAAAACCCAGGAGGCAGATGTGGCTCAAATGGCTGGGCGTCCGTTTCCCATATGGAGGGACCTGGGTTCAAACCCCAGGACCTCCTAGCAAAATAAAAGTAAAATATAGAAGGTGCGCGGGTGCGCCACCCAGGCCCTGCCTAAACACAGAGCAAGATGATGGCATAACAGGGGAGTGACACAAGGGAGAGCCAGGACGAGACTCGCTGAGAAACCAGGATGAGGTGGTGATGGCAGTAGGATGCCTCTCTCCCACATCGGAGGTTCACAGGATCGAATCCCGGTGAAGATAGGAGGAAAAGATAAGAGGAGAAGGCAGGAAACAGACATAGAGAATTGCTCAATGAATGGACACAAAAACAGCAAAAATGGGGGGGGGGTTAAATGGATAAAAAGTAAATAAATAAATTAATTAAAAAAAAAAAAAACTGTTACCCTTTTCAAGCACTACCACACATGCCAGTGTTACTTCAAGAGGTCGGTGGGATCTACTTCTAAACCGACAGCCACCCGATGGTAAAAGTAAAACAAGCATCACATTGTCAGATTGTGGTGATTGCTAATTTGGACCAGCACTAGGTAGACATCAGTCCAAAGCCGCCTTCTGTGTCCCACCACACATAAAGGTTCATAATTCCTCTCCCATACCGAATGGCTTAACTATAGAAAGACACCCAACACTGGTTGGTCAATTTAAAATATTTACATTTTCCAAAACAGAAGTGGTCATATGCCTCAAGAAAGGTCGACTAACTCTTAGTCACTTCATCTTGCCTTTTTTCTTCAAGTTTCTAATATATGCAGTTTGGAGAGCTTCATGTATGCACAATCTGTGATAGATCATAAATAAGGTACTGCTTTCTGTGAGGCACGTTAGGAAAAAAGGATCTGTTACACCTCACACATACAATAAAATAACATCAGAAAAGCAGACATAGTATGCTACCCAGTATGACCCATAATAGAACAAAATGATAAAATAATACAATTCAAATTCAAGAATATTTTGTTGACTTCATGAAAAACCCAGTCAACTAATGCTGTGTGACAGGTCTGACCTGCAAATTCAAGAAGGAATAACACTGCTTGATTTGAACTTCTGAAGACTTAATTGGAACTAGTCCAAGAGCCTAAAATGAGAAAAATTTAAAAATTGACACATAATCCACAGTGAGCAAAAACTTCTATTTCCACTACATTTTGAAAGATGAAATTGACAGTTCTCAAAGGAAGCCTTTCCATGACCCCAGTTGCTACTTCATGCGCAGGGTGCTGAGGCAGCTCAGGTTATGTCTCTCAGGATTGGGGAGGGAGCACATTCCAGCTGGAGCTGGAAGAACACCAAACACCAGTGATAACCTTGAACCCGTGTCCAAACAACAACTCAAAACACTCCAAGAAAAACCAGCCCAGGAAATATAACAGAGGAAACTTAGTTTTCCCATGATTACCTACCATAGGAAAAGTAGTTATTGGTAGCACTGAATTAATCTGAGATTGATTTTTGCCCTGGATTTTATACTACTTGGATGAGATTCCTTATTAATTTTCTAAAGACTAGGTGAAATTCTACTTCTGCTGACAGAATATACAGCTCGAATGGCACTTTGAAGTCTTGCAAGGCACTGGCTTTGTCTCTGAAGTGAACATAGGATGGGGTGGAATGTAGACATTACTGTATACCTGTACTCCAGGTGGACAGCCAGGCATTTAAAGTCTGCTCTACAGGAGTAAAGGAGTAGGTTTCTTAGGAAAGCAGGCATTTACCAAGTCAGGTAAAAAAACAGTATACAGGTTGGGAGGCAAGATGGCGTCGGTTTAAGAGGGCACTCACTGACTAGCTCTCTGAGGACCGCCGATTGTGGACAGGGTCCTGCCCAGGGCTCTGTGCTGTGGGCGCACGGAACAAGAAGCTTGGGACATCTAGCTGCAGGCAGATCGACAGCGTGGATTGATCAGTAGAGATTCGTGAGTTTTAAGCCTGCCTGTGGTGGTTAACACAGATGGCTGAGCCCCACCCTCAGGGAAAAAGGATGGTTTGAGCCGAGACTCCCGCCGGCAACCCGGTGAGAGGGAGTGTTATCTGAGAGTGGGAGGGTTCTGACAGAAGGTGGAGAGGGGTTTCCTTTCGGTGGATTTGGCTGCTTGGAACCCCATGCAGATTTGGGGAACAAAATACCTGGCTTGAACCAGCACCAGGCAGAGGGGAGTGGCGAATCTGCTGAGGAAGTTGATTTACCTAGCTGCCCAGGGATACACCCCAACTCCCCCCAGCACCCCGGTGAGAGAGAGATTCTCCGAGAGAGGGAGGGTTCTGACAGAAGGTGGAGAGGGGTTTCCATTCTGTGGATTTGGCTGCCTGGATGCCCTCATAGCTTTGGGGAGCAGATAAGCCAGCTTGAAGCAGCACCAGGCTGAGGGGAGAGGCAAATCTACTGAGGAAGCCTGATTTACCCAGCAGCCCTCTGACACTGAGGCTTGGCTCCAGAGGGGGCGGGGTCAACCAATTTTATCGCTCTGCACTGACAAGCATCAGAGTTCAGCCCCCCTGGGGAGGCCAGGAGGTGGGAAGTGCTTGATTAGTTTCCACAAGCCTAGTTTGGGTCCCCTCAGTGAAGGGGGTGGTCTAGAAGAGGACTTCTTTTGGGTCCTTATTTTGCCAAAAAAAAAAGGAAGACAATCACTTTTAAAAAATGAAAAATGAATTCTTCTTTTTAATTTAGTTTAATGGCTAAAACCTGCCTCAAAACCTGCACATAGAACCCTGCAGGGAAATTAATAAACACAAGCAGGCTAAGCGGTTCCACAAGGACCCTAGAAGGAACAATGTTCCTCCTTAGCTTTGTTTGACTGCTGGCTTGTGTGGTTGTTTGGTTTTTCTCTGTTTATTTGTTGTCTCTTGCTTTTCTTTCCTCTTTCCTCCCCCCTCCCCCTTCTTTTTTCCTTCTTTTTTTTTTTTTTTTTTTCCAATTAGGTGCTGCTAGCTTGTCTCTTATTTGCTGTGCTTCTTCAGTGATTTCCCATTCTCTGTCTATATTGGTTTTGTATCCTAAGCTATCTTTCCCTTTCCTTCATCTTTCTGCCTTCTGCTTTCTGTTGTAGTTCTTACACACCACGTTTTTTCATTATCCCATAATTTAAAGGTATCAATTTCTATTCTATTATATTTTCTTCTTTTTTAATTAATATTAACTTTTCCTTTCAGCCCTTTCTTCACTCTTTCTCTCCCTCCCCATCATTCTAGCCTTCTAAATCATTATATATATATTCCTCTATTTGGTTTCCCAGTCCATTGTAGATACTCCACTTTTTTCATATTACTCTACACTGCCTACATGAGTTAAATATGTATTTCACTAAGACTTATTTGGCCCCTCTTCTAACTTTCATCAATATTACTATTATCCTTCTTCTTTTCTCACATCTTTCGATTCCTCTGGCCCTAATCTTTTGCCTTCAAGGGAACATAGAAAGAAGCAAGGAAATAAAATAAGAAGAAAAAGTGTCAAAGGGAAACATTAACACACACAGAACCACCAGATAAATAAAACTCTAGAGCAGAGAGAGAAGCTAATCAACTGAATAAACCCATAAAGATAAAATGATGACTAGAGGGCAACAAAAAATTACAAACCACACTGAGAAACAGGAAGACATGGACCAGTCCAATGAACAAACTAAAAACCAGAAAGAGATGCAAAACATCGAACAACTAATCAAAGCTTTCCAAACAAATATCATGACCAACTTAATGAAGTGAAGGAACAGATTAAGGATATAAAGAAGACTCTGGGAGAACATACTGAAGAAATTGTAAACATACACAAAAAGATAACGGATATGATGGTGATCAATGGCACAATCCAAGAAATCAAAATGACACTGGATTCACATAATCTGCCAGATTTAAACAGGCAGAAGGAAGAATTAATAATGTGGAAGACAATACATCTGAAATCAAACAGATAGTAGAACAGATAGACAAAAAGATAGAAAAATTCCAGCAGGGACTCAGAGATTTAACTGACAACACAAAATGCACAAACATACGCATTATGGGCATCCCAGAAGGAGAAGAGAAGAGAAAGGGAACAGGAGGAGTGTTGAAGGAAATAATGGCTGAAGATTTTGCAACCCTATTGAGAGAGATGGATGTGCAGATCCAGGAAGCACAGTGCACCCCAAACAGTATAAATCCCATCAGGCCAATGCCAAGACATATACTTGTCAAAATGTCCAATGCTCAAGACAAAGAGAAAATACTCAAGGCAGCAAGAGAAAAGAGAACCATCACATACAAGGGAAGCACAATAAGATTAAGTGCTGATTTCTCATCTGAAACCATGGAGGCAAGTAGACAGTGGTATGACATAGTCAAAGTGCTAAAAGTGCTTCCAGCCATGAAATCTCTATCCAGCAAAACTGGCATTCAAAAATAATGGAGAGTTCAAAATATTCACAGATAAACAGAAATTAAGAGACTATACCAATAAGAAACCTGCACTTCAAGAAATACTAAAGCAAGTTTTACAAGTTGAAAGGAAAAAACAAGGGAGAGAGAGTTGGAGGAGAGTTTAAAAACAACTAAAAAGACAAAAACAGAAACAAAACAACATATGACATACATTAATGCAAAGAAAATATGGCTGAAGTAAGAAATATGTTGCGAATAATAACACTGAACATTAATGGATTAAATTCACCACTCAAGAAACACAGATTGGCAAAAAGGATAAGAAAATATGAGCCATCTATATGCTGTCTACAAGAAACCCACCTTAGACACAGGGATTCAAGGAAGCTGAAAGTGAATGACTGGAAAACAATTTTACAAGCTAACAATAGCCAAAAAAGGGCAAGAGTAACTATTCTAATATCAGACAAAATAGACTTTAAATACAAAATTATTGTAACAGACAAAGATGGACACTATATATTAGTAAAAGGGGTAATTTTTCAAGAAGACAGAACAATCATCAACATTTATGCACCTAATCGGGGAGCCTCAAAATACATGCGGCAAACTCTGGAAAAACTAAGTGGAGAAATAAATGACTCTACAATTATAGCGGGGAACTTTAATACACCATTATCATCATTAGATAGAACATCTAGACAGAGAATCAATAAAGAAACAAAGGCTCTGACAATACATTAGAGGACCTGGACTTAATAGACATATACAGAACACTACACCCAAATACAGCAGGATTTACATTCTTCTCAAGAGCACATGGATCATACTCCAAGATAGACCACATGCTAGGCCACAGAACAACTCTCAATGAATTCAGAAAGATTGAGATTATACAAAGTAATTTCTCTGATCACAATGGAATGAAATTGGAAATCACTAAGGGCCAGAGAAACAGGTTAGGCACAAAGATATGGAAGTTAAACAACACCCTCTTAGACAAACAGTGGGTCAAGGAGGAAATCTCAAAAGAAATCAGTAACTACCTTGAAACAAATGAAAATGACAACACAACATATCAAAACCTATGGGATGCAGCAAAAGCTGTCCTGAGAGGGATGTTCATAGCCATAAATACATATATTAAAAAAGAAGAAAGAGCTAAAATTGAAGCCCTAACTGCACTCTTGGAGGAATTGGAAAAACAACAACAAACTAAACCTAAAGGAAGTAGAAAGAAGGAAATAACAAAGATCAGAGGAGAATTAAATGAAATAGAGAATAAGAAAGGACTAGAAAAAATAAAGAAAACCAAAAGCTGGTTCTTTGAGAATATCAATAAAATTGACAAACCCTTAGCCAGACTAACAAAAAAGAGAGAGAACAGATGCAAATACATAAAATAAGGAATGAGCAAGGAGATATCACTACTGACCCCACAGAAATAAAGAATACCATAAGAGGATACTTTGAAAAATTATATGCCAACAAGAATGATAATTTAGAGGAAATGGACAAGTTTCTAGAAACTCACAAACAGCCTACATTGATGAAAGGAAAAAATGATGAACTCAACAGTCCAATTACAAGTAAAGAGATAGACTCAGTCATCAAAAACCTCCCAACTAAGAAGAACCCAGGACCAGATGGCTTCACAGCTGAATTCTACCAAACATTCCGGAAAGAGCTAACACCAATCTTGCTTAAGCTCTTCCAAAAAATAGAAGTAGAAGGTATATTGCTTAACTCATTCTACGATGCCAACATTACCCTAATACCAAAACCAAACAAAGATACCAAAAGGAAGGAAAATTACAGACCAATTTCTGTAATGAACCTAGATGCTAAAATCCTCAACAAAATACTTGCTAATGGCATTCAACAATGTATCAAAAGGATTATACACCATGACCAAGTGGGTTTCATCCCGGGTATGCAAGGATGGTTCAATATAAGAAAATCAATCAATGTAATACACCACATAAACAGATTGAAAGAAAAAAATCACATGATCATCTCTATAGATTCAGAAAAAAGCATTCGACAAAATACAGCACTATTTCCTGAAAGAAAAAAAAATACACTGCAAAAGATAGGAACAGAAGGAAACTTTCTGAATATGATAAAGGGTATATATGAAAAACACAAAGCTAACATCATCTGCAATGGTGAAATCCTAAAAGCCTTCCCTCTGAGATCGGGAACAAGACAAGGATGTCCACTATCACCGCTCCTATTTAACATTGTCTTAGAAGTACTTGCTCAAGCACTGAGGCAATAAAAGGATATAAAAGGCATCCAGATTGGAAAAGAAGAAGTAAAAATTTCATTATTAACAGACGACTTGATCCTATACGTAGAAAGCCCTGAGAAATCTACAACAAAGCTTCTAGAACTTATAAAGGAGTTCAGTAATGTCGCAGGCTATGAGATCAATGCTCAAAAATCAGTAGCATTTCTGTACACCAATAATGAGCAATCTGAGGAGGAAATCAAGAAAAAAATAGCATTTACAATAGTAACTAAGAGAATCAAATACCTAGTAATAAATTTAACTAAAGATGTAAAGGACTTATATACAGAAAACTACACAACACTGTTAAAGGAAATCAGAGACGAGTTAAATAAATGGAAGAATATTCCCTGTTCATGGATAGAAAGACTAAACATCATCAAGATGTCTATCCTACCCAAATTAATCTACAGATTTAATGCAATCCCAATAAAAATCAACACTGTATTTTTTAAGGAACTGGAAAAACAAACTACAAAATATATTTGGAAAGGTAATAGGCCCCGAATTGCCAAAGACATATTGAAAAAGAAAAATGAAGTTGGAAGTATCACATTACCTGACTTTAAAACATACTACAAAGCTACAGTGCTCAAAACTGCATGGTATTGGCACAAGGATAGACATACTGACCAATGGAACCGAACTGAGAGTTCTGATATAGATCCTCACATATACAGTCTCTGATATTCAACAAGGCCACCAAGCCCACTCAGTTTGAAGAGAATGGCCTCTTTAACAAGTGGTGGCTGGAGAACTGGATATCCATATCCAAAAGAATGAGAAAAGAATACCATCTCACACTTTATACAAAAATCAGCTCAAGATGAATCAAAGATCTAAATATAAGAGCCAAAACCATAAAGACCTTGGAAGATAATGTAGTGAAGCATCTACAGAACCTTGTAATCAGAAATGGTTTCATGGACTTCACACCCAAAACACGAGCAACAAGAGAAAAAATAGATAAATTGAATCTCCTCAAAATTGAAAACTTCTGCACCTCAAACGACGTTATTAAGAAAGTAAAAGGGCAGCCTACCCAATGGGAGAAAATATTTGGCAACCATATATCTGATAGGAGCCTAATATCCTGCATATATAAAGAAATCCTACACCTCAAAAATAAAAAGACAAACAACCCATTTAAAAAATGGGCAAGTGAACTGAAAAGATACTTCTCCAAGGAAGAAATACAAATGGCTAATAAGCACGTGAAAAAATGCCCGACATCGCTAGCTATTAGGGAAATGCAAATCAAAACTACAATGAGATACCATCTTACACCCATCAGAATGGCGGCTATTAAAAAAACAGCAGAATATAAATGTTGAAGAGGATGTGGAGGAATAGGAACACTCATCCACTGCTGGTGGGATTGTGAAATGGTCCAAACACTGTGGAGGACAGTTTGGCAGTTCCTCAGAAAACTAACAATAGATCTTCCGTATGATCCAGTGATTCCACTGCTGGGAATTACCCAGAAGAATAGAAAACAAAGACACGAACAGATATATGCACACCAATGTTCACAGTGGCATTGTTCACAGTTGCCAAAAGTTGGAATCAGCCCTGGTGCCCATCAACAGATGAATGGATAAACAAAACGTGATACATACATACAATGGAATATTACTCAGTTGTAAGAAGGAATAAAGTGCTAACACATGGAATAACATGGATGAATCTTGAAGACCTTATGTTGAGTGAAGCAAGCCAGGCATTGAAGGATGAACAGTATATGAACTCACTGATTTGAACTGAGGAAAGTGAGCAGTCTCTGAGAACCATTGTCTGAAAGATAGGTTAACAAGGGAGAGAAAGATAAGAGTAGGTTGTGAGCCATCACCCATATGGACATAATCTATGGTAAAAGTGATAGAGTATAGTTGCATATTGAAGGATAGCACAGGTGGGTAGTGACATTACTAGGTTTGGTGGTGCAGGGTTCACAGGTGGGTAGATTAGGAAGGGTAGGTTAGAATACCCAGGGCATGTAACTATGAATCTTGTCATCCAATGAGTCAAGACAGGGGAGTATCATGTGCCCCAGGGGGATGGGGAGGAAGGAACAGAAAAGATCAAACAAGGGGTATTTAGTCATCATGGGAAATGTTTTTCATTACTTTACAGTAATGGACACAGGACATGGTAAATATCAAAAATTATTAAACTGTACCGTCCGTCTAAATTGTAAACTATACTGTTTACCATTGTCAATGTTTAGTAGCTATGTTTCACTATCTGTATAACAGTTATAACAAAGCTACCATCCACAAAAAAAAAAAAAAAAAAGAAAAAAAGATTTTAATATGGGGTGAGGAAAGGGAAAGGAGGTTGGGTATATGAGAGTCTCTAGTATTCTGTGTGTGACTTTGCTGTGACCTAAAACTTCTTTGAAAATTAAATGAAAATTTGGGAGACACTGAGGAATGAGAGGGGTAAGTTGCCACGGTACAGACTGGACACCCAATAATGCAGTGATAAAAGAAAAAATAATTTAAAAAAAATTTTTTTGTTTTTCCCCATTTTTTAAATGTCAATCCATTAATTATATTTTATTTTTAGTTTGGTTTTTTTCTGAGTTTCCATGTTTTTTATCTCTTGCATTCAAGCTTCTCATTATTATTTCATTTTCCTATTAATTGTATTTGGTTACTATATGGGCTTCATCTTTAAGGAAGGTTTAGATCACAGAAGGGTTACAATGGGGGCTGCAAAGGATCATTGGTGGGGGGTGTCTGGGATGGAGGATTCATGGGAGGAAGTTCATCTGAATATACATGAAAAATATGTAAAATTGTTCAAATGATCAAGGGATGGGGCATGGTCACAGTGGATACACAATCAGTCAATAAATGAGGGGATGCTGAATTCCCAGCCTGGAGAGCTCTGCCACATTCTCCAAGGGAACAGCAATAGTCCCTGAGTGCAGGGGCAGTATCTGGCAAAAGAGAATGGTCCACTGATGGGTTCTTGTTATTGATGACTAGCCTTATGAGTCTTTGCTCTTGTAATTGAAACTTTGCCTACTGTTATGGGGTGCCTAAGGGTCACCACCTGAGAGCCTCCTTGTTGCTCAAATGTGACCTCTCTCTAAGCCGAACTCAGCATATGAATGCATTACCTTCCCCCCAGCATGGGACATGACTCCCGGGGATGAGCCTCCCTGGCAACAAGGGATTAATACCAAGTGCCAACCTGCAATACGACTGGAAAAAGACCTTGAATAAAAGGACGAAAAGGTAAAGACAAATGAGTTCTTTTGGCTAAGAGACTTCAAAGAGAGTCAGGAGCTCATCCCAGAGGTAATGCTTACGCACACCTCAGTGGGATCTCATAGAACACCAAAGTGGATATACCCCACACAGAAGGGCTCCTGAGGGCTCTGGAGACACCCAGGTCCTATACAAGGGGGGATAGCTCCAGAGATTGACGCCTTATCAGTGGGCTCTACTTTGGAATCTGTGCTCCTGAGAGTGACAGAGTTGGACTCAAATAAATCCTCCCTGCACATGGTCCATCAGTCCCTCCTATTCAAACCTATATGTGATGCTGGAGTTTGTAGGTATACTTCCAGAGACTGGAGCCTCTGGCCTGCCCATGTGCCTGCTGTGCCTAGAATCTTGGTGGAGCGGCAACTCCTACTCTATAGCTCAATGGACTCACCCAAGTCACCTGGTGAGGAGACAATGATGGACAACGGCCATCCCAGGGAATGGAGAGAGCCTGCAGCTGCAGGCAGGATAATCCCATCCACCATATGCATGGGATATAAGCCCACTCTCACTTGAAGGTGGAGTGGACATCACCATCCCAGACTCCTCAGGATTGGGGGAAGAGCTATGGATTAAAGTGGACTTAATGGTATTCTGTTGGAGACATATTGTGATGCAAGCAAGGGAAGAAATTATAACAGTGAGGTGGAGCCAGTAACCACTAGACGCTTTTGGGTCAGGGAAGGGAAAAGCAGTTGTAATACAGGGGCTTTTCAGGACTTGGGAATTATCCTGAGTGACATTACAATGACAGATATAGGCTATTTTACATCAGCATATACCATGCAGAACTGTGTGGGAGAGAGTGTGGTCTACAATGTGAACTATGGTCTGTGCTTAGTGGCAAAGCCCCAGGATGTGTATATCCATTGCAGGTGATGAGCCACACTAATGAAAGATATTTATGTGGGATATTATGGGAGGTGTGAGAGGTGGGGAACATGGGAATCCCTGTAATTTTTGTGTAACATTTATGTAATCTAAGCATCTTTTAAAATATATATATTAAAAAATAACATTTATGTAAGCAAATGCACATATATGCATATATATTTATATATCATTTTACAAATATTGGTTTGTATTGTGAAAAATTTTATTTTTACACAAAATACTAAAAATAAAGATAGATAGATAAATAAATAAATTAATTAATTAATTAAAGACCACTATACAAGTTTCATCTTTTCTTATTTGGCATAGCCTCATCAAGAAAACTTGAAGAATTAGTATTCCTAACTTATGACCTTACTAGGGGCTGTGGGGGCAGTTACAATACATAATATCTAATATAAATTGAGCATTTACTATATGCCAGGCAATGTATGAAGTGCTTTATATGTATTAGCTCATCCAATCCTCACAATAGCTGATAAAATTTAATGTCTCATTTCATCGATGAGGAAATTGAGGCTCCGGAGAATTAAGGAATAGGTACTTGGTGGTGCCAGGACTCAAACCCAAGCCCGTATCCAAAACCCACACTCTTTGCCTTTTTAAGAAATTAGCTTTGGAGGTCTGTCTGTCTCTGAGGTCTTTTCTATTCTCTCTCAAAGAGGAAAACTCCAGCAACCAACTGTTTTCATCTTTCCTTTCATTTCCCAAGAGAGTCACATGCAGATGTGTGTTTAAGCCTTTGTTCCTCAGGTTGTATGGAGGTGTGGTCACCAATCAGCAGCTCGATTGGAAAACCAGCCTGGAAGAATACTACTTGGCTCTACTCTCACATCGGGGAAGGATATAGAGATGATGTCTACATTTTAATTCACTGCTGGCCTAACGATGTATTCCTGATTAAAAAGCCAATTCTGGCTGACCTTGGGGAGGACGGAAGCTTTTAATATCCAAATCTATCCTTTTGTCTGGAATTGCTATCCTAAAAAATTTCATATGAAATTGCTATTTTTGAAGGTAAAAATGATTAACTAGCAGTAATTTCATATGGTCCAAATGAGTATATCTAGAATTTTCATTGATACTCATCTTCAAAAGGGAAATGATGATTATATATCACAGTCTTCTGGATTTATGGTTTCATGTTTGTGAAAATGATAATGTTCTTTTTTTTTTCAATCAAGCAATAAGAAAGTAATAAAAGAAGGTGAAAATTCATTCAAAATTTTAACATTTGGATTTGGTAAACATGGTTTCAGATCTCTTCTGCCTGTATACAGGCATAAAGATGAAAGCGATTTTCTGAAATGGGATACAACTATATGTGGTTCTAAAATTACAGCAAACACTAAAGGAAACTTTAAGTTTAACAGAAAAGGAAACTGAGTTGAAACTGAAAACAATATGTCAATTATTTTCTAGAATGCCCCTCCCCCATATCTTCTTTATGAGTTCTTGTGTCAGGAAGATACTATTATCTGAAAATTTTTTGAGATGTGAAGATTCCCCTCCACCCCCAAACTCTTCCTGTTTCCTGGGTGAATTCTTCTACTATTAAATGTTTTTATCTGCTGCTGCCCTTTCTCTTTTCTTCTTCATCCTCCTCCATTCCTCTCCTCTCACCACTCTGCCCCAGTATATAGGCAAAGTCCTCTATTGACCCCTTTCTGGTTATCACACATCTTTGAATGGAGACAGTTCTATGAAGATCATTAGCTGCAGATTAGAGTGGAGAGGAATGAAGCAGGGTACTGCAGTTTGGATTTATGTCTCAAATCTGCAATGCCTTCTGTCCTGGATATAAGCCTCCTCCTTGGTTTTCAGGCTCCGGAAGGAAGGTGTGGCTCTCAGAGATGCTCCATAAGTCACGGGCTCTCTTTGTGGTGATCTGATGGCTGCTGCTTTCCTTCCCTCCTTCACTAGCTTCACTTCTATCCATTTTCCTTGGTGAGGAGGGTAGATCACATATTATGACTGGCATGCTGCCTTGACTTCCCCTGCCATTTTACAATCTCCAAGAGCAGTCCCTCCTTCTTCCATGCATGACCTGTGACCTGCTTGTAACTACCATCAGAGAATCCCTGGATGGGCCTTTCAGGAATGTGATACTAGAAAAAATGGCATCCTACCCAAAGCCTGAAGAAGTGTGGACTGGCTCATAGCTTCTTAAAGGTTTTGGCCCAAATTTGATGATTTGGCATGGACATTCATCATAATTTATGGTTTGCGATTAGTTTCTTGTTTCATTGAAAATGGAGTTTTCATCTGCATTTTCCATTCCAGTTTTCAAGGAAAGGCAGTGGGGTGAAAATGCCTTTAGTCCATTATGTCTATGACTTCAATCTTAATTTAAACCCTGACGACTTTCTTCATTCGATTCTTCCGTAAAGCTATCTATGAATCTTGGTACTTACAGTCATTCTAGGCTCATACTTGAGAAAAAAAGTTATACTACTTTTCTATGCCACACGTCATATCCCAGTTGGAATTGTAGTTATTTTCATTTATGTCTCATCTCCTCAGGAGGCCATGAATTCCTTGAGGGAAGATTCTGTATGTGATTCATCTTTTTTATTTTCTATTGCAGCAACACCCGGAATCCTCTCCAGGCTTGAAGGACTTAGTCTCCCAGTTGCCAGGAGTCCTGTTGAGAGAAACAGCTCTCAGGGGTCAACCCTCTTCAGGCATTCCATTGGTTAAAGGTCACTAAGCAAGGCTATAAATACCTGGGCATCTACCTACCCCAGCTTCAGAGCTCGTCATGGGTTCAGCCAAGGCCTTGGTTGAAGCCTCTCTCTCTCTCTGCCAATCCTTCTTCCAGCCACTTCCCTCTCACAGGTGCTAATCCTAAAAGCACCCCCTAATAAGCATTCTGCATGCTAATTTCTGTCTCAGACACCCACAGAACCTAGGACAGTGTCTGACATATTATGGGCACTCAAGAAATACCATATTTCATCTATGCGGAGACACCATCATTAAATTAGTATAAGGACATGCTAATATGCAATCGTGTGTGAGACATTTCCCAATTTCAAAGATGCTAAATGTAAAAAGAATGTGGATCATAGAAATGATGAAATACAGTATTGATGGACTGAGTCAATGATTGTTTATAGATAAGAAAGCTGAACATTACATTTTTTATCAGCCCTGACCAGCAGAGAAGTCTCTGTAGAACTCAAGTACCAAATGAAATGTATAAGCTTTGAATTATTCAAAGATACTGAGATTGGTTCCACAAGAACATGTGGTGATTGCTTTTCAACCGTGCCCCACTAATTATTGAGTATTAGGTATTTATTAGTGTTTGAAAATCACAGATGTATTATTTTGTATGAGATAAATATTCTGATATTTTAAGTCATTTAATTATCTAAGGCAAAAAGCACATGGATTTTGAAAGGTGGTCTTGTAATTCCTTAGTATATTAATCTGCAATACTTAGCAAATATTTTAGAATGTGAATGACATTTATTCTCTGAAATTAAAAATCATTTTGCATATACACTTCAATATTGATTTCAGACACCCACAGAACCTAGGACAGTGTCAGACATATTATGGGCACTGAAGAAATACCTATTTCATTAACTGGGGGGTTGTGGGCAGCATTTTATTACTGGTTATGTGATGTTTTGCCTCAGTTTCCTCATCTGTAAAATGATAAGCCAATCTCAAAGATTTGTTGAAGATTGAATGAGTGGATACAACTAAAGCTCTTTAGATACTGCCTGGCACATGATAAATGCAATGTAAGGGCTAGCTATTATTTTTATTATAATGCATCATTATGCCCATAAGGAAAAGAAAAGAGCTGTCATACCTCCTGCTCACCCCCTTTGAGAGAGAGAGAGAGAAATATTTAGGGAGAGAACTGTCAGTCTGATGGTTTAGATTCTGGGTCACATTTCCTAATTACTAGCTTGGGTCACAGACCTGGGTGTTGCCCTTCTCTGGCTTACCCATTTCCCTATGCAGCAGAAGGGCTCTGCTGAGCCAAGCCTGTCTCCTGGAGCTTGGTTTCTCTCTCTGTCCTTCTGTTCTCACGCCCAGTTCTTGAGCCTCAGTTCTTGTGTAAGACTCAGTGCTCAGAGCCAGATTCCAGGTTGGACAGTACCAGCCCAGTTTATGAGGAAGTTCTGCACAGGTGTATTAGATGCAAGGCAGATGGAAAAAGGTTGATCCCCTGTTTCCCACTGGGCCTAGATCTCCTTGAGAACATCCCTGGAGGAGCTGAGGGGCTGAGAGTGGGTTAGGGTTTGCCTTAGTATCTTCCCAACTATGGTCTAACCCCATCCACTCCCACGCCTCAGACAAACAGCACCCACCCACTCATCGGAGCCCTGTGGAGGACTGTAGGACGGAAAGGCAAAGGGCAGCACAACACTGGGTGATACAGAGAACTGGATGGAATAATCATCTTGACTCATCCCAGGCAGAAGGAGGTATCTGGAGGGATTTTCATCTATGGGTGGGGAAAAAAACAGTACTTTTAGGACTTCTTAAAGTATTTTATGGGAAACTACCATCTTTAGTTGAATATTTCAACAGCTCCTTGGATATTTATTACACACCATTTCAAAAATAACATGTCTATATAGTTTCCCCTGTTTTTTATTCCCCCTTATTTCCTTACCTCAACTTCTCCAGTTTTAAAAAAGTTGTTTTAAAATATTTATTTCCCCAAAATTATAATTCCTAATTAAGGTATTTTTCATAAATATTCTTTGTCTTTGCAAGGAAAGAAAAAAGAAATGGTTAAACTAAACAAACCCATGAGTACATTTTACTGATAGCCACACATAATTTCCAGATAAATTTTTAAATATTTTTTATAAAGAGAGTTTCTTTATTGGAAGCTTCAATACCAGAGACAGAAATAATATAGGAGGTGTATTAGTCAGCCAAAGGGGTGCTGATGCAAAATACCAGAATTCGGTTGGTTTTTATAAAGGGTACTTATTTGGGGTATAAGTCCACTGTTACCAGGCCATAAAGCATAAGTTACTTCCTTCACCAAAGTCTATAGCCACGTGTTGAAGCAAGAAGGCTGCCAATATATGCCAAGAGTTCAGGCTTCCTGGGTTCCTCATTTCCCGGGACTTGCCTCTCCCCAGGCTCAGGCTTGCTTTGCTCCACAAGGCCAGCTGTAGACTATCAGTCAGATGGCTCATCTCGTTTCCCAGGGCCTTCTGTCCTTCCTCACGACCAAGCTCCTCTGTGTGCTTACTTCCCCAGACTCCAGCATTAAAACTCAGCATCAGAACTCCAACCCAAAACTCCAACAACTCCTCCACTCTGCCACATAGTTTTATTTCTGAGTCTCCGCCCACAAAGGGGAGGGAACTGAAGGTCCTACTGACTTGGCCCAGTCAAAGCCCTAATCATAACTTAATCACGCCCAGAGGAACAGACCAGTTTACAAGCATAATCCAATATCTATTTTTGGAATTCATAACTATATCAAACTGCCACAGGAGTTATGGTGGTTTGTAACTGTATGGACCCCAGAAAATTATATTCTTAAGGCAAGTCCATTCCTGTGGGTGCAAACCTATTTTAAGTAGGACCTTTTCATTAGGTTACTTCAATTAAGGTGTGGCCCAGAATGGGTCTTCATCCTCTTATTGGAGTCATTTGTATACAGGATGAATAGAGAGAGAGACAGAGACAGCAAGCCACAGAAGCAAGAAGCCGAAAGCAATGAAACCCAGAAGAGAAGGGAGCGCCCGGCAGATGCCACCATGTGCCTTTGCCATGTGACAGAGGAGTCCGGGATCACTGGCAGCTGTCTTTGGGGAGAAAACAATGCCTGATGAAGGCTTCATTTGGGCATTCTTCTCACCCTCAAAACTAAGCTTGTAAGCTAATAAATTCCCACTGTTTAAAGCCAATACAGGGGAGTGGATATGGCTCAAGCAGCTGGGCTTCTGCCTACCAAAGGGGAGGGTCCAGGTTCAGTTCCCGGTGCCTCCTAAAGACAAGCAAGACAGCGAGCTGACGCGAAGGGCTAGTGGGGCAAACTGATGCAATGAGATGACACAATGAGGAGACACAACAAGGTGACACAACAAGAGCCACAATAAGCAGAGAGCAGATGTGGCTCAAGTGACCTGTGGCTTCAGTTCCTGTGCCTCCAAAAAGAATACGAGCAGACACAGACAGCAAACAACAAACAGACACAGAGAGCAGAGAGCAAGTGCAAACAATGAGGAAGGGGTGGCAGAAATAAATACATAAATCTTTTTTTTTTGAAGCCAACCCATTTTATGGTATCTGCTTTCAGCAGCAAAGAAAACTAAAATGGGAGGAAAAACATAAGTAATTAAAATGTTGTAAAATGGTTTGAAAACCACAGACTATACTTCTGGGCCTTGGCAGTGAGGAAGAAAGGAGCATGTGGCTGTTGCTGGGGAGGATGACACGCCTAAGGCAGGCCCGGAAAGTCAGGCTGAGGAGAAAAGAAAGGGACTGAAAGGGTCAGGGTCACATGGGAACCTTCAAAAGATCCATGGATTGGAAATACCAATATTAGGAGAAGATGGTGCTATAACTTTGGGGCTCCTGGAAGCTACTGAAAATGAGCCTCCATCAAGCCCCAACCAACCTGGGGACTGGAGGGTTGGGATTTTTTAATAACGAAGACTTATGTACCACAATACAAGATAAAAATCTTTCTGTAAAAACGCTAGATTGAGATGACGTTTAGAGAGGATCCTACTGAAGGTGAGGGTACAAGAGCTGGGGCTGAAGAGAAAGTTGGTTCCATGATTAACACTCTTTGCCACTCTGTAAAAGACTCTTTCTTTCAACAAATATTCTGAATTGGCTACTCTGGGCCTGGTTTAGTCAAAGAGCTGGAGATACAGTGGGGAGCTGATGAAAGTCCAGCCTGCTCAAAGCTGGCAGTCCAAGCTGTGTGGGGAGGGGAGGGAGTGGAGACAACAAACCCCTAAATGAATATACAAAGTCAGAACTATAAAGAAAATAAAAAAGTAAATGGACAAGGGTGTGACAGAAGAGACTGGAAAGGGGTCTGGTCCCTTGTGCAAGGGTCGTTGGGGAAGGCCTTCTCTGAGGAGGTGAGGTTTGATCTGAGACTTGGATAATGAGGAAATAGTGATGAGGAAGAGTTTTGAGCAGAGGTAACCAGCAAACCCAAAGATCCTGAGGTGGGAACAAAGGGGATATGTTTAAGGAACAGACTGAGTTCCAGTGGACTATGTAGCCTTAATTTTTAAAATGTGTATTTTATGCTCATTGTAATGAGAAGGGTCTTCTAAAGGGAGAGATGCTGTCATCCTTAAACTTTGGAAAGGCCACTGTTCTGGCTGCTGGGAGGGGACTGGAAGCAGGGGGGCCTATGGCGGGGCCCAGGCTGGAGGTCATGGCCTGGGCTGTGACTGTAGCTGGGATTATGGCAAGAAGCCACCATGTGGGGGAAATATTTGGACGCAGGATTTAAAGGTTTCCCTGTGACATGAGGGAAGGATTGAGAGCCATCACTCAGAACAAAGCACGTGACTGTGGACAGTACTTTTTCTAGGCTGGAGGGCTCGTTCCAGAAGGACTCAGTGTGTCCCACTTGCAGCAAACAAGCTGGGCCAGCATCTTGCCGATATGCCCCTCTGCCAACTACTGCACCCTCCTCCCTGGGAGCTCAGTTCTGGGCTGCCTCTTTCCACCACCTTCTTCTCTGCACACATTCCCAGCAAAGCTTCACTGGGAACACTAGCTCTCTAGGGGCCTTGGTTGGTGGTGAGTAGTTCACCAAACCAGGCTGAAGGTACTGCTTGAAAGATAACACTTAACTCAAACTTTGGGGCTTCCTGGTATAGATTTTCCATTTAACCTTCATTATGACCCTTCAAGAAAGGTATTATCATCCTCCTTGTACAGATGAAGAAATTAAGGCACAGAGGTTATATAACTGGTCCAGGAGCATAAGGCTCATGAGAAGCAGCTCCAAGATTTAAGCGTAGGCAGTCAGGCTCCAGAGTTCAGACCTACCTCTACTGAGTTCACCTGGTGGAGGTGCGCCTCTGCCCCCAGGGCAGCCAGGCTCTAGTGGCAGAGACAGAGTCCCACAGATGGTACAAGATGCAAGGGGTACCATGAAGACCCCTAGGGCTAAAGTGTTCAAGGACTGCTTCTCCCAGGAAAGGTGAACTTGAACTGGCCCAAAGGACAGGGAGGGTGGAGAAGGATGGAGGAGAGCTGGAGAGGAGGTTTAGTTGGCGGATAAGGCATAAACATACAAGTTTGTGGTAGGGAATGAGTAGGGGGTGTTTGGAAGAAGACAAGGACAGAGACTGCACAAGGGGACAGTAGGGCACTGGAGAGATGTGGGTGCAGCCAGACTTGGAGGGTATCTTGAACCCTTTCATGGCATCAAAGGCTAACAAGTCCTTGTTTTATCCTGAAAAGAGGAAGCCACAGGAGCCATGCTTAGAAATGTACTACGTGGAGACCAGTGTGAGGCGAAAGAGTCATAGCACTGTCAGACAGCATACTGTGGAGGGGAAGCCATCAGCCTGAGTGTTAGATCCAAGATCCCACAGGAATTCTCAATTGTTCTCTCTAGAAATAATCCATCAAACTCCCTTTGTTCCAGAGCAATTCCACTCCTAGGTATATATCCAAGAAACTGAAAACACATGTCCACCCGAAAACTTGTATACAAACTTTCATAGCAGCATTATCCAAAACAGCCAAAAGGTGGGAACAACCCAAGTATCCATCAACTGATGAATGCATAAATTATTAATGATCTACTAATACAATGGGATACTATTCAGCCATAAAAAAGAATGAAGTGCTGAAACATGTGACAACATGGTCAAGCCTTGAAGACAAGGCTAAGTGAAATAAGCCAGTAACAAAAATGTCTGATTCCATTTATATGAAATGTGCTGAGTAGGCAAAATCTATAAAGACACAAAGTAGATTAGCAGTTATCAGGGGCTGGAGGAAGGGAGCGGGAAATGGGAAGAAACTGCTGATGGGTTATGGGGTGGGTTATGGGGGTTATCTGGAGGGTGATGAATATATTCTAAAATTAGATAACGGTGATGGCTGCACAACTCTGAATATATTAAAAACTGCTGAATTGTACAAGTTAAAGGGGCAAATTTTATGGTATGTGAATTACATCTCAATAAATCTGTTATTTTAAAAAACACCCACTATTCAGTTTCTTGTGCTAATGATCAAATAAATTAACTTTCAATCTGGTGCTGAGACTTACCTTGTGTGTTGCTTGTTGAAATCGCTTTTGTGCCCAGAACCTGTTGATTCAAGTATTGTTAACGAATGGGTCAAAATTAGGATGAAATTCATTGACTTTCTCTGAACATAAAATATTAGCACATTTTAGATTTAAATTTTCACTTCAGGAAAATGCATTTAAAAGAAACAGAGTATTGAATTAGAGTCTCATCTCAGATCAAGTTATTATTTATCCATTCTGTCATTTAATAAGCATTTATTAAATACTTCTAGAGGGCACAGCATTTCAGGGGTTATTTCTGGAGGTGGGGACCAAAAACAGAAGATGAGATTGGGTTTATAAGGAACTTACTGTCTAGTTAGGGTCTAGTAGGGAAGCTCCAAGAAAAGTCCTACAGAAAGTCCAGAAAGGCAAGACTTGAGGTCCATGTGAGAGACTGGGGAGAGGGGAAGGAAGGTAAACTGTGACGTCTGTGAGTGTGTGTGTGTGTGTGTGTGTGTGTGTGTAGAAGATGGGTTTGCTGGGGTTTGCAAGCCTAGTGCCAGGCAGTGTGCACAGAACCAGTGAATGAAAAAAGGGTACTGAGACCCGGCAGAGGTGGTGTCTGGAGCAGTTCAAATTTACACTTGACCCTGAAGCAGAGATGAAGGAGCACACATTCTTGAAGCAGCAAGGGGAAAGGCAAGAGAGTGGTTAAAAAAAAAACAAAAATGGGTAGAAGGGGACAGTTAAAAATGGACTTGATGGAAGCAAAGGGCCCATGCCAAGGGGCAGCATGGGGCAATGGATGGGGCATGGGCTTTGAGATCAAAAGGCCTAAGTCAGATTCCAGCTCCACTGTTTCCTGCTGAGCAAGTGACTTACTCTTGGCTTTCACTGCAGTAAAATGGAAATCTGCATGCCTACCTCAAGCTTTTTAACAGGAGCAAATAAACTAAAGGGGATGAAAGTACTTAATCAACAACAAAACCATAGACCTGTGGTTCTCAAATTTAGTGAGCATCAGAATCCCTGGAGGACTGGGACACCCCATCAGCAGAGTCTTTGATTAAGCAGGTCAGAAGTGGGCTGAGAATTTGCATTTCTAACAAGTTTCTGGTTCAGGGACCACACTTTGAGAACCACATTGGGCCCTGTTAGAGTTGACTGAGCTGTTCAGTGTTAAGGAGGCACTGGAGGGTCCTGAATAGGAAAACGACACGAAGAAAAAGGCATCAGAAATTAATTAATTATTCACACACTGGCACACAGAGTGGTCTACAGAGAAGAAGGCAAAAAGGCAGAAGGGTGAACACAAAATGCTGTTGGGTTAGTTTGAAGTTCTTTTATGAATCCCCAAAAGAAAAAGATTATGTTTTTGAAAGAATCCTTTCCTGTGGGTGTGATACTCTTTTTGATTGGACTACATCAGTGAGGCATGACTCGGGTTGAGTCTCCACGCTCTTGCTGGGTCTGACATAAACGGACACAGAGAGAAAAAGGAAGTCGCCATATTGATCCTACCATGTGAGAGAGGGGATGCAGGAAAACAGGGAAGCCCTGAGGACTGAGAGAGATCCTGGAGTCTGGAATCAGCAGAGCACAAAGGCACAGGAAGAGGCCTTTGAGAGGATGGGCCCATGGAATAGTTCAAGGCTGAAGAGATGAGCCCTGTACCTGACAGCTCACAGCTGAACTCAGGAAGAAACCAGAGCAGCTGAGACTGAGAGAGGAGGCCCAGTAAATGACAAGCCCTAAGCCTGGTTGCCCACAGCAGAGACAGTAGATTCTGGAGGGGAAGGCAGAGACCTCAGCAGAGATCAGCGGCCAACTTGCTTTGCCACTTGGCAGGACTCCAGAATCACCAATAGCTGACTTTCATGAAAAAGCATTTCTGATGGTGCCTTGCCTTGGACATTTCATGGCCTCGGAACTATAAGCTTTTATCCCAAATACAATTCCAATTATAAAAACCAACCCATTTCTGGTACTTTGCATCTGCAGCACTGTGGCAGACTAAGACATGTGGTGAGGCAGGAAGGTTGGATTTGGGCATAACCTTGTAGAAGAGCTATTGGTAAGCCTGTGTGACCAGATTAGATGTGGGGGGAAGAAAAGAGGTTAAAAATAATAATAATAATAATTCCAAAGTGGCAAACCCAGTAAAGAAAAGTGAGAATGCAGGAGATGGGGAAATTAGGAAGAATTGTTTTTCATTGGTAAAATCAACAATTTGAGTTGTAACAGGAAACTATCACATGACAGAGGATTTTCACGCAGAGGGACAACCATCCTTACTTTACGCTTGAGGACATTGAGGCATCAGAGCCAAGAGGGCTCCTCCCATGTCCTATTAC
The DNA here is from genome assembly GCA_026826555.1 of Tolypeutes matacus. Classification (NCBI taxonomy): domain Eukaryota; kingdom Metazoa; phylum Chordata; class Mammalia; order Cingulata; family Chlamyphoridae; genus Tolypeutes; species Tolypeutes matacus. The sequence continues at coordinate 52,663,654 of JAKSZT010053928.1, read as the reverse complement.
TGTGATAGAGCTGGGACCAGAACTCTGGCTTCAGATTTCTGGTCTTGTATCCTTTCTACCAAGTGGAGGGAGGCAATGAACAGAGCACCTGGAGAGCAAAGGGAAATGGAAAAAGGAGGCCAAGAAGGAGAAGAATGTAGAGGGATGAGGAGAAGGAGACAAATGATAGAATGCTGTTAATTTCAAGAGAAAAATTAATTCCAAGTTTTGATGCTTTGACTTCAAAATCAAAAAACCATTCTGAAAATGTAAGCATATTAAAAAGCACTGAATGTCTCTGGGTAAAAGGATTTCTGTAAAACTGTTCGGTGTGTTTAAAAAAAAAAAAAAATTAACATATGAAAGACTGCCAATGATTAGATTACAAAATAAAAATAAAATTTTAAAAACCAGCGTTACCCACGTCTTTTAGATTGTGGATGATCCATTTGTGGTTAACTTCGGTCTCAAGTCGGTGAAATTCCTCATCTGCAATTGGGTCTCCTCTAGCTAGCTGGGTTTTTGATCATCAAAAATATTAAAGTTGAATAACAAGTGCATAAAGCCTTATTTCTCTTTAAAGCTGGTGGAAACTCAGTAAGCAATTGGTCAAATGCACCCCTGGAGTTCCCTTAGGAGTGGTGGAGACACATGTAGGTTAAAACTTCATTATAATTCTACTTGCTTTTTAAACAAAAGGGGTTTTTATAGAAGCACAGATCTGATAACTTCTTTTTTTAAAAAAAATAGTTATTGTCCTTTTTCTCTGGGTAAAACCTCATCATCCTTTAGGATTTGTACCATCCAGCTGTAAAGCCGACCCCCTCCTCCATAGCTCCCTTCACCATCCCATTGTCGCCGTCTCTCTTTTTCCCAACTCTCTGCCATATATCTTAGGCCCCCAGGTGTTCCTTGCCAGAGTCACCTGTCAGATGAAATCCTCTGGACACATGGAACAGGGTCCCTGAAACAACACCAGGGCCTTGGGGCCTGCTCATCCTTCCACTTGTCCTGGCGAGCACTGCCAAGCATGTGGCTGCCACCCTCCTGCTCACCTCAATCAATCTGCAAACTCTCAACCCTCTCTTCAAGCCCCTACTTGACCCCCTCACTCTTTGCAGCTGGCCTTGCTTCTTGAACCATCAGAAAGGCAGGGCCACAAGCATCACCTCCTTGGGTGTCCCACCTCCCTGCACGCAAACCTCTCTAGACCCAGCGTCTTCCTAACTGCGTCTTCTCAGTCCTTCCTTCTGTTCACAGATAACCTGCCCTCAGGACCCTGGTCTCCTCTGGAGCTTCCTTCTCTAAGTTATCTCCTCACTCCTGCTTCTTCAAACTTTTCCTCTATAATTGCACTTTACCCTCAGCCTAAAAATATATTCAAGTTCTTCCAGCACAAAAACTCCTTGCTTGACCCCTCAGGGCCCTCTAATTGTGCAGACAAGCTCTCTTTGCTCCTGGTCATTTCAACTTCTCAGACTCAAACTATCTCTACTTCTTTGTCTCAACAAGTCCTTGATCCATTACAGCTTGGCTTCTTTCCCTCTACAAGTCTATGAAATGGCCATCCCTAAGGCAAACCATGACCTCCAAATTGCCAGATCCAATGTGTATCTTCCAGGACTTATCACCCTGGAAACTTCTGGTGTACTTGACCCATCCCTCCTCCCTCTATGTGGAACTCACTCTTCCCTTAGATTCTGAGTCCTCCAGTTCTCCAGTTCTCTGCTGTCTCCTTAAATTGTGAAGTTCTCTATATTTCCTGCATTGAGCCATTTCCTCTCTCATGCTTTTGCCTGGATCTCCACATTTGTTTTTCTGATCTCCTCCTCTACGTCTTATATTGTCACATCTTAGGCTCTGTCTCTTGCTCTGACCTGTTCACTGAGCTGCCACCTGGGTGCTCCTCAGTCACCCCAAATGCAACATGTCCCAAAATTGAACTCTTCATCTTCCCCCCCCTCCCCCGAGCCAGGTTTTCCTCTGGTACTTGGGCTCTCATTTAAAACAGCCAACATAATACCCAAACTGGAAACCCAGGAATCATTTTATCTTCTCCCTCTCCTTACCCCTCACCTGCAATGTAGCAACAAGTCCTATCTCTATCACTGCACTTGGCATATGCTAAATTGCCTCTAAGATTCCATACTGTGACCTTCTTGAGGGTAGGGACCTTTGCTTAGTCACTGGTGTTGACTCTTGACTCACAACGGGTGCTCACTAAAGCTATTTGACAAATGAATAAATGCTGGCAAATACAGCCTTAAATCTCACATTGACCTGGTCATAGCATGTCAATGATCAATTGCACCTTTAAAAAGTTAGGAGATACATTCTATTGTGGGTTTGACAGAAAATACTTAATATTTTGTTTTTAAAATAATATTCAAGAATCTGAAAAACAAACTAAATTTAAATGCAAATCTAGTATGTGCCTCTCTTACATGCTAAGATTTATTGATATAGGGTAATGACATTCTTTTGTTTATCTTACAAAAAATAATGAAAAAAATCAAATATCTGATTTGGACTCCATTTCTAGGGGGAAATGCATACTATATGAAAAACATATTCATAACTGATAAGATACATATATATATATAAATAAATATTTAGGGGTTATTGGGGATTGAACCCAGGATTCAACCCATTTGAGCTTCATCTGCTCCCCAAGGTATATTTTTATCTCCAATCCATCCTATACACTGCTGCTCAGTTCATTTACCAGAAGCTCACACTCATGGTTTAAATATAAGTGATGATTGCACAAGTTCTGGCAATTAAGTCCAAGCTCTCCTACATGGCACTCCAAGCTGAGGCCAACCTCCTCTGCCCCATGTGTGTCTTCTATTTCAGCCACTCTCGACTTGTCCTTGGTGTTCTCTGAAACTGCCCTGCACTCAGCTTCCTGCTGCTACATGTACCAACTGCCTCCCAAACTGTGGTGAGGCCATGTGTATCTCTTATCCCACAGCTTCCATCTCTCCTCACCCCTCCCTGAACCTCCAGGAGCTGCCTCGGTGTCCCAGCTGTGGTCCAGTTTCCCCCTCTCTGCTCTTTGTTCAGATTTGGCTCTGGTTTGGCTCCTAGTCACTGTCTTGGTCTCTGGTCCCTGGAGCATGGGACAAATGCACCTCACACCCGGAATTCTAGCCCGAATTTGAGACCTTCCCTCCACCTGGCATAACTTCATCCCCTTTACCACTTTTCAAACTGAGATCACATTTCCCAGGAAGGTTTTCCAACTAGGCTCTTTCCTCTCTGGCTTCTGAATCCCCACAACACTCAGTTGTGACATTTAGGACCAGCTTTGATTTATAGTTAATAATTTACTTGTCATCAGCCTCCCACACTCCCAATTTAACTATAAATTCTCTTTCTCCTGACATGGCATCTTGCACATATAGCAGGAGCTCAAAATAGTTAGTGGAATAAAGAATATCAAGTTAGTAGTAAGGGGTCGGGGCAGGAGTGGGAATGGGGAACTCATGCTTAATGGGTAGAGTTTCAGTTTGGGAATGATGGGAAAATTTTGGTAATGGATGGTGGTGAAGGCAGCACAAAATTCTGAGTGTAATCAACATCACTTAATTTGTACATTTGAAAGTGGCTAAAATGGGAAATTTTATGTTGTATATGTGTTACCAGAATAAAAATTTTTTTTAAAATAAAGAAAAAAATCAATAGTAATTCTGACCTTATATTTGGTGCATGCTCTTTGGTACTCTTCAGTAAGCTCTTTTTAAAATATAAAAGACACATGATCTTTACCAAGGTGTACCTGCCTAGAGAGAAAAAAAAAAAAAAAAAACCCAGCAACTTGCAAAACCCACCAGAATACCACAGTCAGGTTTAGGATGGAAGGTCTTGGCTTATTCCACAACTGAAAAGGGATGTTTAAATATTGGAGGAGACAGCATGAGGGGAGTTGTAGCACCTCCAACAGCAAAACCAACATAAATAATGTGTTCTACAAAATGAAGCTTCTTTACTAGGGACAGATGCTAAATTATTTATGAATAAGAAAATATCTGGATGCTCAACATCATTAGTCAGTAGGAAAATGCAAATCAAAACTACAATGAGAGGGGAGCAGATGTGGTTCAAGCGGCTGAGCACCTGTTTCCCACTTGGGAGGTCCCAGGTTCGGTCCCCTGTGTCTCCTGAAAACAAAAGTCCACAAGCAAACAAATGGGAAAAAAAACTCAGGGGAGTCGATGTGGCTCAGTGGTTGGGCACCGGCTTCCCACATACGAGGTCTGGGGTTCAATCCCCAGTCTGGTACCTAAAAAAAAAAACAAAAAACACTACAATGAGATACCACTTCATACCCACTAGCACGGCTGTAATTTTTTAAAGGGAGAAATTAAGTGTTTGTGAGGATGTGGGGAAATATGAACCCCCTGCATTGCTGGCAGGGATATAAAATGGTGCAGCTCTTCTGGAAAACAGCAGTTCCTCAAATGGTAAACATAGAAATGCCACAAGATCCAGTAACTCCACTCCTAGGCTTACATCCAAGAGAAAATATACGTCCACACAAAAACTTGTACACAAATGTTCATAGAAGCATTTTTCACAAAAGCCAAAAAGTGGAAACCCAAGTATTTATCAATTGATGAATGGATAAACAAAACGTGGTGTATCCATACCATGGAGTATTATTCAGCCATAAAAATGAATGAAGTACTGATACATGCAATAACATGGATGAACCTTGAAAACATTTTGCTAAGTGAAAGAAGCCAGTCAAAAACGACCATATATTGTACAATGCCATTTATACAAAAGCATCCAGAAGGGGCAAATCCATAAAGAGAGAAAAAAGTAGATGGGTGGTTGCCAAAGGCTATGTGGGGGTAGGAAATGAGGAGTGACTATTTAATGCATACAGGGTTTCCTTTTGAAGTGGTGAAAATTTTCTGAAATTAGTGGTGATGGTTGCATGATATTGTGACTATACTATAATCCACTGAATTATACACTTTGAAATGGTGAATTTTATGTTATGTAATATTTCATCTCAATAAATTAAGGTCTAGCATGTAATGAATCTATCACAGAGACTGGCACATGTTCTGAATAAATAGTTGCACTGATTTTTTAAAAGAGGAAGGGTTGTCTGGGGAACTGTTTTTAGATTAAAGGAGACTAAAGAGGCGTGAAAATAAAACACAAATTATATGATCTTTGGTTGGACCCTGGATTCCCCCTATCCAAAAAGGAAACAAAACAAAAACAAGGGAAGCGGCTGTGGCTCAATCAGTAGGGCTCCCGTTTACCATGTGGGAGGCCCCGGGTTCGGTTCCCGGGGCCTCCTGGTGAAGGCAAGCCCGCCCGCACGGCGTGGTTAGCTGACCCAGCGAGCACAAGCAGCAAGGGGGGGATAAATGAATAAATAAATAAAATCTTACTGGGGAAATCTGGACTGATTATTAAGTAATATGTTTGTATTCATGTTAAATTTCTTAGAAGTGATCATGGTAATATAGGAGAATATCCTTGCTCTTAGGGGCTACATGAAGCTTCATGATATCTACAACGTACTCTCAAATGGTTCAGGAAAAATTGACGTATGCACATGTCTGTGTTTGTGTGTGTGTGTTCGTGTACACAAGAACACTTAGTGAGAGAACTTAGGTCAAGTGTTATATGGGTATTACATATTTTAAATCTGTAGCATAAAGTTGACAGACTTAAAATCTGTAATTGAATTTAGGAGATGATTTCAAGGACATTACAAATCAGTATCAAAAGAAGGAAATGCACCAAAGCATTAACTGGGGTCATTGCTGGGAGATGGATTTTGGTGACCATTTTTTTTTCCTTCTCCATATTTTTAAAACAATACTTTCGGGTTTTCCATAACAACATCTCAAGATTTTATAAGCAGAACAATTATTTTTAAAAATTATCTTTAGCTACTTGGCATATAAATAGACTTTACACTGGAGGAAAAGGTATTTCTGTGGGAAACAAAGGCCATTCCGCATCAAAATGGGTAGCAGGGTTGTGGAAGCACCCTTTTCGAAGGTCTTTGAGATCAAGATGTTCTTGTCTGTCTGGGAAGTGTGAAAGCAAGGGCAGGGATTACAGCACTTCTCAAAGACACTTTCCAAGAGTTTGGTTTTTTAGCTCTATTTAAGGCTTTCTAAAGTTGAGTTTACTCAAATCTTTATATGTGGATATGCTGGGGATGATCTGTTTTTTTGTGGGTTTTTTTTTTTAATTGTGGAAAGGTTCCATTTTGGTCACAGAAGCACAGGTAGGAATTCTTGCATCTGAATTTTCAAGCCTCTACCAGGAGCCTCCCATTTCTTCCCGCCAGGGTCGGCATCCTGAGGGCTCCTGAGGCACACAGCTCAGGGCACAGGGGGCCATGGGGGACTGAGAGGGGATGGGGTGAGATTCGGGTGCCCAAGTCACCCAGCTCTCTCCTGGAGCGAGGAGGGTGCTGCCAGCAGTGTCCCAGCCATACGTGAAACTCTACTGCTGCCGCTGATTGGTCTTGCTTAGGTGACAGTGTGGTTTGATCACATTAATTTATTCCAAACAGAAACACCATTTGGAAATAGAATCATCTGTTGAGGAGAGACAATAATCAAATCCTTCAAAGGGCATAAAAAGTTATTACATTTCATTGTGTCCCACATATAAAAAGTTCATCTAAAAAAAAAAACCATAGTCACTTGACACAAATAATTGATCAATATTTACCACTTAAGGTGATTTTCGATTTCTTCCTGAGTGTCCTGTCTGACTTTCTGTTCAAAGAGTGCTTCCTTCATTTGTCTTGTTTTTGAAATCTCATTGCCTTGGTCCAACACTGAAGGAAGAGGCAAACAATGATTATACCAGGAATCAAATCAGAAGCATTTGCCAAGAGGAAAGTACATTTCTAATGACAAAATATAACAGCTACCTAATCGAGTCTTGTTGTTGTTGTCTGCAAACAGTAAATGTGACAAGCAATAATTTTTTTTCATATTCACCCAGGGGCTGAATTATGATGGATCAATTGGTTACCTTCTCTTAATTCTTTAACCTTCATTTTTCCTGGTTCTTGGTTTAAAACAGTTGCTACAGCAAATGGATTTGAAAAATTTACTGGAAATCTCAAGTTCTGGTATTCAATTTCCTAAGAGACCAAATTGGGGGGGGGCAGGAGTTAATTATTTTGCTCTCTATCATTCCTTCCATCATCTTTAGAATAATGTCCACTTTACATTACACTTTTGAGGCTTTTGCTTTGCTGGACAGCTGTGAAAATGTATATGTGTCACTGTCTTTCCTGGAGGAACGTCTACTTTCTTAGAAAGTGTATTTAATCTTTCAAATTCTTCTAAGCTGTTGTTTAAAACAAATATTAAATTAGTACATAATCCACAACTAAAGCTCTTTTTATGCTGCCTTTCATAATACCATGACTTACAGTCCATTATTATATTTAAACTGAAAATAAATGTCTGCTAAAACAGTGGTGTACTAAAATAAATGTGATATCAGTATATCATTATAATTACATATATATATATATATATCCCACCAATAGCTGTTTTTCCTTACATTCTTAAAGAAGCAAGTGAAAAACATGATATGCTGAAAAATGCCCTCATGGTCCAGCATAATTAATTTCTAGGCTGTTGGTTTTCAACAGCCAAATTTGTTGGATTTCTTAAATCTTACATTAAGTTATCTTCCCAGCAAAAGAATGATTATGCCCACTCTTTGTGGAAAGGTTTTATAATGAAGAGATCCAGACGACTGTTTCGGATCTTTTCTGTAACTGAAAACTGCCTTTGGACAGATGTAGGTGGAGCTGGTGCCACTCCCATTCCTGCAGAGCTATTAGAGTTGTTCACTCTGAGATGCAAGGGAACTGGGTTATGTTCAGAAATGCTACCCACCAAGCGTTTCTTCAAAGTAAGACTATGGGAATACTTGTTTTACAGGACGGCACGTCTCCATGACATTACAGACATTAGATAAGAATATGCTAATATTCATCCATTCTGGCAGTCAATATGCATTTGCTGAGTGCCTACTGAACACGCACATTGGAAAATATAGGCTGTATGCTGGCAATCTCAGATTTAACATCCACCTGTGGAAGATGTCCTCCCAGGCCCATGGCAAGGAAGCACCTGTCGTTTGCCAAGACCCACATGGACTGATATGTGCTGATGTGCAGTGATGAGGAGCTTAGCTAGGGAGTCAGCTGCAGGCCCCCATCCACATCTCAACACACCTTTGATATCATCTCAGCTGTGAAACACTGGGGAGCAACAGAACCTTTTGCAAGGGGGCATGTGAAACACAGTTCCCTAAAGAAATCCAATTGCTAGTGGTGATGACAGAAATGAGGCATCTAAGGAAGTAATACACTAACAAGGTACATGTGGAATTTGGCAGTGCCAAAATCGTAGGACACCATTAAGTCCATCACACACCCTATACTCACAAGAAAAGCAATCTCTGACATTTTCGGAGTGCTGCAGCCAGTAAAATTTCTTTCCTTCATGGGGCAATCTATTTGTTATCATACTATCTGCAGTCTAGGGAGACAGGAAGATCTTGAGACCTAGTCCTTGAAAATGTCAAAATTGTACTAAAGATACAGCCTTTACTTCATTGGGAAACAGTGCACATCTGCATTTGTATGGTGCTTCTACCCTTAGAAGTATTGAGAACACATCTGTGGGAGGATACGGACAAGTCAAAATCCCACTTAAGTGCTGTCTTCAAGAAACGCCCCTGCATATTGCAGCACATGACATGAGATGGCAAATAGCATCTTCCTCACCCCCTTATCTGACACCAGACAACTTAGCACTATTTTTTTTAGTCAGTTCTACTTGTTTATTGCTTGAGTGATTTTATTTCTACCTTGGCTTTTTGCAGGATGTGCGTTCACTAATATCCCATAGTTAGTTTAGACTACTTTGAACTTGCTAAGAAGAAAATCATGGTATAAATATAAAATAAAGCATGGTATTAGTTTATATTTTGGTGTGCTTGTTACTCCACTTTTAATATGTCTAATGCTATTAATAGGAGATATATATCTAGTAATGAAAGGGAAGAGGGGGAAATCAAGATATTTCTTTTTCATTTGCAAGATAATTTTAATGATTTTCTGAAGTTAGTATTTATACTGTGTCAACTTTTACTTTTAACTTTTATAAAACCCATGGATATTAGAAAACAATTTATAATATACATTGGGATGTACAAATACCAGCTTATATTCAAGTGAAAATCGAGGTTCAGAAAATACTGGTAAGAAGTAAAACTTCCATTTCACATCTTCTCATTTGAACTCTGATGGGCCTTTAAAAAAAGCAAATATTGTGTGACACATTTCAATTTCTGCCTTATATCGAAGTTACTTGTTCTATACAACTTACTTTGCTCCTCCGTGGTGATTATCTTGAGGGCATGAGCCATTTCCCATGGGGCTTTGCAACTGACACTGCACAGAGCAGGCTCTCAATGAATTATAATGTTGTATTTAAACTTTTAAAATAGTTATGTTATGCTGGCCTTGCTATTTAAATTTTTGACAATAATAGATGCATATAGTCAAAATTTCACCATCCAACAGCAGTAATCAGTGAAAAGAAAGTAACCCTTGAAAACCCCCTTCTCTCAGTTATCTCCTCACCCCTTTGCAAAAGCAACTACTGCTGCTAGCATAGAGAGATTCTATGTATTACTGTTATATATTAAAGTCTATTTTATGCATGCCCATCATTCTAAATAAGTTTTTGATGGCATTCTTTTACAAGAAAGAAAGACAGAATGGAAGAAATGAAGATTTGGATCTTGAAAGAAGTTTTTAAAGAATAAAGGAAACATGCTAAAGAAGCCATACCTTAAAGACATGTTGGGATAGCAGGCTCCAGTGAATACACATTCGTATGGTTGAGAGTTGAACTGGGAAATCCATAAGTGCACTTTTATTTGTGCAGTCCCATACTGAAACAGTGTAAACTTAATAATCACATTCACCTTCCCATTTGCTGGAATTATTCCTTAGAGGAAAGAAAGGAGAAAACATGATACTCTTTCTACTTGCTAAATCTAGTCAATATATTCTTCCCATGATAAGAATTTCTATATTCTTTACATAGTCTTCTCATTAAATACACCTGAATAAACTTCTGCATGTTTACATTGATCTTATTTGTCAATTACTCCATTAATCCTTTATAATAATTATTTTACTGTGTCAATTATATATATCTATATACATATCCATCAGTATTAGCAAATCAGAAGTAAATTTTCAGAATGGTAATCTTCAAGCTAATTGCCAGATGTCAACGCTAATGCTGCAAACAAGGAAAACCTAGGAACATACATATGAATTTGTGCCCAAACAATTCACTTCCCTATATTTTTGTGTAATTTGGTTCTCTGCTTTCGATTCCTCAGGATGGACTACTATTCGCTTCAAAGTCAAACATCACTCCATACCTATTCCTCCTTTATATCCCTGGTACCAAGGAAGTTCAGAACATAATAAATGCTCAATAAACGTGGAAAAGAAAAAAAAGAAGGGAGGGAGGAGAAGAGGGAGGAAGAATCAAGGTCCTAGGTGCTATAAGGCTAGTGTTTTCTCCAACTTCCACCAAAGCTTTGGTTTGCTTTCTAGAATGAGATCTTCTGACCCTGCACTTCTGGTCATTCCAGTGTTCCCACAGAGGCCTTTCACATTCTCTCATAAATGCCTAAATATCAGTTTGTTCACCTGGAATACCTCCTTCTTGTCTATCCCCTCCTCAGAGTGTTATACTACTCTCCTCTTGCTTGCTATGCTCTGCCACAAGCACCTCTCATTCAGCCATTCAACAAGCACTTATTGAGCACTTACTGTGTACCAGGTACTCTTTTAGGAACCCGAGATACAGCAATAAAGCAAAGTCACAGGTCTCACAGAGTTTATGTTTCCATTGGGGATAGTGACAGTAAGAAATAAACAAGGGAATATAAGTTGTCATCACAACATGAATGCCAAGGAGAAAAATCAGGGAGGAGATGGGGCAGCCAGGAAAGCACAATGTGTTTTTTTAGACAGGATTGCCTGAAAGATCTCTCCTATGAAGATCTTCAAACACTGGGGCCCCCCACCCCGCCTCAGGACCTTTGCATTTGGACTTCCTTCAGTCTGGAAATCTCTTCCTCCAGACTTTCTCATTATCTAGCGGACTTCTCATCATCATACTTTTAGCTCAGATGTCATCTCCTCAGAGAAGGCTTCCATCCCTCCATCCTCTGTCATGCTCTATTACATTGCCTTCTCCATCGTACTCTCTGGAATTATCATCACTTTTTCATTGTACTCTCTGAAATTATCTCCTTTACTGTCTGCCTTCCCCTAGATTAGAAGGTAAGTCTTACGACAGCAGACACCTGTTTATTACTATGGCCCCAGATCAGTAAATGCTTGTTGAGTAAGTGAGTGAACATAAACTTCAAAGCCTACATCAACCTACATATTCCATGAACCGTCTCCTGACTCACCAACTCTGGAATCCTTCACTCCTCTAAACTTCTGTCAGCCCTACGAGACTCAAGTACTACCTGAATTGCTACCTTTCAAAGTTTATACCTCTCCCAACTAGACTGAAACCCCCTTAGGCAGACACCAGGCCCCACAATTCTTCTATCTTCTCCAATCCCCAGCACAGTGCTTCAGGAATAGGTATTTGTCAATTTCCTGAGAGCAGAAGTCAAAATCTTTACATGACACCCACTTGTCACCAGAGCCCACTTCAGGGAAGACAGATAGTCCCAGAAGGGCTCAGGTTGATCAGCCAGGGGAAGCACAGCTAGATAGAAGCCCCGAGTCTCCGTGGTGCTTTGGAGTTTAATGCATTGACCACTCACTTGGTCAGAAAATATATCTGTATGACCCGCAATTCATTTAGGGCTTTAGACTAAGGACCATCTACTGCTTCTGCTCCAGCTCATAATTTAGAAAAATAAGAACAAGCTCTGGAGCAAGGATTAATGTTTGCCTTGACCTGGCTGATTTATTTTTAAGTGCTCCAAGCTCTGACCTAATACTCAAAGCACTGGGAGGATGGGTCTCCTAGGCAACCAAAATACACTACTTTTTCCACGCACACAGATACCAGCTCTGCTCACCACTTGGTAAAAATTGATAGTGGTAGAAAAGAGAGCAAAAGCTCATGTCTAAAAACTGAGCAAGAAGCCAAAACAAAAGTCCTATTTCATTTAAAACAATAAACCAAAAAATAAACCACTCGCATACCACTGTTTCATGGTTTCAGTCCAATTTCATCTGGGATTAATTTAAGATTAATATCCTTAATATAACCAGAGATAATATTAAATCATTAAATTACAGGGCAGGAAGGGTGGGAGAGGCAGAGAGAGAAAGGGCAGAACAAAAATTAGAAATAAACTAAATGTTAAAAAAAAACCTTGGTTTATGAAGAAAATGAGTTTTATGAAGACCGAAACATGCTATAATAATAAACGAAATCACCAGAAAATAATACTGCATCTTTGCTCTGGTCACAATTATGTAAAACATGCAGACGGTTACACAGAGGAGATAGAGAAATAAACGTAGATTATTTGCTAGAACAGTAAGGCCTAAGATGGGTGAAACTAATTTTTTTCTTTCTTACATGTTCATACAGGGTTATTATAATAATGTTACAATTTTAAAGTAACTTTTCATCAAAAAAAAAATCTCAGAAAGTAATGATTATTCTTCCTAAATTGTCATACAGCCATTTAACCCACATGCTTGCCGTGTAAGTAAATACTGGTTTTAAGTAAACTTCTAAGATTTAGGGTTCCATTGGCTATGTGACTTTAGGTAAACTACTTAATCTTTCTAAGCTTCAGTTGGGATTTTAATAATTTAAAAAGCCGTTTATTAAAAAAAAAAAAAAAAGCCGTTTATGAGCAAACTGTTGACCAACTCTAATTACGTTTCTGCCTCACTAGATTACAGAAGGGAGGTCTTCCATCCAACTCACAGGCCTGGGACAATCACGGGCCACCACCGCCTGCCCAGGGGGTGCAGGCAAGAGAAAGGTCCTAGAGACCACGCGGACCCCAACTCGCAGACTTGTTCGGCCATGCAGTAGCTCTGTGACTTAGTTTGGTTGTTTTACCTGAGGCTCAGTTTTCTCAACTGTAAAATGGGATGTGGTTTTGGAGTGGATGTGGCTCAAGTGGTTCAGTGCCTGCTTCCCACATGGGAGGTCCCGGGTTCAGTTCCCGGTGCCTCCTAAAATAAAAAAAAAATTAACAACAAGCAAAGCAAATGAAAAAACTAACTCAGGGGAGCCGATGTGGCTCAGTGGTTGAGCATTGCCTTCCCACTTATGAGGTCCCAGGTTCAATCCCTGGCCCTGGTACCTCAAAAAAATAAATAAATAAAAATAAAGGGTTGGGGGGAATGTAGTTTAAAGGAGAAAATAATGTACAGGATCTGGGTTAATGCCTGGTACATAGTATGTATCCTTCCCAACGACTGTGCCAAATAAAACAAGTAATGATTGATTGTGTCTTAAATTCTTAAAAATGAAGGCAAAAAGAAATCTTCTTTGAAAAACATACTTGACCCATTTGAATTCTTAAAAAAGAAGAGACAATTGCCTCATGTTGCCAAGCCCCTGGGATGAGCTTCCCACGGCACTAGGTCTTCTCTCTAGTCCCATCAAAGTGCCAAATGCAGACGACTCTCCAGGTCAGAATATAAACTCGGGCTGCCCTGCCAGGGTTGTTTTAAAATTTAGGACTGGAGACTTACTATGGGGAGATCAAGTAAAACCCTGAGGCTTCCAGTACCAGTTGGCTTTGACCACAGCAGATGAAGGCTCAAGTGGTACAGATATTTGGACTCCTAACAATCCCCTTACTTAGCGTTAATCTTTCATTTCTTTCTCCCTCCAGCAAGCCTTTTTGACTGGAACTAGAAAGAAAGAGTAAAGTTAAGTCTTTGGGAATCTATTCATTTTCCTTTCCCTCCCCGGCCATCAAACATCCCAAGGAATGTGCCCACTGTGTACTGGGCATTTTGGCACCGTGGACACAAGCAGCTCCTGGGGAGGGCAGGGTGACTGTACAGGAATGGCCATCGCCGGGCCCAGGGGCCTACATGGAGTGCAGTGCCCAGCTCCCTACCCTCATTACTCAAGCTGAACTAGGACTCACCCCGACCGCATCAGCCTCGCCCAAGCCTTCAGCAACGCCCATGCACTCGACTGCCACCCCTCAGCATCTCCACGGCCACCCCAAAACAGGCCAACATCAGCTTCCTTTCTAAGAGGGCTTCTGGCTTCCACCTTATGCTACTACAATCCACTCTCCCCTCGGGAGCCAAAGTGATCTTTTAAAATATGCATCGGGTCATGCCACCCCCTGCTTAAAATCTTCCAACAGACTCCCATCCACTCAGAGTCAGATCCTAACTCCCTCTTCAGTCCCTGTCCACTCTCCAGCTTTGGCTCCAGCTTCCTCCCTTGCTCCCACCCTCCAGCCACCCTGGGCTTCGTCTTTCCCTTGAATGTGACCACACCAAGCTTGGTCCAACCCAATATCCTTTACGTTGGTTGCTTCCTCATCCCGAGCCTGGTGCCTCTTTATCAGTCAGGCCTTAGCTGACAGGACTTTTCCTCAGAAAGGCTGTTCCTGACCACCTGGTAGTGAGCACTCCCCCGGCCCCAGCCCCCGTTTCAGTTTTCTTCACAACATGCTTACTCTCTCTGTGTGTTCCTGACGCAACTGCCTCGCTTCCCCACTAGAACGCCAGCCCCATCTCAGCAGGGGCAGTGTCTGTCTTGTTCCCAGGGTACCCCCAGTGTCTATCACAGTGCCTGAGGCACTGAATTTATTTGTGGAATGAGTGGATGGATGAATAATGTCAGACATGGGAGGACGTAAAAGCCAGCAGAAATGAACCCAGGTGAAGTAAAGATGGTTCTGGGAAAGATGGTGAAGTAAAGCTGCTTTAACTCTATTGCCCTTTCTTCAAAACTCCCCAAAACAACAAGGGAAAAAATAGAAAGGGAAAAAAATCTTCTGTTAAAAAAATGAAAATGCCTACAACCCTAAAGCACAAATAAGAAGCAGGGTAAAACTGTCTTAGTTTGCTAGAGCTGCTATGACAAATACCACACACTGACTTACACAGCAGGGATTTATAGGCTCACACTTTGGAGGGTAGAAGTCCAAAATCAAGGTATTGGCAGACCATGCCTTCTCCAAAGTCTGTGGCATTCTGGTGGTGGCTGGCTGGCAATCAATCTCTGCCTCTGTCACATGGATGCCTGCTTCTTTCTGTCTCCTCTTATGGCTAATACTTCTGCATCCAAATTTCCTTTGCATATAATGATTCCAGTTATATTGGACTGAGGTCCATCCTGAATCAGTTCAGCCTCTTCTTAATAGGATCTTTGAAGATCCTATTTACAAATGAGTTCACACCACAGGACCAGAGGTTAGGACTTGAAGATGTCTTTGTGGGGAGTTTGATTCAATCTACCACACCTACCAAATACTGTCAACTGAGGCACAGGAGCATGCTGAGAGCCAGAAGTGAGAGTCACAGTCCTGAAAAACATATCCAAGTATCTTTGGTTACAGTGACAGGTTGCAGGAGTATGGCTGGGCCCTGGAGAAGGAGAGGTTTGTAACAATAGAGACTCAAGCCAATGTCACAGAATGGCTGGGAAGGAGAGCTGAGGAAGCACCTGTTCTGCCCTACCAATTCTACTGTCTGTGGCCTAGGACCTACTTGAGAAGATGGCCGGAGGTGATGTGGCAGGAGAGAGGGAGGAGGTGACTACCAAAGGGCAGCATGCAGCACAGATGACCTAGAGGGCTCTCCCCGATGGGAGATATTCTCCCAGGATGCTTAAACACACAGACTGGTGCCACATTCCCTGAGTTCCAACACCGGCTCTGCCACTGGTTACTCAGACACTCTGTGCTTCAGATTCCCTCATCGGCAAAATGGGCACAATAACGGAATCTACTTCCTCAGAGTTGTAGGGGTTATTAAATGAGTTCTACATAACCTATTCAAAGTTGAGAAAAGTGCCAAAAAGAACCAACACTTTCAACAGGCCTTATGCATGAAAACTGCAAAATTAAAATTAAAGCTTTTTGAAGGAAAAGGAGCATAAGCAAAAAGCTGATGAAGAACACACACCACAAGAGGAAAACCTCAGAATCCAGAGGGCTCACCAGAGTCGGAAGTAAATCATACCCACATGACCCTGTCACAGAAGAGTCTCCAGAGTTTGAGGAAGCCCTGGTAGAACACACTAGAAGGAAGTGAAAAGATACTTGGTGAAGCTCAGGAAAAAAAGCCAAAGAAGAAATGGTAGAACCTACACTGATGCAGAAGCACCAGCACCAAACACACACATGCTCTCTGGAAACACAGGTATGGACATGGCAGGTGGGTATGTGGGAGCCACAAAAAAATGAAATGATTTTATTTTATTTTTTCATTTTTTTAGGGACCAGGGACCAGGGAACAAACCTGGGGCTTCAGATGTGGAAAACCAGAGCTCAAGCACTGAGCCACATCGTCTCCCCAAGTTGGTTTCTTCGTTTGTTTTGCTTGCTGTTTGTTTTGTCTTAGGAGGCACTGGGAACCGAACCCGGGACCTCCCACGTGGGAAGCAGGCGCTCAACCGCTTGAACCACATCCACTCCCTGAAATGATTTTAAAGATAATAGATACTGAAGGCAAAGGAGAACCAACATACATACATAACTGATATTCCTGAGGAAGAGAGCAAAGCAAGTAGAACATAAAACTATTCAAGGTTTTAATGGTTGAAACATCTCCTAAAATAATCAAATGTCATTTTTCTCTAGATCAAAAGGACATGCCATGTTCCAAGAAAAAAGATACAAAACATCACCATCACATATCCTGGTGAAGTTACTGAATCTTGAGACTGGGGCGGGGGGGCAGCTGGGTGGGAGAGAGAAAGAATCGGAAGGGACTGTAGAATTCACCTTCAACAGGGAAAGATTCAGTCCAGTCTTGAACTTCCCTGCAAATTCAAAGCCAAAGGACAATCAAGCTGTGTGTACAAATTTGCAAACCAAGATCTGTATATCCCTTCCTTTTAGATTAAAAGCTGCCGAGAGCCATTATCAAACACGCAAGAACTCTGGATATATAGACCCCAGGAGGCCCTGCTTGAGAAGCCACTAGATGACAGAATCCAGACAGGCAGAAAAAAACTGAAATGAAGAACTTGGTAATGGAGAAAATGGAATAAAGAACGGAGATGGATACCCTGTCCCATTTAAACAGAAACTGAGTAACTCTGGCATTTATGGTCTTGAAATGGAATGTAAATGTGATAATCTAGATGGGAGTTGTAGGGAGGCGATGGGGAGAAACTGTACTGGTGCATTTCCCTCACTGTCCACAGCCAAATTCCTGGCTGCAGTTGAAGTGTGCAGCTGAAGAACATAGTGGCTCTGATCTCTTAATGTTTCCATAATCTCTTTTCTTAATTTTAGCAGTAAATTTTAGGTATTAATATTGCTTATATCAAATGAGTTCATCAATTTCTTCAGCTCTGCTTGTTTCTTCTCCTTCAAGATCAAGCAACAAAAACCCAGCAGTTTTTCTTTTCATATGATCCCATTTTTTCTAATATTTTCATTTGTCTCTGTATCATTCTATCTTCCCTTCTTCTACCTAAGCACAGAGCCATGTCTGTAGTGGTTATTTATGGGATGGTGAGATTCTAGTGATTTTTATTGCAACTTAGATTTTGTACTTTATTGCACTGCTTGAACTTTTTTCCACTAATAAACTTGTTTCATTTTTATAAAGCCATTTTTAAAAAGCACATTTATGTTTGTTTAGCCCAGTATCTGCTGCACTTATTTGCACCCGGAGCTTTTCATTTTTCCTCTGTTGTTGCTGCTGCCTGGTTTTGGGTGAGGCACCTGTGCCAACTAGTCCTGTGGGACCCACAGGGGCAGCTCTGTCCCATAATCAGAGCCGACATTCTTCTCTAGTCTCCTGGAAGACAGGCTTTCTCAACTCTCTCTGTCCTCTCCCTGAGCCGCACGTGGACTAGTGCTTCTGGATGGGCAGTAACAGCATGGAATTTGGCCTTTGGGTGAAGTTCATGGACCCCTGCTGTGGTCTACTGAGCTAAACTGGCCCAGACAGTTAGAGCTCCGAATGGTCACCTTAAACGGGAGATGCCAGAGGCCCCCAAAGACACAAGACATGGTCTAGAGCTATTATTAATTTCTTTAAAATTTCCTTCTAAAAAAGAATTTCTTAAATTCAGATACTTTGAGACAATTCTCTTTGTCCCCTTCTGCTATTTCAAGGCATCCAGGTTGGGATTAAATGCAACAGTGCATGTGATGTAGCAGAGCCTGGGCAAGTGGCTACAACCACTGTCCTCCATCGAGGCCAGTAAGAGCTGAGTAAAATGGAGCATTGCCACCAACGCAACAGAGCTGCTTTAGGATCTGTGCACCAAGAATTGCCTCCCACCTGTCCTCTAGCTTTCCCTGCTTCCTTCAGTATCCTACTATAAATTAGTTGCCTGTGCCCTTGAAAAGCTGGGGAACCCACTGGCACTTGAGAGCTTAACTCTGCTTAATTGTTCCCACTTCTTCACCCATTAGGTTTGATGTTTGGAACGTCATTTAAGAAAAAAAAAAGTTTGATCTCTTGATTTTACTTCTCATGAGCATTCTCTTTCACCCTACAAACACTCCCTGGCTACTGCCCATTTGCTGACCAGGAAGGTTATCAGAAGCATTTTCTGGTGTATCTCATTCATTTCTACCATTTGTTTTAAGTGATCCTTGCCAAATCTCTATCTGTATGCCTCCATTTCTCCTATGGCCAGGTAATCAGAATGTATTTTCTGATGCTCTGCAGCATGGGCCTAACCACCAATAAGCAACATCTGAGAAGGGCCTGCTCTGTGGGCTGGAGGTTCAAAGGTCACAGAGCCCATCTGAGAGTGGCTGACTGCCTCCTTGATAGCCCTGACCTGTCCCCTGCATGGTCTGCACAGGGGTTTGGGGGTCTTCTGCCTCACACAGCTACAGGTGAATGGTGAGGCAGGAGCAACCACTCCCCCATTCCTGTCTGGATGGGATGGTTCTGCCCGTGGGCTTCCAGAGGCCGCAGGACCTGCAGGTGGGGCTTGCTACGCTAGCTTTGGAGCACAGTGATAAAATACTCAGCCAGGGGTCAGGGGGCTGTTAGAGCAAAACCAGGTATATTCTCTTTCACACTTGCTCCTTTCTGCAATACCTAAATGCTGGGTGTGAGCAGCACAGTGGAAGATGTTTCCAGGGGTGTGAATGAGTCTAGCTGAGGTGAGGTGATTGGATAAGGGGTTGGGTGCAGGCTGGACCCTTGGACAGGAAGGTGCAAGAGGGTGCCTTAGGCCCCACAAGCAGAGCGCGGTAACCACGGTGTCCTCTTGCTCCTCCTAGCGGGGAGAGGGTTTGCTTCTGGCCTGGATCTGCCACCTGCTAGCCTGGTAGCCCTGAGCCTAAGGGCAATGCCTGTACCCAAAAATCATCTGAGGGCCAGACATGGGCAGAGGCTCTGGGAGTACTCCCAAATCAATAAAAGTGGTAAAATATTTGCAAAATATAAAATTCCTTGTAAATGGCTTATACAGTTCTCATAATTGACAAAGAGAGAGAGAGAATGAAAGCATTGAAACTTTATACGAGAACTCTAGGCATACAGCCAACACCCCCAAACTCTTGTTTAACAAGCCATTTTATGCCACTATTTATCAATTATATGAATTGGATGCATTCTTTCTTAGCATATGTGACATCAAGCAAATGTCCAGGATTTCAAAGTGGTACAAGTAAACAAGAGCAATAATATTAGTGTGTGACTTTTGGTTGGTATCCATCACTAATAAGATCTTGGTCAAAGTTGTTTATAGTTGGTGTTTCAGTTTCCCAGTGGCTAAAACAAATACCATACAATGGGTTGGCTTAACAACAGGAATTTGTTGGCATATGGTTTCAGAGGCCAGAAGATTTGCTTCTTCGTGGGACCGGTATCTTCTGGCTGGCTGGAAATCTCTGGGGTTTCTTGGATTTTCCGTCACATGGGAATGACATGGCAATGTCTTCTCCTTTCTCCTCTGGGTTCCATTGACATCCGGCTTCTGACTCCTTCCATGGCTTCTCTCTTCATATCCAATTTCCTTTGTTTATAAGGACTTCAGCCAAATTAGATTAAGGCCCTCCCTCGTTCAGTTTGGGCATAACTTTAATAATATCTTCAAAGTTCCTATTGACAAATGTGGGTCTACACCCACAAGAGCAAGGAATTGGGACCTGAACATGCCTTTTGTAGGGGGCATGATTCAATCCCAACAGCTCTTCTAATATTATCAACAGAGTATTCTCGGTGTTTTTAATTGTATATGATTTCTTGTCACAGTACAGAAAAGCTCATGAGATCCATTACTTGTCTTCCCTGATCTCAGGACACTCTCAGCACCACAGCAGATCCAGTTCTGACAGATAAAGTCCACACTTGCATCTTAAGGATGCCTGGTTGAGTTAAAGTAGAGGGCACTGTATTGGATTCATATCATGTAAGTGGAATTAGTTTATTAAAACTTTTCGACTCTGGAGAAAGGTAGAGACTGGAGAACTCCACAAATGCTAAATTGAAGAAAGAGAAAAATATCAGATCCAGTTTCTCAAACCTGAAAGTGACATGCATTGTTAAGGTAACTTGTAGTTTGTAGAGGCATTTGGACTATTATACTTTGCCTACCATCTGCTTGTCTGGTTGTGAGTAAAAATCCAGAGGAAGATAGATGCCAGCTAAGTTATTGACAATGCATTCACAGGAGTATGTGACCTTCAAGGATGTGGCTGTAAACTTCACCCAGGAAGAGTGGGATCTGTTAGACTCATCCCAGCAAAAGTTCACGGAAAAGATGCTGGAGAATGTCAATAACCTGGTCTCAGTAGGATATCAAGTCCACAAAACAGATGTGCTTTCCCATATGAAACAAGGAGAAGTATGGAGAAAAGGAATAGGATTTCCTCAATATCAAATTTCAGGGGGGAAAGGTACCTTTAAAACATGTGAAATGATAGACAACCAACCAACCTGTAAGAGGAACACTTCTAAAATCATGGCATTGGCATTTTTCCTTCCTGTAAAAATTGTGGAGGGATTCATAATGTATTTGACTGAGCGCATAATAGCCGGAATAAGATAATGTCTCAACTGAAAGCAAAACCAGACAGAATGGTGTCAGGAGAAACTGTAAATCTGTAACTTTCCTTAGAGACCAAAAAAAAAAAAAAAAAAAAAAAAAAAAATGCTTGATATCCTTTAGTGGTTGGCTGAGAAAGGACTCATGAAGACATTGTACATAGGCACCTGCACAATTTCTAAATTGCAGTTTTTAAGCTGCTGAAACCAAGGACAAGATTAATATGCTTGAGACAATGCAGAACTGAAAATTTGTACATATCTTCATCACGAGACCCCTGGAAGCATCATTTGACTTTTTTATTTTTTAACATGTTTTTTTCTCACCTACCCCATTTCCTTTTTTCCTTTTTTTTTTTGCCTATAAAAACCCTAGCTCCCATTCTCACTTTGAACTGGTTTTGGAAAGATTCCCCCAGTTCCTTACATGTGCACTTGCAATAAATCACTTTCTCTCTGGAAAAAAAAAAAAAGGAAACATTTTCATTTGGCCAGCCTGACTACAAAATGCCTGGAAGGCTTGAAGAGATGATGCTTCTAGTTCCTAAAGAAGATGATGCCTCATAAGCTGGTGGACTATGAATGTCCTCACCATCTTTAAGATGACAGCTTACCAAGGATATGCCAAGAACAGTATCGACAGCTGCTAGTGGTATAAAATTAGCCCATGGCTCTTGTGTTGTTTGGGCCCAATTTGTAAAATGAAGGTAATAATGCCTTATTGGCCAAAAAGTCATCCACTGTGGTCCAACTCCAAGGGTTATGAGTCAAGCTGGGTTGCCTGGCAGGTCAGGAAACCATTGAGTCCAAGGCCCAGCTATCTATGTAGCTGAGGTTTTCTTATTGGAGGTGACTAAAAGTCATGTCTAAATTCTATAACCTCAAAAGTATAGCAGCGGTTGGGAGATAGGCAAGATGACGTTGGTTTAGGTGGGCGCTCACCATCTCTCTCGCAGAGGATGGCTGATTGGGGACAGGATCCTGCCCAAGTGGGCTGTTCTGGGAGCCCACCGAGTGAGAGCCTTAGGGACATTGATCTGGAAGGAGCTGGACAGGGAGGTGGATTGCTCAAGAGAAACACGTGAGTTTTTCCCTGAGCTGGAAATCATGGATGCGGACAGCTAAGCCCCACCCTCAGGGCAAAGGGCTGGGGTGAGCCCCGACTCCTGCCAGCAACCTGGTGAGAGGGAGCATTCTCTGAGAGTGGGAGGGTTCTGGCAGAGGGTGGAGAGGGGTTTCCTTTCTGTGGGTTTGGTTGCCTGGAAACCCTTGGAGCTACCGGTAGCGTACCACCTGGCTCGAAGTGGCTCCGAGCTGCAGGGAGAAGCGAATCTGCTGAGGATGCCTGATTTACCTAGCCGCCCTGGGATACAGAGACTTGGCTCGCCAAAGGGCGGAGCCAGCCAATTTTATAGTTCTGCTCTGAGGAGTATCAGAGTTTTAGCTGCTCTGGGGGGGTCAGGTAGTGGGAAGTGTTTGATAAGTTTCCACAAGCCTATTTAGGGTCTCCTCGGTGGAGGGGGTGTTCTAGAAGAAGCCTTATTTTGGGTCCCTTATTTCTCCAAAAAAAAAAAAAAGATTACTTTAAAAAAAAATTTTTAACTTAGTTTACTAGCTAAAATCTGCCTCAGAACCTGCAGAGAGAAGCCTGCAGAGTAATTGATTGATGAACACAGGTAGGCTGAGGGGCTCCACAAAGGCCCAAGAAGGAACACTGTTCTTCCTTAGCTTTGTTTGACAGCTCGCTTGTGTATTTGTTTGGTTTTTCTTTATTTGTTTGTTTCTTGTTTTTCTTTCCTCTTTCCTCCCCCTCCCCTTTTTTTAAATTCGGTTCTGCAAGCTTGTTTCTTCTTTGCTGTGCTTCTTCTTCCTTAATTTCCCATTTTCTATGTATATTGATTTTGTCTACCAATGCTATCTCTTTTCTTTCCTTCATCTTTCTATCCTCTGCTTTCTGTTGTGATTCTTACATTCCACCTTTTTTCATTAGTCCTCAACTTCACGGGTTTTGATTTCTATCTTGTCTATTCTGTTTTCTTTATTTTTATTATTAACTTTTCCTTTCAGCCCTTTCTTTACTCTTTCTCTCTCTCCTCATCATTCTGGCCTTTTAAATCATTCTATATATTTTCTCTATTTGATTTCCCATTCCATTACAAGTACTCTGCTTTTTTCCCCCATTACTCTACACTGCCTACATGAGTTAAATATTCATTTTACTAAGTCTTATATGGCCCCTCTTCTAACTTTTATCAATATTGCTATTATAGTTTTTCCTTTCTTACCTCTTTCAATTTCTTTCGCCCTAATCTTTTTCCTTCAAGGGAACATAGAAGAAAGCAAGGAAATGAAACAAGAAGAACAAAGTATCAAAGAGAAAACTTAGCACGCACACACAAAACCAGCAGCCAAAAGAAACATGCCCTTCAAGAAATACTAAAGGAAGTTCTACAGGTTGAAAGGAAAAAACAGGAGAGAGAGAGTTGGAGGAAAGTATAAACAACTAAAAAGACAAAAAAAGAAATAAAAACAACATATGACATACATAAACCCAAAGAAAATATGCCTGATGTAAGAAATTCCTTGAGAGTAATAACACTGAATGTTAGTGGATTAAACTCACCTGTCAAGAGACACAGATTGGCAGAATGGAGAAGGATATAAGATTCATCTATATGAATCCCCACTCTTGAACAGGGATTAATGGAGGCTGAAAGTGAATGGCTAGAAAACAAATTTACAAGCAAACAATAACCAAAAAAAGGACAGGAGTAGCTATAGTAATATTGGACAAAATAGACTTAAAATGCAAAATTATTGTAAGAGACAAAGATGGAAACTGTATATTAGTAAAAGGGATAATCTTTCAAGAAGAAAAAACAATCATAAATATTTATGCACCTGATCAGGGCACCTCAGAATACATGAGGCAAACACTGGAAAAACTAAGTGGAGACATAAATGCCTCTACAATTATAGTGGGGGACTTTAATACACCATTATCACCATTAGACAGAACATCTAGACAGAGAATCAATAAAGAAACAAAAACATTAGAGGACCTAGACCTAATAAACATGTACAGAATGCTACACCCAAATACAGCAGGATATACATTCTTCTCAAGTGCACATGGATCATACTCCAAGATAGGCCACATGCTAGCCACAGAACAACTCTCAATGAATTCAGAAAGACTGAGATTATGTAAAGTAATTTCTCTAACAACAATAGAATGAAATTGGAAATCACTAAGGGCTACAGAACCAGATTAGGCACAAAGATATGGAAGTTAAACAACATACTCTTAGACAAACAGTGGGTCAAGGAGGAAAGTTCAAAAGAAATCAGTAACTGCACACCTGAAAGAATTGGAAAAACAACAACAAACTATCCCCAAAGGAAGTAGAAAGGAGGAAATAACAAAGATTAGAGCAGAACTAAATAAAGTACAAAAGAAGAAAGAACTAGAAAAAATAAACAAAACCAAAAGCTGGTTCTTTGAGAAGATCAATAAAATTGACAAACTCTTAGCCAGACTAACATAGAAAACGAGAGAGCAGATGCAAGTACACAAAATAAGGAATGAGGAAGGGGATATTATCACTACTGACCCCACATAAATAAAGAGTATCATAAGAGAATACTTTGAAAAATTATATGCCAACAAGAATGATAATTTAGAGGAAATGGACACCTTCCTAGAAACTCACATGCAGCCTACATTGACAAAAAAAGAAATTGATTAACTCAACAGTACAATTACAAGTAAAGAGATAGACTCTGTCATCAAAAACCTTCCAAATAAGAAGAGCCCAGGACCAGATGGCTTCACAGCTGAATTCCACCAAACATTCCGGAAAGAGCTAACATCAATCTTGCTTAAGCTCTTCCAAAAAATAGAAGTAGAAGGAATATTACCTAACTCATTCTATGATGCCAACATTACCCTAATACCAAAGCCAATCAAAAATACCATAAGAAAGAAAAATTACAGACCAATTTCTCTAATGAATCTAGATGCTAAAATCCTCAACAAAATATTTGCTAATCACATTCAACAACATATCAAAAGAATTATATACCATGACCAAGTGGCTTTCATCCCGGGTATGCAAGGATGGTTCAACATAAGAAAATCAATCAATGTAATACAGCACATAAACAGATTGAAAGAAAAAAATCACATGATCATCTCTATAGATGCAGAAAAAGCATTCGACGAACTACAGCACTCTTTCCTGATAAAAACACTGCTAAAGATAGGAATAGAAGGAAACTTTATGAACATGATAAAGGGTAGATATGAAAAACCCAAAGCTAACATCATCTTCAATGGTGAAATCATAAAAACCTTCCTTTTGAGATCGAGAACAAGACAAAGATGCCCACTATCACTGCTTCTATTTAACATTGTCTTAGAAGTATTTGCTTGAGCACCGAGGCAAGAAAAAGGTATAAAATGCATCCAAAATGGAAAAGAAGAAGTAAAAATTTCATTATTTGCAGACGACATGATCCTATACATAGAAAGCCCTGAGAAATCTATAACAAAGCTTCTCGAACTTATAAAGGAGTTCAGTAATGTCGCAGGCTATAAGATCAATGCTCAAAAATCAGTAGCATTCCTGTACACCAATAACTAGCAATCTGAGAAGGAAATCAAGAAAAGAATACCATTTACAATAGTAACTAAAAGAATCAAATACTTAGGAATAAATTTAACTAAAGATGTGAAGGACTTATACACAGAAAACTACACAAACCTCTTAAAGGAAATCAAAGAAGTCTTAAATAAATTGAAGAATAGTCCCTGTTCATGGATAGGAAGACTAAACATCATCAAGATGTCTATCCTACCCAAACTAATCTACAGATTTAATGCAATCTCAATAAAAATCAACACTGTATTTTCTAAGGAATTGGAAAAACTAACTACAAAATTTATTTGGAAGAGTAAGAGGTCTTGAATTGTCAAAGACATATTGAAAAAGAAAAATGAAGTTGGGAGGTATCAAACTACCTGACTTTAAAACATACTACAAAGCCACAGTCATCAAAACTGCACAGGTATTGGCACAAGGATAGACATACTGACCAATGGAACCAAATTGAGAGTTCTGATATAAATCCTCACATATACAGTCATCTGATATTTGACAAGGCCACCAAGCCCACTCAGTTGGGAGAGAATGGCCTCTTCAACAAGTGGTGCTTGGGGAACTGGATATCCACATCCAAGAGAATGAGAGAGGAACATCATCTCACATCTTATACAAAAATCAACTCAAGATGGATCAAAGACTTAAATATAAGAGCCAAGACCATAAAGACCTTGGAAGATAATGTACAGAAGCATCTACAGGAACTTGTAATAGGAAATGGTTTCATGAAGTCCACACCCAAAGCATGAGCAGCAAAAGAAAAAATAGATAAATGGGATCTCCTCAAAATTAAAAACTTTTGCACCTCAAAGGACATTATCAAGGAAATTAAAGGCAGGCTACCCAATGGGAGAAAATATTTGGCAACCATATATCTGATAGGAGCCTAATATCCTGCATATATAAAGAAATCCTACACCTCAAAAATAAAAAGACAAACAACCCATTTAAAAAATGGGCTAGTGACTTGAAAACACACTTCTCCAAGGAAGAAATACAAATGGCTAAAGAGCACATGAAAAAATGCTCAACATCACTAGCTATTAGGGAAATGCAAATCAAAACTACAATGCAATACCATCTTACACCCATTAGAAGGGTGGCTATTAAAAAAACAGCAGACTATAAGTGTTGGAGAGGATGTGGAGGAATGGGAACCCTCATCCACTGCTGGTGGGATTGTGGAATGGTCCAGCCACTGTGGAGGACAGTTTGGCGGTTCCTCAAAAACCTAACTATAGATCTTCCATATGATCCAGCGATTCCACTGCTGGATATATACCCAGAATAATTGAAAGCAAAGACATGAACAGATACATGCACACTAATGTTCATAGTGGCATTGTTCACCATTGCCAAAAGTTGGAATCAACCCAGGTGCCCATCAACAGATGAATGGATAAACAAAATGTGGAACATACATACAATGGAATATTACTCAGCTGTAAGAAGGAATAAAGTGCTAACACATGGAATAACATGGATGAATCTTAAAGACCTTATGTTAAGTGAAGCAATCCAGGCATTGAAGGATGAACAGTGCATGACCTCACTGATATGAATTAAGGAAATTGAACAGTCCCCAAGAACTATTGTCTAAAAGATAGGTTTACAAGAAAGAGAAAGAGAAGAGAAAGTTGTGAGCCATCACCCACACGGACATAATCTATGGTAAAGTGATAGAATGTAGTTGCATATTGAAGGGATAGGGCAGGTAGGTAATGATATTATTGGGTTTGGTGGTGCTGGGTTGATAGGTGGGTACATTGGGAAGGGTGAGTTAGAATACCCAGGATACTGGGGGGAGAGATGGGAGAGAGACCAGGTGAATAGTTGGGAGTTGTGGCTTTGAGGTAGAAAGTACAGACATAGGAATGCGCATTCTTATGGCAATATGACAAGGAAGTGTCACTGGTTTAGGGTGTTGGTTGTGGGGGGGAGGGCATTCGGGACAAGGCGCATCTGGAGCAGGCTTCTAGGGAGTGTGTGAGTGTTCATCCTGTCATGAGGTATTGTATCAGTGCTTGGAGACGCATATAATGAGCAGGAAGGAGATGGACTCCCATCTTTGGAAGGGCCAGTAGCTCAGAAATAGACAGGAGGGCGTCTCTTAAGAGCAAGGACGGTTTCTAATAGGGGAGGACAAACCAGTGTGTCAAGACCTACATGTAACTATGAATCTTGTCATCCAATGAGTCAAGCCAGGGGCCCCGGGGGGTTGGGGAAAGAGGAACAGAATAGATCAAACAGGGGGTATTTAGTGGTCAGTGGAAATGTTTTTCCTTACCTTACAGTGATGGACACAGGACATGGTAAATATCATCAAAATTTCTAAAAGTGTACGATCCAAAATGTAAACCACACTGTAAACCATTGACAATGTTTAGTAGCTATGTTTCACTATCTGTATATCAGTTAAAACAATGCTACCATCCACATACAAAAAGGTTTTAATATGAGGTGAGCAAAGGGGGAGGAGGCTGGATATATGAGAGTCTCTTGTACTCTGGTGTGACTTTGCTATGACCTAAAACTTCTTTGAAAATCAAATGAAAAATAGTGAGACACTGGGGAGTGAGATGGGGAAGGTGCCACGATACAGACTGGACATTAGATATTGCAGTGATAAAAGGCAAAAATGTCAAAAAAAATTTTTTTATTTTATTTTTATTTTTTTGTATTTTTCCATTTTTTTAATATCCCAATCTTTTAATTTAATTTTTAATTTTTTTTAAGTTTTCGTGCATTTTATCTCTTACACTTAAACTTATCAATATTATTTCATTTTCCTATTAATTGTATTTGGTTCTTGTATTGGCGTCATCTTTAAAGAAGCTTTGGATATCAGAAGGGTTACAACTGGGCCGGGAGAGGATCGTTGGTGAGGGGTGTCAGGGATGGGGGGTGCATGGGAGGAAGTTCACCTGAACATACATACAAGGTATATAAAATTGTTCAAATGCTCATGGGGCATGGTCACAGTAGGTGGAGAATCAATAAATGAGAGAATACTGAATTCCCATCCTGGAGAATCCTGCCACATTCTCCAAGGGAGCAGCAACAGCCCTCCAAGTGCAGGGGCAGTGTCTGGCAAAGGACAATGATCCATTAATGGTCCCTTGTTATTGATGACTAGCCTTAGGAGTCTTTGCTCTTGAAATTGAAATTTAGCCTATTGTTATGGGTGCCTAAGGGTTGCCTCCTGAGCGCCTCCTTGTTGCTCATAAATGGCCTCTCTCTAAGCCAAACTCAGCATATGAATGCATTACCTTCCTCCCAGCCTGGAACATGACTCCTGGGGATGAGCCTCCCTAGCAACAAGGGATTACTACCAAGTGTCAACTGGCAATATAAGTGGAAAAAGACCTCGAATAAAAGGGGGAAAAAGTAAAGACAAATGAGTTCATATGGCTAAGAGACTTCAAAGTGAGTCTGGAGGTCATCCCAGAGGAAACGCTTATGCACATCTCAGTAGGACCTCATAGGCTTCCAAAGTGGATATCACCCCAAATAGAGGGGCTCCTGATGGCTCTGAAGACACCCAGGTCCTATGTCAGGGTGGATAGCTCCAGAGTTTGGTGCCTTATCATTGGGCCCTACTTTGGAATTTGTGCTCCTGAAGAGAAGGGACAGATGAATTATCTTCCCTGCACATGGTTCATCTGTCCCTTCTATTCAAACCTATACATGGTGCTGGAGTTTGTAGGTGTACCTCCAGAGACAGGAGTCTTTGGGACATCCATGTGCCAGCTGGGCCTGGAACTTTGGTGGAGCTGCAACTCCTACTCTACAGCTCAATGAACTCAACCAGGACACCTGGCGGGGAGATGATGATGGACATTTCCCAGAAAATGGAGAGAGTCTGCAGCTGCAGGCAGGATAATCCCATCTATCTTATCCATGGGATATAAGCCCCCTCTCACTTGGAGGTGGAGTGGACATCACCATCCCAGACTCCTCAGGATTGGGGGAAGAGCTATGGACTAGAGTGGACTTACTGGTATTCTGTTATAGACATATTGTGATTCAAGCAATGGAAGAAATTACAACACTAATGTGGAGCCAGTGGCCACTGAATGCTCGGGGCGGGGGGCAGGAAGAGAGAAAAGCAGTTATAATACAGGGGCTTTTTCGGGACTTGGGAAATATCCTGAGTGACATTGCAACGACAGATATAGGCCATTTTATATCATCAAATAACATGCAGAACTGTGTGGGAGGGAGTGTGGTCTACAATGTGAACTATGGTCCACGCTTAATGGCAGAGCCCCAGGATGTGTATATCCATTGCAGGTGATGTGGCACACTAATGAAGGATGTTTATGTGGGAGGTTGTGGGAGGTGTGGGAGGTGGGGCATATGGAAATCCCTATAAGTTTTGTATAACATTTATGTAATCTAAGTATTTTTAAAAAAAAATAAATTTATTTTTTTAAAAAAAGTATAGCAGCCAAAGCTGCACTAATACGTAAACATAGTGGGAAACCAAAGCAAGAAAATTCTTGACCAGGACCATGGAATGCACTAAGCTACTAAGGAGGCTGAAGGGACCAGCCTATTAGTCCAGTTTGTAAAGCTGTTTCAGCAACACCCTGCACGTCATGCAGAACATTTAAAATGGCAAAAGAGGAACCCCCATATCTCGAGAGCCTTGGCCTGTCTCCATTCATTCACTCATTCATTCACATCTTCTCTTGCTCTCAGGTCACCACACTCTCCTGAGCTTCCTCCCTCATTTCTCTTCCTGGGTCCACTTCCCCATGCTACCTCTGAGTGTCTGAGTGCTCAGGGCTCCGTCTTCAATCCACTTTTCTTCTCTATCCTTACTCCCTGGGTTGATTCTGTCCCCAGTCCCACAGCTTCATGTCCCCAGCTCTCACCTCTCTCTTGACTCCAAACTAGTATATTCAGTTTAATTTAACTTTAAAAATGAAAGTTAAAAGACAAGCAATGAACAAAGCACTAGAATGTCCAGAAAAGCCTATCAACGGATCAAGCCAAACTATCTCACATAGCATGCATTTGTCTGAATTATGTGGCTGTGCCACTTATAATCTGAGCCATCCGGGAAAGGCTGCATGGACTTTTAAGTGTTTCAGGTGGAGTTGGCACACTGAACTATGTTCAGCGCTGTACTTGACTATCTACGTAATTTCCAGGTTTTGAATAAATTGTATTTCAAAATCCCTTTTGTGAATTGGTATCATGTATCTTTGGGCCCAATTTTCTAAAGAAGTCTGGCTAGGCCATGAGAGTCTTTAGCTATCTCCCAAATTCTCCCTTCCTTTTCCTTGCCACTGACACCAGTTTAGTTGAGCCTCTCATGGCCCAGATTATTTCAAAGCTGACACAATGGATTTCCTGGCCTCCTGCCTGTACCCTCCTCAGTCACTCCTGCCCATTGCACTGCACAGACCTTTCTAAAAAGCAGCTCCCATCGTGACTGCTCAGAAATCTCCCTGGTTCACTTCTGCCTAAAATAGAATGATAGACCATCAGGTGGGATGAGACTACATGGTTCAATTGGTCCAGTAGTTCCCAAAAACACCACACTGAAGAATGTCCATTATCAGAGTCACCTGGAGGGCCTTGTTAATAATACAGAAAACCAGGCCCCTTCCCAGACCGACTAAACCCAAACCACAAGGGATGGGTCCCTAGGCTCTATATCTTTCACAGATGTTCAACACTTTGGGGCCACTGCCCCAGAGTAACCATCCATCTGGATGTTTGGCTGCCCTCTGCAACAATGCCCCAGATGTCAGTGACAGCAAACTCACTGAGAGATGAACAACTATTTCATCTTTGGGTGTCCTCAGCTCTGCACTGGTCCTAGTTCTCCTTTTGGAGTCACATGACACAAGCCTGCTCCTTCTCCACACCACAATGCTTCTAATCACTGACAGCAGCTAGGCTGCCTCCGAGGGCAATGGGGTTCCTCTCTTTGAGGTTACTAACCCCCGTTCCTTCACTGACTCTGACATCCTTTCACTGGGAAAGGGCAGGATTACCTCTTTCTTGCTGGAATCTCTATTTCTCCAAGTGGGGTCTGGACTAAGTTCACAGGAGCTAGTGTAATTTATTCACATGCTTTATTGGTCAAATTTTTATAACATCTCTAGAGCTAAGGCCAAAATTCAATTTGTACTTTATGAGGCAGTGCATAGGCTTTGGAACCAGGCTGACTGGGTCCAGATCCTAGCTTCTGCCACTTACTTCTGAGTGAAATTGTAAAATTCTTTAATCCCTCTGTGCCTTTTTCTATGTGTATAAAATGGAAGTGATAAAAGTACCAACCTTACAAACTTGTGATGAAGATTAAATGAATCTATATTTATCTATCGATTGATCAATCTATCTCTGTCTATCATCTATCTGTCTGTCTGTCTTTATCAATCTATCATTCTAAAACACATAAGCACTAGGTAAGTGTTAGCTATTATTATTCTACGAAAGGACTATTGTGAAGACATCAACTATACTTAAAATCAGAAATATTATCTTGTTTAGCATAATTTTAGTAACCACTTATTTTCTCTTAATTTTACAGATTAAACAGCTGAAAATATTAAGCCTCTTTTCTCTAGAAAGGAAACAAGTCCCATTTTATACAATATAAATAGGAATTAGCTTATATGTCAAAAATCTTAGAATGGCTCCTGAAATCTACAGATAATTAATAATTTAGAATTAATTCAAAGTTTCTGCTTTGAACACTCACTTAGTGGACAAAATGCTCCCTTGCAATGATAAAAAGAGCTGTAAACAAATGGATAACTATCCAGAAAGAAAAAAAAAACCATTTTAGAGTTCACAGAAAACCACTGTGGACAGATATTTAAATCCCAAACCTAAACATCGAACAGAAAACTGGGAAGCAGAAGTCGCTTCAGGTAGAGATTTTTGCTTTCAAATGTCCTGAGCAGCACTGCGAACTATGTCCTTTGGGGCAGGCAAAGATGAATTTTTCACATCACACATGAGACAAATTTATTAAAACTGTCACGAAGATTCTGAATGCTTGGAAAGAAGTAATATTCCCATTTTATTTGATATTGAAATGAAAGGTGAATACCAGACCAAGAATGTGCCTAGAGCAAAAATTAGAATGACAGTGGATTGATTTAGGATTTTAAGTTGATCTTAGAACCGACTTACCTGGATATTATTATAAATTACCTGTATGATACAAATTATCCCAAAGTGTCCTTATTCCCAAGTATCCAAACCCAATTTACATTGTCAGATATATATAATTTGTTAATGTAACACATACAAAATTAATCATTTCAAATGTTGCTTATTCTCTCTTAGAATTTGACACTGACTTTCCAAATCCTCTATTTGGTCAGAGAACCCTAAGGTAATTGGAAACTGGAAATCTTGACCTTCATTACCTGATATTGGCTCAATAGTAAAGGCGTGATGAGACTGAATCAAAGTGATATGAAATTCAAAATCTACAGGGCAGCTGCACTGCAAAGGAATAACATAGTTTTTGCTGTAAAACAAAAAAGAAGAGAAATGGAAAATATTTTTCTTTAAAATCAGCTGTTTGGTAGCAAGGAAGAGAGACTTTCTTGAGTTACGAAATAAGCAACAGCCAACACTGAGAGAGTACTTCCTGTGTGCCAGGAAGTCTAAACATTTTCCAGAATTATCGATTTTAATCCTATGAGGTTGGTACCATTTACAGAAGAGGAAACCGAGACACAAGAGAGGTGGTGTTCCACACAAGGCGACACAGCTAGAACCAGGCGGGAAAACCAGGATGGAATGCAGGTCAACTGTTGTCAAGTGTCCACACTCCCGACTGCTCTCAGTACTGGCCAGGGTAGTCTACAGATACTCATGGTGACAGGGAAAAGGCAATCTCGGCTATGCAGCCAGATCCAGGAAGCCCAGGAATGCTGACTGAACGGCATTCTAGAAAGCCTGGGAAGCCCTGGTCTTCACGGAGCCTAGAACGGTGTTGAAGAAACCTTGCTTTGGGTTGAGTTTGAATTAAATGAGCTGGAGATTCTGTGTTTGGTCTGAAGTGCCACAACCACTGGAGAACACAGGTAGGGGCTGTGTATCCATGAACGTTCTCTTAATACCCAGGCCCAGCAAGCCTCCTAAGGAAGTTGAGGCTTGTCACAGACAAGTACCCTGGAAGCTGCCATAGCAGCCGCCATCTCTTGGAGAACCCTGTGCTGCTCCTAATAGCCTCTCCTTTTATTGGGACATGAGTGAGGACCGGAAAGGCAGAACTTCTCAGTGGTCTGAGTCCCCTGGAGCTGCTGTAACAACATACCACAAACCGAGTAGCTTAAAACAACAGAAATGTATTCTCTCACAGTTCTAGAGACCAGAAGTCCAAAACCAAGGGGGCCGGCAGGGCCACCTTCCCTCTGAATCCTGTAAGGGAGATTCCTTCCTCGCCTCTTCCAGCTTCTGCTGTTTGCCAGCCATCCTTGGTGTCCTTGGCTTGCAGCTGCAGCACTTCAGTCTCGGTTTCCTTCTTGGACGGCCGCCTCCCCTCTGTCTGTCCCTGCTCTCCCCTTCTTATCAGGACCCAGCCATATTGGATTAAGGGACCTCACGTTACTTTAATTAATCCCATCCACAATGACCCTGTTTCTAAATGAGATCACATTCTGAGGTACTGGCAGTTAGGACTTCAACATATTTTCCACAGGAGAAATAATTCACCCCATAACAGCATCCAGCGCAGCAATTGGGGCAGTTTTCTGGTCACCCTTTCAGAAACAGGAATTTGTGCTCCTCCTTCAAAGGGGACCCAGCCACTCCCTCCATCCCTGCTGGTTGTGTATCTTGTCCCAACTCCTCCGGCCACCAGCCAGCTCCTGCACCCTGGCAGTATATCTCTTCTTGTTCTGATAAATTCTGCTGACTCCAGACTCCTGCTCCTTTCTGGCCCATCATGGACCCCCTACCTCATGGCTGGGCCTCACCTCTTAACCCTTCACATGAAAAACCCCGGCCAACTGCCCACCCCTCTCCCATTTCCCAGTGATCACCAGCAGGTTTGAGCAGCACAGCTAGACCAGCTCATGTTGGTGGGGCAAAGGGGACAACCCCACACCGATCTGGTCAGCCTCTGGGCTTCCCCCATCACAGCATTTGTTCTTACCTGCCCAGGGTCTTCTTCCTTGGGAAACTCTAAGTTTATGAAGGCACAACCTGTGTCCACCTGGTCATTCAGGAGAACCTCAGCACAATCCCAGCACCCAGCACAGAATAACACTCAACAAATAGTTGTTGGTGCAAAGTGAACCTTTTTTTCAGTAGTAATTTGGGGGATATATTGTTCAAATACAGTATTTAAAATGATTATCGAAAGCTTTTTATTCGGCCTTAACAATACATAATCTCTTTAAAATTTGTGAAATAGCTCAGATATAAAGAAAAATAAAAGAAAGGTCTTTGAATTCACTGCCAAGTTCTATCAAGGCTTTTGCTTTGGGTATATCAGTGTGTTTTTTTAAAGAAATAAAACATGATAGAACAGTTAAACTCCCAGGATGCCCCTGCCCATCCTCTATCCCTTCTTCCCTCCCCAGAGGTAACCCTGCCCTGTATTCCCATTCCCTTGCCTTTTAGAATATACTGCACATGTATGTATCCACAAAATATATACTATTTATTCTATTATTTGTTTTCAACAATGTCATTCTGAAACTTGCTCTTTTGGCTCAACACTGTATTTTTTACATTTACCCATGGTAATACACAAAGGTCTATTCTTTCCTTTAACTTTGGAAGACTATTCCATTACATCACCACACCACAATATATTTATCTCCTCTCCTGCTGATGGACATTGAGGTTGTTTCCACTTTTTTTTACAATTGCGATGTAGCAATGAAGACCCTTCTGCACAACCCTTTGCGCTCTTGTGCAGAGCTATGCTAGGTTTGACTGAGAAATGGAATGGCTGGTTAATAGTAAAGTAAAAATATCAACTTACAAGATATGGCCAAAATGCTGTCCAAAGCCCTGTTATCGATTTCTACTTCTACTGGCAGAGTATGAGACACATTCAGACATTTTAAATACCAACCTGATGAGGATGAAATTTTAATTTGTTTTATTTTGATTTTCATTTCTTTGAGGTTGAGCTTCTATTCACATGAATCCATAAGAGTTTCCTCTTCTATGAATTGCTTATGCATGCTTTTTACCCATATTTTAAAATTGGTTTGTTTTTTTCTCTTATTAATTCATAAGTTCTGGATATTGATTTTGTCAATTAAATGCATTGCAAACATCTTCTCCAATGCAGAGTTTATCTTTTAATTTATTTATGGTGCTTTGATGAAAGAGAAGTTTGTAATTTTAAAGTAGTCAGCTTTATCAATTTTTATTTTGGAATGTGTTCCAAACTCATGAACACAGCATGACTCTAAATTATTCAGGTTTTAATTTATGCCCTTCAATTAGGCTTTGTAATTTTATTCATAAAGAGCTAGTACATTTTTGTTACATTTATTTTCCAATGTATCTTATAGCTTCTGCTGTTATTCTGAATGGAATAGGAGTTTTTCTTTTATAATCCATCATTACTAGAGTATTGCAATGTTATCGATTTTGGGATGTTGATCCAAAACCATGCTAAAAGATTTATCTGTAGATTTTCTTGGATTTTTCTATGTATAAAGTTATATAGTTTAGAAGAGAAAAAAAACAACAGTACCATTTTTTTACTTTCCCAATTGTTATGTCATATTTTTTCCAGGCCACTGCATTGAAAATGACTTCTAGTATAATACTGAATAGAAGTGGTAGAAGGCATCATTTTTTGTTCTGACTTGATTGGAAATCTTTCATGCTCTACCCCTAAAAATTTAGGTTTTGGGGATGTTTATGATAAATATCCTTTACTGGATTAAGGATTAAGTCATGGAAATCCAAAAACAATGCAGAATACCAAATTTTGATTCTATGTGTTGGTAAATATAGTCAACTGTATTAGGAATCTTCAATTCCTAAGATTTTTTTTCTTTTAACCATGAATGAATTTTATTTTCGTTATAATTTGCCTGATATACATAATTTTTTATTTTCTTTATTTTCAAATTTTCTGAAAAGTTTTATTTTAGGTGTGTCTCTAGAAAGCAACATATAGTTGGATTTTGCTTTTGTTTTTATACAATTTGATCATCTTTTCCTTTTAATGGGCAAGTTTAATCTATTTACATTTGCTGTGATTAATGATACTATATTTGGACTTATTTAAAATTTCATTTATTTTGTGTTTTCTAAGAAATCATCTTTGCTTCACTTTTGTCCTTTTGCCTGTTGCTGCACTGACTGTTTTTTACATTTCTTCTTTCTCTCCTATGATTTGACAGCTTTAGCTTATATTTCTGTTAATTTTTAAAAACAAATATTGATAGCTATAAATTTCCCATCAAAGTTTAAATGTATCCAGTATTTATATCCTCTTTTCATATAAGGCATGGACTTTAGCATGCCTTACCTGCCCTGTGAACACCCTTTTCTACCCTCATCCATCTTACATTTGTGATATTGAGTTTTAGTTTTAACTTACTTTCAACAAAGAAACAAAATACTGAATTTTAAAACAGTTGACTGTATTTACCAACACATAGAATAAAAATTTGGTATTCTCCATTGTTTTTGGATTCTCATGGCTTTTCTTTTTGTTAGCAATCATCTTTTTTCTTTTTTTTTTCTTCGTTCTTTATTTATTCATTTAGTAAATGTTTATTAAGTGTCTGTTGCATGCCAGGTTAGGTTCTGGGGTGAATACAGACAAAAAAGCCAGCAGTGAATACAGACAAAAATATCCCTGCCCTCAAGAAGCTTACCTTCTTATGAAATCATCTCTTTGAATTCTTTGACATTTCAATTCTCCCACTTCTTTTTTATTTTTTTTAACATTTTTTAACTTTTTATACATTTAATAATTGAAAATATAAACAATTAAAAACTAAAAAGTAAACACAGATGAATAAATATATACATTTCTCAATTAAATGTAATGGATACATATAAAATTTTTTTTCAATCAAACAATATATTACACAATATATTTGGTTCATAGTAACGCATTCATACAGTATTTGTCCTTTTGTGTCTGGCTTGCTTCACTCAACATAATGTCCTCCAGGTTCATCCATGTTGCCATATGCTTTATGACTTCATTTCTTCTTACAGCCACATAATATTCCATCGTGTGAATAGACCACACTTTGTTTATCCATTCATCTGTTGACGGACACCTAGGTTGTTTCCAACTTTTGGCAATGGTGAATAATGTGGCTATGAACATCGGTGTGCAGATGTCTGTTCGTGTCACTGCTCTCAGTTCTTCTGGATATATACGCAGTAGTGGTATTACAGGGTCACATGGCAAGTCTATATTCAACTTCTTTAGGAACTGCCAAACAGTCCTCCATAGTGGTTGTACCATCCTGCATTCCCACCAACAATGAAGAAGTGTTCCAATCTCTCCACATCCTCTCCAACACTTGTAGTTCTCTGTCTTCTTAATAGTGGCCATTCTGAAAGGTGTGAAATGATATCTCATTGTAGTTTTGATTTGCATTTCCCTAATCATGAGTGATGTTGAGCATTAATTCATGTGTTTTCTTTGCCATTTGTATTTCTTCTTCGGAGAAATGTCTATTCCAGTCTTTTGCCATTTTTTAATTGGGTCATTTGTCTTTTTATTGTTGAGTTGTAACATCTCTTTATATATCCTGGATATTAAACCCTTATCAGATATGTGATTTCCAAATATTTTTTCCCATTGAGTTGACTGCCTTTTCACCCTTCTGACAAAGTCCTGTGAGGTGCAAAAGTGTTTAATTTTGAGGAGGTCTGATTTATCTACTTTTTCTTTTGTTGCACATGCTTTGGGTGTGAGGTCCAAGAAACCACCACAAGGTCTTGAAGATGTTTCCCTACATTTTCTTCTAGTAGTTTTCTGGTCCTGGCTTTTATATTTAGATCTTTGATCCATTTTGAGTTGATTCTTGTATAGGGGGTGAGATAGGGGTCCTCTTTCATTCTTTTGGTTATAGATATCCAGTTCTCCCAACACCATTTGTTGAAGAAACTATTTTTTCCCATTAGCGTGGGCTTTGTCAAAAACCAGTTGACTGTATAGGTGAGGTTATATTTCTGGATTCTCAATTCTATTCCACTGATCGATGTGTCTATCTTTATGCCAGTACCATGCTGTTTTGACCACTGTAGCTTTGTAATATGTTTCGAGATCAGGCAGTGAAATTCTTCCCACGTCGCTCTTCTTTTTTAGAATGCTTTTGGCTATTCGGTTGCACTTACCCTTCCAGATGAATTTGGTAATTGTCTTCTCTAATTCTGTAAAGTAAGCTGTTGGGATTTTGATTGGTATTGCATTGAATCTACAAATCAGTTTGGGCAAGATTGACATCTTCACGATATTTATTCTTCCAATCCATGAACACGGAATGTCTTTCCATTTGTTTAGGTCTTTTTTTATTTCTTTTAGCATTCTTTTGTAGTTTTCTGCATATAGGTCCTGTACTTCTTTGGTTGAATTAACTCCTAGAGTCTTTTTGTTGCTATTGAAAATGGAATTTTCCTCCTGATTTCCTCCTCAGATTGTTCAGTACTAGTGTACAAAAACATTACTGATTTTTGCTTGTTGATCTTGTATCCTGCCACTTTGCTGAACTCATTTATTAGTTCAAGTAGCTTTGTTGTGGATACTTCAGGATTTTCTAAATACAGGATCATGTCATCTGCAAACAGTGAGAGTTTTACTTCCTCATTTCCTATTTGGACTCCTTTAATTTTTTTGTCTTGTCTAATTGCCCTAGCTAGAACTTCTAGTACAATGTTGAATAACAATGGTGACAGTGGGCATCCTTGTCTTGTCCCTGATCTTAGGGAAAAAGCTTTCAACCTTTCCCCATTGAGTATGATGTTGGCTGTGGGTTTTTCATATATGCCTTTTATCATACTGAGGAAATTTCCTTTTATTCCTATCTTTTTAAGTATTTTTATCAAAAAAGGATGTTGGATTTTGTCAAATGCCTTTTCTGCATCTATTGAAATGATCATGTGGTTTTTTTCCTTCAATTTGTTAATGTGGTGTATTACGTTGGTTGATTTTCTTTTGTTGAACCAGCCTTGAATACCAGGAATAAGTCCCACTTGATCATGATGTATAAGTCTTTTGATATGCTATTGGATTCAATTTGCAAGTATTTTGTTGAGAATTTTTGCATCTATGCTCATTAGAGAGATCGGTCTGTAATTTTCTTTTCCTGTGGAATCTTTACCTGGCTTTGGTATTAGGGTGATGTTGGCTTCATAAAATGTGTTGGGTAATTTTCCGTCCTCTTCAATTTTTTGGAAGAGTTTAAACAGGATTGGTGATAATTCTTTTAGAAATGCTTGGTAGAATTCACCTGTGAAGCCATCTGGTCCTGGACTTTTCTTTGCTGGGAGATTTTTGATGACAGATTCAATCTCCTTAAATGTAATTGGTTTGTTAAGTTCTTGTATTTCTTGTTGTGTCAGTGTAGGTTGGTTATGAGTTTCTAGAAATTTGTCTATTTCATCCAGGTTGTCTAGTTTGTTGGCATATAGTTTCTCATAATATCCTCTTATGAATCTTTTTATTTCTGTGAGGTCATTTGTAATTTCCCTCCTTTCATTTCTGATTGTATTTATTTGCATCTTCTCTCTTTTTTTCTTTGTTAGTCTAGCGAGACGTTTGTCAATTTTATTGATCTTCTCAAAGAACCAGTTTTTGGTTTTGCTGATTTTCTCTATTGTTTTTCTGTTCTCATTTTCATTTATTTCTGCTCTAATCTTTATTATTTCTTTCCTTCTGCTTGCTTTGGGATTGGTTTGCTGTTCTTTTTCAAGTTTCTCTAGTTGTTCAGTTAAATCTTTGAGTTTAGCTCTTTCTTGTTTTTTAATATAAGTATTTAGGGCCATAAATTTCCCTCTCAAGACTGCCTTCGCTGTATTCCATAAGTTTTGATAAGTTGTGTTCTCGTTTTCATTTGTCTGGATATATTTACTGATTTCACTTGCAATTTCTTCTTTGACACACCAGTTATTTAGGAGCGTGTTGTTCAGTCTCCACACATTTGCGAATTTACTTTTTTTCTGTCTATTATTGATTTCTAGTTTCATTCCATTATGATGTGAGAAGGTGCTTTGTATAATTTCAATCTTTTTATATTTATTGAGAGCTGCATTGTGACCTAACATATGGTCTATCCTGGAGAAAGATCCATGGGCACTTGAGAAGAATGTATAACCTGCTGAGTTTGGATGCAGTGTTCTGTATATATCTGTTAGGTCTAACTTGTTTATCATATTGTTCAAGTTCTCTGTTTCCTTGTTGATCTTCTGCCTAGTTGTTCTATCTAATGATGTGAGAGGGGTATTGAAGTCTCCAACGATTATTGTAGAAATGTGTATTTCTCCCTTCAGTTTTGCCAGAGTTTATCTCATATATTTTGGGTCACCCTGGTTAGGTGCATAGATATTTATGACTGTTATATCTTCCTGGTGGATCATCCCTTTTATTAATATATAATGGCCTTCTGTATCTCTTATAACTTTTTTGCATTTAAAGTCTGTTTTGTCTGATATTAGTATAGCTACCCCTGCTCTTTGTGGTTACTATTCGCGTGGAGTATCTTTTTCCAACCTTTCACTTTCAGCTGGTTTGTATCCCTGGGTCTAAGGTGAGTTTCTTGTAAGTGGCATATGGATGGTTCATATTTTTTTATCCATTCTATCAGCCTGTTTCTTTTGACTGGGGAGTTTAATCCATTCACATTCAATGATATTACTGTAAATGCACTATTTACTTCCTCCATTTTATTCTTTGGTTTTCATATGTCATCTTGTTTTTGTCTGTCTTTTTACTCTTTTGGTTATCATTTCTGCTATTCTTTCTTCTATCCTCT
Organism: Tolypeutes matacus; assembly: GCA_026826555.1. Lineage (NCBI taxonomy): Eukaryota > Metazoa > Chordata > Mammalia > Cingulata > Chlamyphoridae > Tolypeutes > Tolypeutes matacus. Next base: position 52,621,793 of record JAKSZT010053928.1, on the reverse strand, counting down.
CCTCCAAGCCTCTCTCTCCTTTTTCTTTCAGGTTCTAAGGCTTCCTTTAATATTTCCTGCAAAGGTGGATTCTTTTTTGCAAACTCTCTTAGTTTGTGTTTGTTTGTGAATATTTTATACTCACCTTCATATTTGAAGGACAGTTTTGCTGGATAAAAGAATTCTCAGCTGGCAGTTTTTCTCTTTCAGTTTCCTAATTGTATTATACCACTGTCTTCTCACATCCATGGTTTCTGAAGAGAAATCTCCACTAAGTTCTTACTGGATATCGCTTGTATGTGATCATTTGCTCCTCTCTTGCTGCTCTGAGAATTTTAATCTTTATCTTTGACATTTGATATTCTGATTAGTATGTGTCTTGGAGGAGGTCTATTTGGATTTATTCTGATTGGGGTAGGGTGTGCTTCTTGGACATGTAAGTTCATTTCTTTTGTGAAAGTTGGGAAATTTTCAGCTATTATTTCCTCAAATACTCTTTCTGCCCCTTTTCCCTTCTCTTCTCCTTCTGAAAATCCCATGACACATATGTTGTTGCGTTTTGTGTTGTCATTCATCTCTCTAAGCCCTTGCTCAATGTTTTCCATTCTTTTCTTTCTCTGTTCTTTTATCTCTTCAATTTTAGCTGTTCTGCCTCAGTATCACTTGTTCTTTCTTCTATCATTTCGAGTCTGCTGTTGTATGACTCAAATGTGTTTTTGATCTCACCTATTGTGTCTTTCATTCCTATGAGCTATTACTTTTCTGTTCAGGAACTCAAATTCTTCTTTGCATTCGCTCAATGTCTTCTTGATGTCATTTATCTCTTTAACTATATTGTCTTTCAGCTCATTAATTTGATTTTGGAAAATTATGCTCATCTCACTGATTAGTTGTCTCAAATTCTGCATCTCTTCTGGAACTTTACTGTATTCCTTTTCTTGAGCCATGTCTTCTATTTTCTTAGTATGGCTCATAATTTTTTGCTGGTGTTTAGGCATCTGGTTAGGATGTAGTTTACTCAGATGCTCAGTCTCTTTCTCTGTTATAGAGATTTAGTTGCAGGAAGCTGTGAGTTACCACAGCTCTTTGATTTTTGGCTCAACCTGGATTGTTAGGCTTGTCCTGCTGGTTGCTCAAAACTGGGCACTGGACCCAGTAATTGGTTGTAGAGTCGCCTCCTAGGGTCTTGGGCAGGGAAGCTATAGAGGCCAAAAAAAGCCTCTCCTGCTTATTTTTTATTTTCTTGTGTGCATTTCCTTGGTCTGCCAGGAGGTGGCACTCTTTGGCAGCTCTCAATTCAATGCCTGGTTGGAGTGTATTTGTTGCAACACAGACCAGATCAATGTGATAGAGCTTCTTGTATGGAGGCTAGGAGCCTTGTAATTCAAACTCTCTCTGAGACAATTCTCCAGCCTTCTCTGGCAGCCCCCTCCCTTTTCCCAGCTAGGAAATATTTCCACTCCCCTCTGAGTCCTCAACAATCAGTCCCTGTTAGTAGAGAAGGAGATTGGGAGGTTTGTATATCTTTAGCCCCTTGCAGGCTCCAAGACAAACAATGGCGCAGCCCCACCCAGCCTGGAAGGGCTCTTGGGACAGGGCAGACCAAATTTGTGCTTCAAAAGCTGAGTCAGCCTTAGGCTGTGTCCCTCTCTCTCCCCTTTCCTGTGTAGTCCTCAACAATTAATCCAGGCTAGAAGAGAAGGAGATTGGGAGGGTCGGATTTCTCCAGTCCTTTGTTGGCTCCCAGGGCAAACCACTGTGTGGTCCCACCTGGCCTGGAAGGGCTTGTGGGGTACCACAGACCAAATTTGTGGGTCAGAAGCTGAGTCAGCCTTAGGCTGTGTCCCTCTCTCTTCCCTTTCCTGGAGCCCTCTTTGCCTGTAGTCGTAGGCCCAGAGGCCCAAGAATTCTAAAGAGTCTTTAGTGTGGGGGAGGGTGCTGGCAGCAGCAGCCACCGCTGGTTCCAACTTATAGTTCTGTCATTGTGATTTCCCTCTTTTGTCCCTCTCTCCTCTGGGTCGTGTGTAGCCTTCACCTTCTAAACCCTAGAAGATCTTTTTCAGGGCTGTTTCAGCCTGTCCTCCAGCTATTTTTCTGGAGAAGAGATTCCCGTGTCTTACTAGTCTGCCATCTTCCCAGAAGATGCACATTCATTTTGAGTAAAAAGTTTTAATTTTATATTGGGTTTTGTAATGGTGTACAAAATAGGCAACTATTTTGGGGCTATGGTGTTTTCAGTTACTGGGCCAGCAGGTAGCTTGGCTCACAAACTGGATATTATTGTTCTCCCACATTCCTCTGTCCACAAAGCCCCAGGCCACAGGTCAGCAAAAGTTTTTCCATCCTTCTTTCATGTGAGCTGCAAAAGTGGGGAGGCTCACTATACCCTGGCTTTAAGCAGCAGGCCAGATTCTGATCTCCTGTATCAGTGGGAAATTTGTGGTCTCCTTTACCCAATGGGAGTGAACTCCAAGCCTCCACTGCCTGCTTCAGAGCCTAGAGTCTGCAGGGCTATGGGTTCACCCTGCTCACCAGTTAACATTTCTATTCCTGGTCCACAGAGTTCTTTATCTTGTTCCTGAGTTTGGCTCTGTCTTTCTGGGGGTCTCCTTTTACATGTTATCTGTCACTACTAGGTATCTGGAGCAGAAGAGGTACATTGCAGTGTACGGTTCTCCATCTTGTCACATGTCTCTAAATGTTTTTGTTTTTGTTTTTTTTTAGGTACCGGGACTGGGAATTGAAACTGGGACCTTGTAGGCGGGAAGCTGGCACTCAATCACTGAGCTACATCGGCTCCCCTAAATGTACTTTTGTGAGACCTACACTATGAATGCAGAGAGCTCCCAGTACCTCTAGGAAATGCCCTGTTTTCTCTTTAATTTTCACTGGGATTTGTGTTTTTTCTTCTTCATTTTTTTTTTAAACTAGAGAAGTTATAGGTTTATTATAGGTTTATAGTTATAGGTTTATAGAAAAATCATGCAGTAAATACAGAGTTCCCATATTCCTACCCCTACCCCCATCTCATACACAATTTCGCCTACTATATTAACATGTTACATTAGTGTGGTACCTTTGTTACAATTAATGAAACAGTATTAATATAATTATACTATTAATTATGGCCCATAGGTTATATTACAGTATACTATTTGTGTTGTACAGTTTTGTGGTTTTTAAAATTTTTTATTCTGGTAACATATAAACCACCTAGTAGCTCCCCTTTTAACCACATTCATATATACAATTCAGTGGTGTTGATTACTTTCACAATGTTATGTTGCCATCACCACCACCCATTACTGAAACTGCTAATGAATTTTTGCTGACTTTAAAAAAAAATGGTGTTCCTTAGCTGAAATGTCCCTGAGAGAGGAGAATAGATGTACTGAAAGTACATGCGATCCCCAATGGGGTATGCGCCTGCCTCATGTTTCATACAATCATGGCCAAGGGCCTTACATTTCTGATATAAATTCTGGATAAGGGTCACTGTACAGAGCACTCTCTTTAGCAACAGTGAGACAAACACTTCACAGGCTTTTGGCCTTTTGGCTTTTACCATACTCATAAATTTGCCCTAAACCAGGCTCTACACAAGGTCAATCTTAACTCTCTGAGATGCTTCTTAATTCTGGAAAGCACAGTCCACAGAGGTCATTACTTTTTCAAGGCAATTCAGCCTAACAGTAACTCATGCCTCACTGGGTAGACAGAAGTAACAGTACAAGTTACCTATGCCCCTCAAAGTGCAAGAAAGCATAAGGAAGCCTTGGGCAATGCTCAACAGGAAGCGTTCAACTGCCCAAACGTGGTCTCTGGCGCTCAGGCCAGTGATTCATATTGGCACACGGGCTGTGTGGCCCTCAGCTTGGTGACCCCAGGGCCTGCTCAGAGCTGCCCCAGCAAAATCAAGTCTGATGCCCAGGGGTCTTCTGCTAAAGGCTGCATGTTTGCATTTTCCTGAGCTAAAACAAAACAAAACAAAAAAAAATGCTGGTGCTTTTCAAATAACTAATATGTGTCTGATTTTCAATTAATTTCAGAGGCCTGATAATTCCTATTAAAAAAATGTCAGGGTACTTGTTTAATGATGATTATACGAAGCCACATTCCTAATGTGTTAACCAGTCTGGAAAAATAAACAATTCCTTAGTGGCACAAAATTCCAATACTATGATTCAGAAGGAGTCATAAGTACTGCAAATAATACAAATTTCAATGGCCTCACTGAACTTGGCTTTCATTGTTGCTGTTCAGATTACAGAGGTGAAATTTAGTGTGAATGACCACCATAATCATAAATCAAGGTAAGTCTAGATTAATTTGGGTCAAAGGCAGTTTCAGCAAATATAAAGCTTTGTTTATTTAGAAGTAGTTCATATTTGAAGAATCAAATCCCTTTAGGTAGGAACCTGAATTAGAGTAATTCTTTAATTTACAGGAGGTAGGCAATAAAAATATTAAAGCAGGCAGACGTGAGGAGGTTGGGAGGTAACCACAACTTTTCTCCTTATTTCATTATTTAAACATTTTGTTAATTATTCTAAGGCTATGTATAAAAACTATATTAAGTACTTTTAAAGAATCGTTCTCTAGCTGTTAATAAAATCCAACCCAAATCTTTTAAATATTAGACTTTTACTTTCTGGTCATGTACATATGTATGCTTATTAGAAGAAGAGAGAAAGTTTTACCTTAGAGAAAGTAAATATAATAAAATAACTTAATATGAATTCAAATTTTCCCTCTCCCTTCTCTAAATAAATGCTAGAAGAGAGCCAGGCATTACATTAATTTCCAGTTAATCATATATATAACATTTGTTCTTACCTTACTCTACTATTATTTTTACAATTTACCACCGTGTTTGTCAAAGCAATAATCAAAGATTTTTTCCTGAGAGAACGAATGATCTTGTGAACTTACTGTAGATAACATAAAATTTAAAATACTCCCTAATTTAAAAATTTCAATGTTGAGAGAGGGGAGTGAGCAGGCTATTTTATCACAAAGATAGTGGCTCCTTTTCTGGATAATGACTTGGGTGATCAACGAGCATCAAAAGCTAACTTATTTCTAGATGGCACAATAAATTAATCACTAGTTACTATGTTTGTATAAAATTTGAAGGAAACATCATCAAGACAAAGGGCAGCCTTCCCACAAAGATGTATAGGTAAGTTAAACTAGACCATAGACTCTAACATGTGGTGGCAACAAGACCAAGCAAAGCCTACAGTCAATAGGCTCAATTATCTCATTTTAGATTAAGTCCATTTAATCAGGAGTTTTCCTTTGTCAACTGCTGGTTGATATGAGGATCATATAAAGATTAAAAGACATGGACAACAATCATGTATCTGTGTATCTTTTCCCTTACAAAATGTACAAAAGACTAAAAGCTCCTGGGCAAGCTTTGGAGTTACACATTGTGGCAGTTTTGAAATAAGTCCATGCTATCTGTGACACTCTTATCATTGAGAGGTGAAGCCTCCTTCCCTGGGCTCTCTGACTACTTAACTAATATCAGTACTAATAGAATATGATGCAAATGCTGCTGTACCAGTTTCGGCGTCCAAGCCTTAAGAAACAGGCAGCTCTTACTTCTCTTGGGATACTCACGCTAGAACCTAGCCACCATGTTGTAAGGAAGCCCAAGCAGCTTGTGGAGAGACTCCCATGGGAGTCTCTCCCAAGGGAGCCAGCCCTCAATCCAGACTGAGCTCCCAGAATGATAGCCGGCCATGGGAGTGAGTCAACGTGGAAGTGGATCTTTCAGCCCCAGCTGACTTCTGTGTGGAGCAGAGATGAGCCTGCCCCATTAGGCCACAAACAAATTGCAGACCCCTAAGCCAAATAAATGATTAGTTCGCTCTTTTAAGCCACTTGTTTTAGGATATTTATTACACAGCAGATAAATGGAACCAAAACTACATTCTGCCTGTCCCACTTCACCACTTCTTCAGTGAATAATTACCTTACCCTGTTTCTGGTTGCAATCTTAATGTGCCAGTTTTAGTCTTTTGTTTTGTTTTGTTTTGTGTTTGACCTTTAATATGTACCAGTCATTGTGCTTGTATCTCAGTTAACTTTCTGATCATCCCTATGAGGTAGTTACTTTTATTATGTCCATTTTACAGATAAATAACCTGACATATAGAGAGGTCCAACATAAAAAGAGGTTAGAGGTGACATGGGATGTAAAACCAAGTTTCTAGAACCTGAGCTTAACTGCTATATTATATCACCTCACCTAGAACTCTAATATTAAGAAGAGCTAATCACATGTCATTATTTGCATTATAGACTTCTCCTCTACTGATATTCTCTTTGAAAGCAATCGCTCCGTGATTTATTTGTTGGGCTTTTTAGGAGACATTTCCTTTCATTAGTCAATCAGCAAGAAAGACCTACAAAATTCCAACACCTTTTCTGAAATATTACCAATCTCCTCTCAAGTACTGACAAGCATGTAGCAAGAAAGAGAGAAATCTGGGAATTAGCCAATTATTTTCATTTAAGATTTAGATGCAAATTGCTATATTCATAATATGACCAATGAAAATGGAAGAAAATCAGACACAATAATTAATTATCTGAGAAGCCAGGCCCTCAATCTCCAACCCACCCCAACCTCCCAAACAGGCAACAATTTGAAAATACATAAAATAGTTCAAGTTTCAAAGAATGCTCTTTTATCTAAGATACAGTCTTAGGAACTTTCATATGCTGCTTATCTTATTTTCAAAGACACAATTAATCTCACTGGGACTGGGGCCTCAAACCAAAAATGCAGTGGGCTCATAATCCTTAATGATAGAGTCAAATAAAGATCAACATACATTTACATAATTAGATGTCCAAATAACAGGCATGTAATTACTTTTTACCTAGAAAGAGTGAAAAACCACCCTAATTTTAGGCTAAGCTTAGGACAATATTAGAGGCAAAGGGATCAACGTATCAACGATACTTTGTTTTTTCTCTTGGTGGCCTGATCTTCAAGCTCCTTCCTTTCCTTACATTAGCTTCTTCCTCAACCTACTTAGGTCTTTCTACCAGGAACCCCCTTCACCCCAGCAGTTTGGGAACAGGTGGAATTCTGGTGAAACCACTAAGCAACAACTTGAACTAATTGAAGTCACTTCTCCATTCTCAGTAAAAGAAGTTAAGCCAGGAACTGAATTCAGAAAAAGTTGGAAGTGACCAAACGATATGATATTTGTCATCTATAGAGAAAATACAAACACTATTGATTTTTCAAAAACATCTTTTTAAGACACCTTTAAACAATGGAATGCTAATGACAAGTAAAAATAAAAAATATCAATATTAATAGTGAATTTATTAGAAAAGAGCACTTTATAACTCACCAGAGTTGCAGATAATGTGGGATAATGAATGAATGAAATTCAGGGGTGGCTCGTTGGAGATGAGAGCAGGATCTGTGGCCGGAGATGCGAGAACAGAGAGAGTTGGTCCAGGAACGGAAAGGAATGGAAAGGAAAGAGTTAATCATGATGTGAAGGGTAGTGAAAAGCCTCCTGCAGAGTGATTTTTTTGGTTGGGAAAAATACAGCATGTATTGGGAGAAGAGATACACTAAAAACCACCAATACCCTTTTCTTCTTTTAGATTAGGGAGTAGAGATAACAACATACTGACTATGTGCAAACCACACTTCCTCTGAGCTAAATGACCTATGGTAGCCTGGCCTCTAACAGGCCACTCAGCTGCCAGTTTACCAGTAGTGTGGCTTACCCACCAGCAATTATTAAAACAAGAAGCTCACCTGGCAGTGGAATAACAGATGAACGTTTTAAAATAAAGCAACTTAAATTCAAATACTTCAGGTGTTGAATTCACAGCATATAAGAATTTTTGGTGAGGACTTTTGGATATATTTAACAGAAAGACACTATTTGAGAATAGCTGCAATTCAGTTGACTGGTTGCTAGTTACTCTACTCTAAATATGTGGACAAGCATTAAGTAATCTTGTCCTAGAAACCACATTTAAAGTGTGTGTGTGTATGTGTGTGTGTGTGTGTGTGTAGCACTTTTGTGAAAAATAAAAACACCAATATTTATTATGTTACCAGGCTTCAGAAAGTAGCAGCAATGGTAACCAAATGTGACTGCTTTCACAGTGTCTGTGTGGGACGTAACAATTGGATAAACCAAGCAAAGCGGAGGAGTCACCCAGAAAGCATTCAAAGCACTCTCAAATGTGGGGCCCCTCATTTGAGACCATCTGTGCCTTTGCTTCTCCTAGGAATGGTGCTTCAGGCAGACCCTGGAATTCCTAATGTTACATTCTTAAATACTAGAACTGTAAATTAATCCAGGAATATATTTTCCAACAATATTTTAAATTAAAGATTTTTTCTTCTTAACACATGATACCATCTTGATAGTTTCATAGAAGCCACAAAATAAATACGCTACTGAACTTAATGAATCATTCCAGGAATTTATACAAAGGCTAGAAGACCCAAATAAGAAAAATACTCCACCTTTAACTACTGCCTCTGGCATACACATTCAATTGTTCTAGATGCTGTTAATAAATGTGTGCCGCTCCGCCCCTTTGCCCTGTGCAAATTGGATAAACAATTTGATAAACATTTGAGCAAGGCTTTAATAAGATCAATAGTGGCTTCCTCCATTTTAGGTTTTTCAATCTTTCAATTGCTTTCTCCAGGAGTCAAAAGTCTAGAATTCAGTATTTAAGAAAATAAAAACTAACTTAGGTTTTCCACTGAAAGTTCCCTTTTTTGGAATATCTTAAGCTAGTAAAAGAAAGGGGGGTGCATTTTATGCTTTATAAATACAATCCGTATGATTTAGAGGTTGGATGATTTCCTTTTCCTGCTAAAATTCATAAAGAGAGACTGGGTCAAGATGAATAACTAGATCAATATTAGGTCAGCAAAGGGATATGAACTCAAAAAATGTTAACTACAACATATGGGAGAAGTTTTTATATAGTGAAAATTCAAGTTGTTGTTAAGTGACAGTGATTTTTTAATTGAATATCAATTTTGAAAAACCTTTGAAAGATAAACTCACTACTGCTGGATACACCAAGCAAGAGCTGAAGTAAATATAGGTCAAGTGTATTGATGAGCTCAAGTCATGCCAGATGGTTTCCATAAAATGCTGCTGGTCCTTCACACCAGCTTTGAGTTTTGAACACATAAAATGAGTTTGGTCAAGAGTGTATTTTCCTTCGCATGCAGAAAAATGTGAATTTCTTCGCTTTCAGTGGGAGGGCTTCAAAAGAGCCTTCTGAAGATCAATTGTACAGTCTCATCTGATGCCTTCACTCTAACCCAGTTACAGCTGGTTCTCTGCTCCCTCAAATGGAAGCTCATTGTTGGCACAATCAAGACGGAGCTTGGCTATTGGCTATGCTGGGACCAATTCTCAGGATCTCATTTCCTGCCAGGCTATTTACAAATGCATATTCCCATATGGCCCAGACTCTTTAAACTCCAGTGAGATGGAGAAAATTTGGTTTCATTCAGACATCATATTCTGACCTTGGTTATTCCCAAACTTTCTAAAATAAACCCTTAAATTCACTGCCTAAGGAAACACATCAAGAATTCAGTGAATTCTTAAACTTACGATTTAAAACTTCCAGAAACTGTGTTCATGGATTGGAAGACTTAATATTGTTAAGGTGTCAGTATTTCCCAAAGCAATCTACAGAATCAATGCAATCCCTGTCAAATCTCAGCAGCCTTCTTTGCAGAAATGGAAAGACAATCCACAAATTTATATGGAATTGCAAGGGCCCTCGAATAACCAAAACAATCATGAAAAAGAAGAACAAAGTAGGAGGGCTCACAGTTCCCAGTTTCAAAACCAACTAAAAAGATATAGTAAGCAAAACAGTGTGGTACTTGTACAAGGATAGATATGTGGACAATGGAATAGCATTAGCATTGAGAGTCCAGAAATAAATGGACAAATCTCTGGTCAACTGATTTTTGACAAGGGTGCCAAGTCCATTATCAATATCTCTAGTCCATTATCAATATCTCAAGACCAATACCTCTAATGAATATAGATGCAAAAATCCTCAACAAAATACTTGCAAATAGAAACCAAAAGCACATTAAAAGAATTATATACCACGATCAAGTGAGTTTTATCCCAGGTATGCAAGGGTGGTACAACACAAGAAAACCAATTAGTGTAATAAACCACATTGGTAAATTGAAGAAAAAATTCACATGATCCTCTCGATTGATGCAAAAAAGGCATTTGACAAAATACAGCACACTTTCTTGATAAAAACACTCCAAATCATAGGAATAGAAGGAAGCTTTCTCAATATGGTAAGGTGCATATATGAAAACCTACAGATAGCATTGTACTCAATGGTGAAAGACTGAAAGCTTTCCCTCTAAGATCAGGAACATGACAAGGATGCCAAATGTCACCATTATTATTCAATATTGTGCTAGAAGTTCTAGCTAGGGCAATTAGGCTAGACAACGATATAAAAGGCACCCAAATAGGAAAGGAAGAAGTAAAACTTTCACTATTCACTGATTATATGATCCTCTATCTAGAAAATCCTGAAAAATCCACAACAAAGCTCCTAGAATTAATAGACGAGTTCAGCAAAGTGGCAGGATACAAGGTTAATATGCAAAAACCAATAGCGTTTCTATACACTACTGATGTGCAATATGAGGAGGAAATCAGGAAAAAAAATTCCATTTATAATAGCGACTAAAACAATCAAATATTTAGGAAAAAACTTAACCAGGGACATAAAAGACATTTATTCAGAAAACTACATAACTTTGCTAAAAGAAACTAAAGAAGACTTAAATAAATGGAAGGACATTCCATGTTCATAGATTGGAAGACTAAATATCATTAAGATGTCAATTCTACCCAAACTGATTTACAAATTCAATGAAATCCCAATGAAAATCCCAACAGCCTTTTTTGCAGGAATCAAAAAGCCAATAATAAAATTTATTTGGAAGGGAAAGGGGCCCTGAATACCAAAAAATGCCTTAGAAAAGAATGAAGTTGGATGACTTTCACTTCCTGACTTTAAAGCATATTACTTAGCTACAGTGATTTTTTAAAAAGCATGGTACTGGCATAAGGGCAAACAGATTGACCAATGGAACCCAATCGAGAGCTCAGAAATTGACCCTCCCATCTATAGTCAAGGAATTTTTGACAAGGCTGTTAAGCCGACCCAGCTTGGCCAGAACAGTCTATTTAACAAATGGTGCTGGGAGAACTGGATAGCCATATCCAAAAGAAAGAAAGAAGACCCCTATCTCATACCTTATACAAAATTTAACTCAAAATGGATCAAGGATTTAAATATAAAAAACAAGAATCATAAAACTTCTAGAAGAAAATGTAGGAAAACATCTGCAAGATCTTGTGGTAGGTGGTAGTTTCTTAAACCTTACTCCCAAAGCATGAGCAACAAAAGGAAAAATAGATAAATGTGACCTCCTCAAAATTCAACAATTTGCACCTCAAAGAACTTTGTCTAAAGGGTGAAAAGGCAGCCCACTCAATGGGAGAAAATATTTGGCAATCACAGATCTGATAAGGGTTTAATTTCTATAATATAGAAGGAGATCATACAACTCAACAATAAAAAGACAAAGTATCCAATTTAAAAACAGGCAAAAGACTTGAAAAGACAACTGTCCAAAGAAGAAATACAAATGGCGAAGAAACACATAAAAAAATGTTCAACATCACTAGCGATTAGGGAAATGCAAATAAAAACTACAATGAGATATAATTTCACACCTATTAGACTGGCCGCTATTAAGAAGTCAGAAAATTGTAAATGTTGGAAAGGATGTGGAAAGATAGGAACGTTTATTCACTATTGGTGGGAATAGAGACTGGCACAGCCACTGCGGAGGTCCGTTTTGATAGTTCCTAAGGAAGTTGAATATAGACTTGCCATGGGACCCAGCAATACCACTACTGGGTATATACCCAGAAGAACTGAGAGCAGTGACACGAACAGACATCTGCACACCAATGTTCAGAGCACCGTTATTCATGAAGCCAAAAGCTGGAAACAACCAGGTGTCCATCAACTGATGAATGGATAAACAGATTGTGGAGTATTCACACGATGGAATATTATGCAGTGGTAAGAAATGAAGTCGTGAAACATATGACAACATGGATGAACCTGGAGGACATTATGTTGAGCGAAGCAAGCCAGACACAAAAGGACAAATACTGTATGATTGTGAAATATGAATATGGGTAGAATTGCATATATCAGACCATTTTTCTTTGAAGCCAAATAAATGTCGGTTAATAGCACAAAATGTTAATATCAGACAAAAAAACACATTATACTAAGTGAAGAAGACCAGACACAGAGTACTACATATTATATGATTCCATTTATATAAAATGTAAAATAAATCAATTTATAAAGATGAAAGGAGATAGGTGATTATGTAGGACTGAGGAAGGGATGCTAAGAGGTGTGAAGTCTTTCCTTTTGGAGTAATGAAATTGTTCTAAAATTTTTGAGATGATTAATGTACAACACTGTGATCATACTAAAAGCCATTGATTATACACTTTGCATAGAATAGCTAGAAACAGCAGCTAGGTACAGTGGGAGAAGCGTAGAGAGATTGATAGGTGAGGAATTTTCTTGTTTTTTTTTTCTGTTTTTTTGTTTATTATTATTATTGAAATAATGAAAATGCTCTAATAATGATTGAAGTGATGAACGCACGACAATGTGATTATAGCAAATACCATTGATTGTACATTTTGGATGAATTGTATGTTTATTAAGATGTATCAATAAAATTGATCTGTAAAAATAAAAACAAAACCTGGGTGAATGAAGAGATGGATGGATAAACAAAATGTGGTTTAGTCATACAATGGAATATTATTCAGCTGTAAAAAGGAATGAAGTTCTGATACATCCAACAAAATGGATGAACCTCGCAAACATTATGCTAAGTGAAATAAGCCAGACACAAAGGATAAATGTCATGTGATTCCAGTTATATGAAATACTTAGAAGACGCAAACTAAAAGAGACAGGAAGTAAATTTCAGGTTAACAGGGGCCAGGAGGAAGTGGGAATGGGTAATTACTGCTTAGTGGGTACAGAGTTTCTGTTTGGGGGGTGAAAAGGTTTTGGCAATGGTTGGTGTTGGTGGTAGTACAACATCGTAAATGTAATTAATGCCACTGAATTGCACCTTTAAGATAGAACATTTTGTTATAACATAAATATGTGTGTGTGTTAGCACAATAAAATTTTTTTTTAAGTTCCAGGAACTAGAAAATCCTGTCATTGGAATGGAGTGGCTGGGGACATGTTCTGGTAATATAGTGATTGTGGCCTTGCAGTCTTTGGAGTGACCTCAGCCTTGAGATAAGCACGAGTCTGCACCTAGGAGTTCCGTGCTCCACGCCCATGCAGCCAGACCCAGAACGAAAACTGGGGAAGCGAGGGGTAATCCAGAAGAGGCCTGAGGACATTTTCATGCAAGTGTGTCTACAACACACCAGCCAACTGGTCAACAGAGGCAGCTTGGCACAAGGAAGATCAGTTGATGCCACATGGAGAAAACAACTGGCCAGCTAACTGGATTTGCTTGAGATGTCACCCAGTTTTCTGTTACACAAAACTTTTTAGAACCATGGAAATGGACAGATACAAAATTTCAGTGCCTAATATAAGCATGTTCTTATTTACTTGCCCAGGAAGGGTGAGATCATATTTTGTCTACAATGCCCTCTAAAATAGTGAATAATCACAAAGTTCAACAAGCCATGGTGGTTAGGGTTACCTAAGTTCTAAAGTACAGCTCAACCTACAGACGGGAAAGAGCTGAAAGTCCTTCTGCACCCCATGATGCTGGGTTTGATTTTTAGAGATGTTGGACAGAAACTGGAGTGCCACTCTTTGTTATTTACAGAGGCTGTCAAAATACCTTTTAGCAGATTTCAAGCTACTGACACTGTTTATGGGCAGTTGGTAAATGTCCAATGGAATTTGATCTCAGTAAGGAAATTTTACAATGATCAAACCCAGCCAATGAAAATTTATTTGATGAATACATATATTTTGTGGGAAAATGTACTGAGGCATTATCCAGTCCTCAGAGAAGCTCTACCTGGATCACAGCTGCTTCTCAGCAGCAACACCAAAGTGAGAAAGTAAATTTAGTGGCATTGGATGCAAATCCTACAACTTCTGGCAATTTTGTCCACGTCTTTCAAATGTGCAAAGGGAAAACAACCTTCCAAATCTGAGTTCTCCTCTCACCTTTGTCCTTCCCATAGTGTTTCTTCTTTAACTGTAGAAATGTTCGCTTTGTTTTGATATTTTAAAATATAAATCCTAGTGAAGTCCTCATACATTGCTGGCGGGAATGGGAAAAGGGTGCAGTCACCGTAGAAAACAGTCTGGCAGTTCCTCAACATGCTAAACATAGACTTACCACATGGTCAAGCAATTCCAGGAGATACCCAGGAGAAAGGAAAATAAATGTTCACATAAAAACATATGTCCATAGCAGCATTATTCATAATAACCAACTCAAACATCCAGGAACTGAGAAATGGATAACCACAATGTCTACACAATGGAATACTACTTGGCAATAAAAAAAAAAATGAAGTACTGATACACGCTCCAACATGGAGGAACCTTGAAATCATTCTGCTAAGTGAAAGAAGCTCCTTATGAAAGACCATATATTTTATGATTCCATGTATCTGAAATACCCAGGATATGTAAATCTATAGAGACAGAAGTACATTAGCATTGGGCTGGGGGATTTGGGGGGTGGGGAGAGGGACACACTGCTAGTAGGTATGGAGCTTCTTTTGGAGGTGCTGAAAATGTTCTAAAATTGATTGTGGCGATGGCTGCACAACTCTGTGGATGTCCTAAAAACCACTGATTTGCATATTTTAAATTGGCGAATTTTATGGTATGTGACTTATATCTCAATAAAGCTATTTTTTTTAGTATGAGTACCAAGAGAAGTTAGAAGCTGTCCTCTAATCCCAGAGCCATTCCCTCATCTCAAGCCCTCTGTGGAACTACCATTGGGGCCACCCTCTCCAGCTTATGTACAGTCCCCAGCAGGCTGTTTTGGGGGTTTCACACATCTATCTCTGCCACTAGACCCATTCGCTAGGTGTTGGAAGCCCACCTTCTACTTGGCCAGCCAGACCTTCCACTTCTCCGTCTCTTGTTGCCATTTCTCTATGTGTTGTCTACCTCTGTTAATAGGTAAGCCAATCTGGCTGGAACTCACCTGTGAATTCTTTAGGCAAAAATCTCTACAAGAATAACCATAATCATAATCATCATAATAATAGTAACAGTAATGATAATAATAGGTAAGACAAAGTACTAACTAAATGGTAGGCAGCATTCTAAGTGTTAAAAAAAACTTTATTATTATTATCGATAAATAAATCTTATTTTAAGTGAGTTAATCCTCAGAACAATTCTACGAGGTAGGTACTATTACTAGTTGCATTTCATAGATGAGGAACTTAGAGGCCCAGAGAGGCTGTTGATTGCCAAGATCACACAGCCCTCACGAAGCAGAGCCGGGATTGGAATCCAGGCAGGATGGCTCCAGAGCCTTGGTGCTTCATTGCATTGCCTCTTCTCCTTTTCATTTGCTTTACTGATAAACAGTCCTCATGAGCTAGGCAGTAACAAATGAGGGAAGAGGGCCGAGTGTGAGGGGACAGAAAGTGGTGGGAGCTGTGGCGAGCTGGAAAGGGCAGTCCTCGCTCCAAGGGTCAGTCCCAGCTGAGTTGACTGTGACTATGCAGGAATGCAGGTCCAGGAGTGCTGCAGCTTCCGGTTTTTTTAAAAAATTGAGAAGGGGAAATCCACATCCCTACGTGAAGTCTCCTTGACTTTCAAATTGCATGGGCCATCTCGCCCACGTGAGCCAAACTATGCAGGTCAGCCGGCTGAATTAAATCAAAGGTTACAAACTGGGAGCCAGCAGGCAAATGGATGAATGAGTGAGTGAATGAGTGATGAAGCCATGACAAGTTGAGGATTTAAAAAAAAATCTGCAACAGACTGGATTTCAGTATTGAGGGACCACTTCTCCTTTACTCTTTTCCAACAGTCTAAAAATTCCTTTATAAACAATCCTCGACTTGGGGCTTTCCCTAAAGAGGTACAAATGGAAACACGGGGCTGGTGGGGGATGGGACTACCAGGGGATCAGAATGAGCCACTGGCAATGCTGCTGCAGAGTCAGGGGTCCCATCTCTTACAGACACAGTGATAGAAGAGCTGGAAGAGAAGCTGACTGGAGACTGCCCCCTGGGTGGGCGCGAGAGTAAGGGGAGCGGGTATAACTCAGTGGCTGAGCGCCTGCTTCGCATGTACAAGGTCCAGGTTCTATCCCCAGTACCTCCTTTGAAAGAAAGAGACAGAGAAGGAGAGAGAGAAGGTGGCCCAGGAGCTGCCATGAGCTGGGACAAGCAAAGAAAGGCAAGCACCCATACACCCATTCCTTGCTGGTCCCAAAGCCTGGCTGGACAAGCCGCCCCTGAAGAAATGAATGGAGCCATGGTGGGTGTGATTGTGTGCACGTGGAGTGGGGCTCGCGCTGACGCAGAGAAAGGGCAAGGGTTGGGCAGGTTTCCAGCTCGGAGGAAGCATGCCAGATAGGCCTCACAGACCAGGAAAGGCTGTGAGGGGAACAAAACTGGGCGTGGCATGCTTGGAGACCATGGACGAGATGCTGCTTTTGTCTGAGAGCAATGGATGGGAGCAGTTGGCCCTTGCAGGGAGGAGTATTTTATCACTGACAATAATTAGAATTGTTGGTGCACGGTGATATAAAACAGCAGGCCAACTTTTGGTAGTTTTTATTGTCATCTTAAAATTTCCTACAGATGATGACCCATCTTTTTCCTTATATGTGGAGTGCACCACATGCAAGCACTTCTTAGGATGGTACAGATTAGACTCCTGGTGGCTGCCCCAGGCCTCCTTCCTAGACCCCCATCTGTCCTGGGAAGGGAAGGAGGCCCGGAGACGGCTCACGTGGTGCACATCAGCCTCGCACTATACACTACTAACACAATCCACCAGGAGATGATCACCTCTGCAGGCTACAGCTCAACTGCTCATGGAATCCGCGCCTTTACACCAGGGAAGTACAAATGTAGAGGCAGATGAAGCCAGATGGGGTGACGAGTTGGACATGTAAATCTAGGGACAGGGTGACAAGTTGTATGTGTAAACCTAGGGCCAGTCAGCTTGCTGGAGATTTGTAACTGCTGTTGGCATCTCCTTTACCAGCTGGTGCACCCTGCCCCCCACCTCCCAGCTGTTGGGAGCACTGTAGCTAGTGGCTCTCACCTTGACCTTCTTCAGAGAAGTGCCTTTGGCTGGGAGGTCCTGCTTCCCTCACTCCTTCATTTTTTCCCTAATGAAGTCCTTGTCTCTGTGTCTAAGGAGACTGGCCTGAGGCCCAGAGGCCCTGCTGCTACATCTCGGTATTTGCAATCATTGCCTATTATTTAAGGTCTCGGGCCCTCTCCTGGCTCACAGCAGTCCCAGCCCTGTGCCCACTGATTCTCTGCACACCACTGCCACAGGGAGGGTTCTAAACTGTCGAGATGACTGGGCTATTTCTCTGCTTAAACCTTTCACATGATAGCCTCAGGGTCAAAACGAGATTTCCCAGCACAGCCTGTGAGGCCCTTTGCGCTCAGGTCTCTCCTGTCTTCTTGGCCGCTGCTCTCATGACCCATGTTCAGTCACTCAGAACCATCTAGAGGGGCCCAAACGTGCCACTTCGCATCTCTGACCCCACATGGGTCACCTACCCCCTCCGGGAATACCCACTTTTCTCTCCTACTGCGTCCTCTTCTTCTGGCTAATTTCTAGGCATCCTTCAAAACTCACTTCAGATGTGCTCCCCTCTAGGGATAGAACTATAATGGGAATAAAATATGTAATAAATATTGAATGGAAGAGCAAGACATAGTTTAAATTACAATGGTTAATTGGAATTATTAACCATTTTCCCACCAAGACAGAGAGAAGGATCTGAAATTTGGCTTCTCTGGTGGCTTTCTTTTACCTTTGCTTTCCCTGCATCTATTTCTCCCCACAGCTAAAAACTGGGTTAATGGATGGGCAAGTGATCCGAGTTGGTCCAATAAGACTCAATCCTGGAGCTTTTGCTTGAATTCCCTGTGCCCTTCCAACCACTCCTACCATCCCTGTTACCAAGTGAGTATCTGGAGGTCCTGCAACCATTTTGCCCCCAAGAGGGGATAGCGTATCAGGAAGGAAGCCTGCACAGGGCAGCAGAGCCAAACATGGAGAGAATCAGATTCCTACAACTTGATGTGAACCCCTAGATCCAGCTAAGCCTGAAGAATCTCCCTGTACCTTTCAGTTAATTGACTTGATAAATTCCCTTCTTGTTTGGGTTTTTGTTTTTTGCTTTTTTGCAACTATAAGTCCAGCCTCAGTCAGCTAGAAGGAGAACTTCTCATGAGGAAAAACACAAGTCTAAGATATCCCTTGGGAAGCGGCTGTGGCTCAATCAGTAGGGCTCCCGTTTACCACATGGGAGGCCCCGGGTTCGGTTCCCGGGGCCTCCTGGTGAAGGCAAGCCCGCCCGCATGGCATGGTTAGCTGACCCAGCGAGCACAAGCAGCAAGGGGGGGATAAATGAATAAATAAATAAAATCTTTAAAAAAAAAAAAAAAAAAAGATATCCCTTAACTTTTCACATCCTATGATATTTTGGCAGTTCCTCTGGTAACTCACCTTTCACCAAGTAGAACATTTCATAGACTTACAAATGAGGGAGAGTCCAGTTTATTCGTGACAGGATAAACATGGATGGGAACAAGTAAAGTGTCATCTCCCTAAAATTAACGGGAAAAAATTTGAGCTTACCATACTGAAAATCAAAATTTTTTGAAGAAAAACTTGTAGATGCTTTATTTCTTGTCTTGTTTTTATTCATTAAAAAATATTGGGGGGCAGATGTGGCTCAAATGGTTAGGTGCTTTGGTTATACTCATCTCAATTGACACTAAAAGGCCTTCTATTCTCATGAGAGATGTTCAGGATATATGGATTAAATAGAAATATGGCACAGGCATATCTGCTCAGGAACAAAAGGGACGTGAGGATCTGGTGAGCCCAGAAACCTGTTATCCATTTGAGATGATGCTCAAAGGCCCAGGACTGCCTTAGATCCTGTGTTAACAAAAAATCCTGCCCATTTCTCCCCCATCAGAAAGTCAGCCTATCCTTCTGACAGAATGTTGCTGCATCTGAAGCCAGAAAACCTTTCCTGCTAGGTGCTACAGCTAGAACATCTTGGAGATTACAAGTACGATTTGCCTGTTTGAAAATAAGTGTTTATTTGCATGGCAGAATTTCTTGTAGGACATGTTTTCATTGCAACAGACAAACTGCTAGCAAAGGTGTTGGGGAGGGGACCTATCATTCCCACCTCTTACTGTCAGGCCATCAGTATCTTCCAGAAAGAATCTGACCATTAGATAGAATTGATTTGGCTTAGGTCTGGTGACAACAAGAAAAATCAGGATAATCTCAAAGGTGCTGGGCTGGATCAGTTCCAGGATTGTGAATGGTCCCGAGGGAGGGAGAGAGATGCCGGAACACCCATGTCTGAAGGTCTAGCCAGCCCATATGGAGCAGGGGCTGTGCAAGACTTTGATTTAGAAATATAAAGAAGCTTAATGTTTCCTCCCTCCCAGGTGTGATGAAGAAAATCCAAATAGTACTACTGCACATTTGTATGTGAACGTGGACTGTGGAAAGTCATGAGTCATGCAGATACCATGAGTGGTATCTGCAGTGTCGAGTCAAAAATTAGCAGTAAGGAAATAGCAAATAACTCTCTTAAAAAATAAAACAAATTAGATACCATCCATGATAGTAAAGGATGCATTATTTGGCTACTGTTTCCTATATTCACCTTTAAAATATCCTTGATCTGGAATTGTTCGTTTGGATCAAAAGATAAATAAGAAATAAGAAAATAAATAGAAATTTAGACATTTGGGGAAAAGGAGTTAGGAAACAAGAAAATTTCAGCTTCTACTTGCGATCTGTTGCAGGTTGAATTAGGTTCCCCAAACAAATACATGTTCTTACTCTTAATATGCATCCCTGTGAGTCTGAACCCATTGTAAATGGGATTTGTACTAGGATGTGGTCAATTGAAGCAGGGTGGCCCTGAATCTGAATTACAGGCCCAGTAACGAGAAGGCCACAGGGAGAAGCTGGGAGTCATCAGGAACCTGAAGAGCACGAATAAAGGAGAAAACATCACCCTGTGACCAGAGGCAGAAATACAAGCCAAGGAACCCCAAGGATGGCTGGCAGCCAGCACCAGAACATGACCGTCTTTAGGGAGAAAGCAAGTGCTTAGTTCACAAAAGCTGCTGGAATGCAATATACCAGAAACAGGTTGGCTTTTACAATTATGATTTATTAACTTATAAGCTTACAGTTTTGAGGTTCTGAAAACATCCACATCAAGGCATCATCAGGTGATGCTTTCTCCCCGAAGACCAGCTGCCGGTGATCCTGGTCTCCTCTAGCACATGGCAAAGCACATGGCATCATCTACTGGTCTCTTCCTTCTCTTCCAGGTTTCATTGCTTCAGCTTCTGTGGTTTCTCTCTATTTCTGCAATTTTTCTCTCTGATCCTGTGTTTTCTTCCTCTGTATGCATCCCATTTATAAGGGACTCCAGTAAGAGGATTAAGACCCACCCTGAGCCATGACTTAACCAACGTAACCTCATCAAAAGATTCCATCCACAATAGGTTCACACACACAAGAATGGACCAGCTTTAAGAACATGATTTTCTGGGGTACACACAGTCAGATATAGTCTCAAACTATCAGAGAAAGTATTGCCGATATCCTCATTTTGGATTTCTTCTAGCTTCAAAACCATGAACCAATAAATTCCTATTTATTGCCAAATCCAGTTTGCGGTATTTGTGACAGCAGCTCAGGCAAATGAAGGCAAGATCTGAAATGAAATGGAAAAGAGCTCAGACTGAGGGTCCCAGCCCACCATTCCACACGGCAGATGGCAGAGGCCTAAGCAGGCAGTCAACAGACCATAGTGATGTGTGTGATGGGGGGTGGGGATAAATCCTTCTTCTGACAGGGACATTGAAATCACCTGTGCTTCAGACAACTCCGGGAGACATATTTGTAAATGAGCTTTTAAAAGGAACGTAACACAACAAAACATAAAGTAAAAATGAACTTGTTCTCTGCATTTTAGAAAACAAAGTCAATATCTAAAAACCTGATTTCAAAAGTATATTGGGAATGCTGAATTCTACTACATTTTTGGTGCTAAAATTTTAGTTCCCAACACTCACAGCTTGCTATAATAACCCATGTGCTTTGTCCTACTAAAGACAATACTGCCTAGCCCTAAAAGGACTGAAGAAATCAGTTAGTCCAAACTCCTTATTTTGTGAAGTCCCAGTGACTTGTTCACTTGCTCAATGTCACATGGTATTAAGTGGCAAGGCCCGGATCTAGAACTCTGGTCTGGCCTTGCTCTACAGCCCTTTCTACCACATACTGCTGCCTCATAGCTCAATATACCTCAGCGCCCAAACTACATTTCCTCTCTTTCCTTTTACACTTTATCACTGAGTCTGTTTTATTATTAAATTGTTAAAAAGATTATCCATTCAGGGAGAAAATAAATGGTATTCCTGAGGAAAAATAATGTCAATGAAAAAAATAACCTTCAGACCATGAAGGAAGCATGTAGAAAGTGTCTTTTAAGTTAGTATTAAAAGTTTATTTGATGGGGGTGGAGAAGAGACATGGCGAGTTAATGCATAATGGGTGCAGAGTTTCTGTTTGGGGTGATAGAGAAGTTTGGTCATGGATGGTGGTGATGGTAGTACAACATTGTGAATTTAATTAATACCCTGAACTGTATACCTGAGAGTAACTAAAATGAAAATTTTTGTTTTAAAAGAAAAGTTTTTTTGAAAGTATAATACACGTACAACCCAGTTGCTAGCTGGGGCTTCCCACCCCTTGAGGCAAGGTAAACTTGCCTAAAGTCCTACCCACTCTTCCGATTCCAGGCTCAGTGGAAGTCCCAAACCCGCTAAGATCTCCCTTTCCCTGGGAACTGGCCTTCTCCTGGCTTCTGCCCTGTGGGTTCCCATTTCAATGCTAACCGGAAACCCAGCCCCTTCATTTTTTCATACTCCCCTGCCCAAATCAATAACACAGAGTAGTCATGGGTTTACCAGCTTTACTCAAGATTAACCAGGGATTTCCCAGTCGGGCTCACAGCTCTCTCACTCCCCCTTTGCATCCTGCTATTCACACACTCCCTTCTGCCACCCCTCAGAAGGGTCTATTCTTTATCTGGAGTGCAGAGTATTTGTGAACCTTCAACTCCAAACACTTAGCTAGCATTGTTCCAAACACAACCTTTCCACCTCCAAGGTGGGGTCTTTTAACACCTCCCCTCATGGCAGAGCTCATCCTTTTTCCAGAGAAGGTGAATATTTAATCCCAGGGATGTGTGGACAATATTCAAGCAGCCCCATAACTTCTTTAAAGTGTTTTAGCTTAAAATTCATGTTGATCCTTCATGCCACTCTAGAACTTTACTCTATAATGCATTTCTCTAAAATGTAAGAGGAAAATCAATGCTCCAAAAAGATGCTTCAATTCCTCGCACCCCAGCATACTGAGTCGTCGTCACTGGGATTTGTGACCCCCATTTTGAGAAGCAAAATCCTGGGGTGGTCTGCAAAGGCTGTAGCAGGCAATCAAACACTAATATAACTATTTTGGAAAGCGTGAGAGGAACTGTTCATTTACTTAAGATAAGACTGCACCAGCTAACAAGTTTATTGGGGGCTGGCAACAGTAACACTGGTTGTCTCATGGGGAAATGGATTAATTATTTACTTAAACATAGTTTCCCAGAGATCTTTCCACAGAGGAAGAAAGAATTTAAGGGGTGTCTGGTGTGGAGAAAACCAGGAACTATTATTTCAAATTTTACAGTAAATTGAAACATTGATTTCAATATGAATCCAAGTAGAAAATTTTCAATCCTTTATCCCAGACCTGGATCAATCTCAAATGTTAATGAACAATTTATTGTGGTTTCAAATGCACAGTCAATCCTCAGTTCTTGGGCAATTTCCATAGTTTCTTGTAGCAAAACAAAGATGAAAGAGTAGTTGGTTTTTTTCTCTCCATTTTGCAGGAATCTCAAGGTAATAGCCGTAGACTTCTGCTTAACTTTGCTGGTGGAAACCTAAGGCAGGCTCTCCATACTCTCCCAGAATTTTATTAAATCATTTTGTACTCTTATCTATTCAGGCTGTTTTAGTGACCGACAGAAGCAGTATGGTAAGACTTTACACTGTATTTACTTAGAATTAGTGAGTCTCTGGGTCAGTCAATCTCTTCCAATAAAGTAAATTCAATCCCATTCACAATGTTTATTGAGTGTCTTCTGTGTGTTAGGCATTGTGTTAGGTACCAGGGAAATAGCAATAAAAAGAGAATGGCATGGTCTCTCTTTTGCAGTACACTGAAGCAGAGTTGAGGTATCTTTTTAAAATAATTAAATCATACTATCCTGTTCTCCATGCATTCTTAACAGAGGCAATATCACTCCCAGAGGGTGTGAAAATTGATTCTTGGGAGGGCAAAAAACAAAACAACACAAAAAAACAGATATTACAGTGGCTTGTGGCCTTCCAAAGTTCAACCCAACCTGACAAAAACATTATCTTTAGTACTTAATTTCTCTTATTAATTTCTCCTCCGGGGATGATAATGATAAAAAGGTTGGGAACCACATCCATCCTCATTGATCTTCTTCAAGCACATCATTCTTCTGCTCACAAACACTTCATTAGCCTCTTGCTGCTTTCTGAATTACAATCTGCCTGCGTTGATATTTCAGTCCCAAGCTGCATTTTCTGCTTTCTCTGCCATTACCTCCTTCCAAAAGCCCTGCAAGCCAGGTAAACCAGATTGCACACGGGTCTCCAAATATGACTCAGGCTTGTTCGCCCAGGACTCCCCTTCTGGCTCTAAAAGTCCTCTCCTCACCTTGCCTTAGGGCTATCCCAAATGCCTCCTCCTCCACTGGCCTTTTTTCAACCCTCCTATGTGGGTGAGATGGTGTCTTCTCTCCACAGGGCATTTTCTTCTTATTTCTTAATGCCACCCTGCTTGCTTGGTTTCGTATTCAAGTTGTTTGGTGGTTTTTTTAATGTCCTCTACCACATGAGAAACTCCTTGAGTCTATTCACCTCAGAATCTCCCACAATGCCTGCATGCTCTTCTTTGCACGTAACGGATGCTCTTACTAAGTATGTGTGGAATTGAAAAGGAGGAAATCCTTAACTCTATTAAAAATATGACAACATACACCAAACAGTGCACACCTTCATTGGGGATAGCAAAATCATATACAAAAAAATATCAACTAAAGATATAAATAAGAAAGTAGTGGCTAATATGATTAAAATTATGAAGAGGGCAAAATAATTTGAAATTTAGTAACATTATTCGAATCACTGACATTATACTAAGAAAATTAAAGTGTCAGTTTCAAAAACTTATATCACGGCCCCAAAAAGTCATGTTGTTGCTAATTTTTCTGGTATGGAAACTTCATAAATTACCAGTTAATTGTTATTAACAATAATAATTACTATCCTAGAAGAAATGCCAACTCTTCTTGAAACTAGGTGAGTCTTGACAAGCCAATCATCACTAGTTTGAGTCTGGAGCAAGTCTATTTTAAGAAGGGTGAGTCCTCCTCTTCTATCCCCACGGGGTGAAAAATATCCAATTTATAAGTTAATGACAAACTTGTAAACATCTATCATAAAAAAGAATTGTGACTTAATATTATTAAGATGAAAACACTCCCCAGATTGACCAATGGAGTCAATGAAATCTTCCAAAATCCAAGCTGTTTTTTGTTTTTTATTTCTGCAGAAATTGACAAGCTGATCCTAAAGTTCATATAGAAATGCAAGGGACCTGGGATAGCCAAAATGATATTGAAAAAGAACACAGCTGAAGGACTCACACCTCCTGATTTCAAAACTTACAAGCTACAGTAGCCAAGTATGTTACCAGCATAAAGACAGACATATCGAGCAAGGTAGAATAATCACAAATCCAAAAATAAACCCTTACATTTATGCTCAGTTGATTTTTGACAAGGGTGCTAAGACCAGTCAATGGGAAAAGAACAGTCTTTTCAACAAATGGAACTGACACAACTAGGTATCCACATGCAAAAGAATGTAGTTGGACTCTTACCCTCCTACCTTACACAATACACAAAAATTAATTCAAAATGAATCACAGACCTAATGTTACAGCTAAACTAGAAAAGTCAAGGAAGCTTACATAGAAGAAAATAGTCTTTACATTTGATTTGGCAATGGATTCTCAGAAATGACACCAAAAGCACAGGAAAAGAAAAAAATAAATAAACATATCATTAAAATTTAAAAATGTTTGTGCATCAAAGGACACCATCAAGAGAATGAAAAGACAAACTAAAGAATGGGAGAAAATATTTGCAAATCATATATCTGATAAGGGAATATCCAGAATATACAAAGAACTCTTACAACCCAACAATAAAAAGACAAATAACCCAATTTAAAAATGGACGAAGGACTTGAATAGACTTTCTCCAAAGAAGATATATAAATGGCTAATGAGATACCACTTCACATCTCCTGAACTGGCTATAATTTTAAAAGATGGACAAGAATCAGTGTTAGCAAGGAGATGAAGAAATTAGAACTCTAAGACATTGCTGGTGGGAATGGAAAATGATGCAGTCACTTTGGAAAAACAGTTTGACAGTTCCTCAACATGTAAAACATAGTTACCACATGGCTCAGCAATTCTATTCCTAGGTATATACCCAAGAGAAATGAAAACATACGTCTACCCAGAAATATGTACACTAATGTTCATAGCAGCATTATTCACAATAGCTAAAAAGTAAAAATAATTCAAATGCCCATCAGCTAACAAAAGGATAAATAAAATGTGGTATAGCCATACAATGAGGCATTGTTCAGTCATAAAGAGGAATGATGTACTGATACATGCTACAACAGGGATGAAACTTGAAAACATGCTCAGTGAAAGAAGCTAGTCTAAAAAGATCACGTATTATAAGATTGCATTTCTATGAATCCAGAATAGGTAAGTAGATTGGTGTTTGCCTGGAGCTGGAGGGGAGAAGGACTGGAGGGAAATGAGGCTTGATTGCTAATGGAGCATCTTTTGGGGATGCTGAAAATGTTCTACACTTGATTGTGATGTGATGGTTGCATAACTCTGAGAATATATTAAAAACCATTGAATTGTACACTTTAAATGAGTGAATTGTATAGTATGTGAATTATATTTCAATAAAGCTATAAAAAAGGAATTGAATAAACAAGTAATAAAAATCTATTTTAACTTTTGGCTTAAAAACAATGAACAATCACAGATGATAATGATTTGGGGTCTGTCCCATCACAGCCAAAACACACAAACCTAATAACTTGGAAGAGTAGGCTCTGAAATGAGTTGACATTGGACTTTGATTGCCATGTTCCAAGAAATGACCCCCTTGCGATTGATGACTAAAGTTATTACTCACAACTTTAGAATCTAACTCTTTGCCTAAGAGGAAATACTTGACCTCTAACAGGTTTCTCTCCAGATCTTCTTTTTTCACCCTCAAACATGTAATAGACTCATGGAAGCTGTTCTCCTCTGTTCATGGCAGGTCACAAGATAGAGACCTAACTTCCCTTCCAGAGGGCTTTACCATTTGTCAGCTACTACCATCGGTTGTCTACACCTGGAACAGTCCAATACAATAATTGGGATTGTTTCTTAAAATGAGCATAACCATGACATCTAAAAATAGAGACTCTTGAGGTGGCTGGGACAGAGCTAGAGGACTAACAGCACACACAGAGCCAGGGTCTCAGAGGGCCCAGGTGATGAGAGTCCACCTCTACCCAACTCCAACACATGCCTAGGGTGTTTGGCTCAGATTTAGGACCCAGAGTGGAGAATTTATAAGATGGCCTGATGTAAGTTGAGGAGATCTTGGGGGAGGTCATTGAAGTAGGAAGGCTGATTTAAATGTTTGGGTCCATTTTTGTATGGGGGTTGGGACTCTGTAGTCACATACAGCCTGGACATCCAGGTTAATGAAGAGGACCCAAGAAGGACAGACTTCGGTGTAGCTCTGTGGTGGACTGCAGGTGCTAGAGGCTAGAGGCTGCAGTCCAAACTTCAATCTTTCTCTCCTGGAGCCTGTTCAGTGGAGGTGAGCCCCATCAGCCAGACCTGGCCAGGCAGAGGGCAGCATCGCTCAGGCTAGAATGACTGAGGCATGGGCAACTGACCCCAGCCAAGCTAAACAGAAGCCTTTGGAACCTCTTGGGAAAGAGACACCATTTTCCATGGGGCTGAAGTGCACCCTGGTTTGAAGGAAGGCAGCCCAAGAGTCAAATTCTGCCTAGTCATTTAGTAGCTGTGTGTCATCGAACAAATTAACCCTTTAGCATATCATTTTCTTCATCTATATAATGGGGGATAATAATGCAACCTCTACAGAGTTATTACAAGGACAAAATTAAATAATGTAAAACACAAAGCACAATACCTGGCCCCCAAGAGTCACTCAGTAATGACACTTATTTGCAAATAGTGATGGGAGGAGCCTTGTGAAAAGGGAGGCAAGGGAAAGTACTTGTCCAAGGGCACCGATATAATTTTAAAATTTCTCATCACAGAACAACCTTATACCCACACTTCTGATGATTATGATTTTCTTTTTTTTTTTTTCTAATAGTACTAATTTAATATTCTTTCAATTGTAACAAAAGTACTACACAAAGTATCAACAATAGTAGAGTATATGGGAACATTGTACTTTTCCATGAATTATCTGTAATCCTATGTCTCTAATGTAAAAATAATAATATTTCCAAATATTATATTGACAGAAAAAATAAACTTTTTACAAAAAAAATTTTTTTCAGTTTTCCTTTCAGTTTTGAAAGAGTAATTGATTTTTAAGATTCAGTATGAAAAGAAATATCCATGCATTTATGTCACCTTGTGCAGTTCCCAGAGATTAGCTTTTGGCCATTGCTTAAAAACTCTTTCAGGATAAGTGACATTTGCAAAGTGGTCTATACAACACACACATATATATTACTAACTTGTTATTTGCATAATGACTTTATTTTCTTTTGATTAATGCTCTTTATTCCTCCAAGAACCTTGAAAAACAGTATCCTTCACGTGGGACAACAAAACCAGTGGAGAGATTGATAATGTATTGATGATGGTGTTTTAGGATCCTCTGTCCCAAGATATTATTTGAAAATATATAATATATGGTCAAATACTAGAACTCTGGCCACCTTTTTATTATTATTATTTTTTCTGTGAGTACTTTCATGAGCCTCTCTATATGAATGAATATGTGTGTGAAATTAAAATTATTTGTAGAAATAGCCTATGCATATACAAGCATATTTTTTGCACAAATGTTAGCATATTATACCCATGCTCTGTACATTGCCTTTTACATTTAACAAAGTATCTTAGAGATAATTACATACTTTAATTAACACATAATAACTGTCTACTTGGTATCTACTTTTGTTCTTCTTTCCTGATCTACACAGGTTTTCACTTTCTTGTCCTTGCTTTCATGCAGAGATTCCAGACATGTAGCACCAAGGACTCACTGAACAAAGCTTTTTACTTTCCAATCTCTTGGCATGTAGTCTTAGTTTGTGCTATTTAAGTTGAACTGCAGGGGTCATGCTTGAAATGCTGGGGCAGAAGCACTCTCTCTTCCCCTTTTCCCCCTTTTGGTCAAGGTCTTTTTCCAGTTGCATTGCGAGTTGGTGCTTGGTAGTAATCCCTCAGTGCCAGGGAGGCTCATCCCCAGGAGTCATGTTGCATGATGCCTTATATGTATGTCCAGGTGAGCTTCCTCCCATGTATTCCCCATCTCTGACACCTCACGCCAATTATCCTCCCCTGCCACAGAGAACCACAAGTGCTCGAAACAGGGACACGGTCCCGAGGGCGGGCTTCACTCGCTCCGCAGCCCGTCTGCACCGCAGGGCAGATACTCCGTCCCTCGCTGCACTCCTCGGTCCTGGCGCGTCCTCGCTGATTATGATTTTCTTAGATGAATCAGTCATATAAATGCAGAACATTTACATTGTTTCATTATTATAATTAAGTATCCCAATTCAAAAGTACCAACCAGAATCTGTTGGTGTTGTTTTTCTATTTGATAGCCTCCAAAATGCAATATGCCAGGTTTTGCCTGAATGACCCTATTATTCAGAAGTTTTGTGCAAACCTCTATAAAAACAATGTAATATGTACATAATGAGACACAAGATAAAATATTAAATTATACAAGACCATATAAACTAGGCTTTTTTTTAGTTTGGAACATTTTAAGTTGCAGGCAGAAGATACAGCTGTCAACAAGATGAATAATCTGTTCCAAATTAACCCACTGCCTTTCCCTCTCTATTCAAACATCACTCACAAGAGTTTAGCATCACAATGCAAATTCACATGTGTTGTTAATTATCTGTCAAAATAATTTGCAAAAAAAATAGATAATAATAATTTTCTCTTCACACGTTTCATACAAATCTTTGTAATAAAACATCAGCTCTTAAAAGAGCAGAGCCCTTCTCACTCTGTAAAACTCAGCAATGATTCATTAAGGAATAACTACCCAGTTCAAAGTACCCAAATACCAAGTGTTTCATTATGTTACTTTGTATTTGACTTCTTATTATTTGACTTCCTCTGAATAGAATTACAATGTGATATACAATCACCTTAAAGCTTTGAATAATTATGCTGGTCAGGAAAGTCTCAAACAGCTTTTGTTGTAATGTGAACATCTTTTTTATTTTTTTTCAGTTTTGAGAGCACAGTGACAACTGAGCTCACAAAAGCTGTGCCGGGTACACAACTTTCCCAGCTCTTTATTTAGGCAGGAACTGAGCCGTGCCCATTACACAATGAATTGTTTCCTTTCCTTAAAAGCTTTGTGCCAGGCAGTGCTGTGCTCCCATTTACACAGAGCCTTCACTCCGAGCTCATGAGGTAGGTATTATTTCCACTTACAGATGAAGAAGCTGAGGCTTTACAAGGTTAAGCAAACTGCCCACGACTGGAAGTCAAAATCAAGCCCAGGTCCATCTGATTTCCCACCACTATTCTAAACTGCCTCCCTCAATGTGAATGTGTGGTCTGCTTTCTTACAAATACTAGCCTTCCAACTTTGATTATATCCAAATAATGTGAGCCACAGACACCCTCATCCTGCTCCTTACCCTGTCATGACTCTAGTATCTATCTGAAGTAGGTGGGAAACTGGGTGCTTTTGCCCCACCCCAGGTGAGCTGTCATTGTCATCAGCTTTGGACCAAACTGAAGAGCTGGAATGGGGGCAAGGATGGCAGGTAAGGGGAAATACAGATCTCTGGAGATTATTATTCAGTAATTTCTAAGTGCTGAAATTACCAGTGTTCGGTAAACTTTTTTCATGCTGAATGCTTGTTTTTTGTTTGTTTGTTTGTTTGTTTGTTTAGGGCCACAAAGCAGATGTAAAACTGGCGTTTTTCTGCTAATGGCCAAAAATTGTGATGTGTACTAATTTGTTCTACAAATTAGTGGCAGGAAAGCCACACAAAACATCATGTTTCCAGCACTGAGACAAGTTCTGAAGGATAAGTGGGGGCCACCAAGCTTGATGGGAAAGAGCCCAAAGGCTCGAACACCTGCTCTGGGCTGACTGGTTGCGGCCCCTGGGGAATTCGGTTGACTTCTCTGGGTCTCAGCTTCTCCACGAATAAAATGGAAATAGAACGAACCTCATGAGGTTGCTGTGTGGATTTAATAACGTAGGCAAAATGATCAGCTTTTCACATCATAGCTATAGGATTCACCAGGTTTCCCAGGCTAAGGGATGCACAGGTAAAAGACAGGAAGGTGTAAAATCCGCATGGACTCAAAGGAGCAGAGAGTGATATGGGTGGCTGGAGCTGGGGACCAGTGGAGGGTCAGCAAGAGGATAGTGCCAGGTCAGACAGCAAAGGGGCCCAGAGGCCAAGTGAAGGAAGACTACTAGGACACATAGGGATAAGATCCAGGCAGGATTTGGAAAAGGAAACTGACTGCCAAGGTATGGGAAACGGTGGAGAGAGTGTGGCCAGGGAAGAGAGCATTGCAGCAGTTCCAGGTCCTGGGGACAGGAAGGAAAGACATTAAAGGAAGTGGAAGCCACAGAACTTGATAGGTAATTTACACCACAAAAATCTATTGGTCAAACCAGGGGCAGGAGTGAGGGGTGGGGAATAGGGAATTAATGCTTAATGGGTACCAAATTTCTGTTTGGGGTGATGGAACAGTTTTGGGAATAGTAGCACAACATTGTGAATGTAATTAAATGCTACAGAATTGTATATCTAAAACTGGTTAAAATAGAAAACGTTATATTGAATATGTGTTACCACAATAAAATATATTTTTTTAATTTATTGGTTAAGAGAGGGAATATTCAGAATCCTCAGGATTAGGGAAGGAACGATAGACTAGAGTAGACTTACTGTTATTCTACTATAGACTTATTGTGATCCCAGTAATGGAAGAACTTTTATCATTGATGTGGAGGCATGGAACCGGGGTTTCTGAGGGGAAGGAGAGGGCAAAATAGGCATAATATGGGGGCATTTTGGGACTTGGGAATTGTCCTGAATGTCATTGCAATGACAGATACAAACCATTATATATCTTGTCATAACTTGCAAAATTGTACTGGAGAGTGTAAATTACAATGTAAACTATAATCCACGCTCAGTGGTAATGCCCCAAAATGTGTTCATCAATTGAAACAAAAGTACCATACTAATGAAGGATGTTGTTAATGTGGGAAAATATGGGAGGGGTAGAGAGTGGAGGATATGGGAATCCCCTATATTTTTTATGTAACATTTGTGTAATCTAAGTATCTTTAAAAAATAAAAATAAAAAAGTATACATAAAAAAAACTATTAAACAAAAAGAGGAGTATTTCTGATTTAAATAGAATCACTGTTCTTAACAATAAAAACTATTATGAGCCTATAAAACAAGATAGATAAATCAGCAGCAAAAATTCTATTATGCTTTCTGGACTTTGGATCCTCTGGGAAAATGGAAGCTATAAAGCAAATCTGTTTTCTAGTCACTTGATTCAGGAAGTGATAAGGTACCTCTGTTCTTATCTTGGGCTCCTCCCCTAGGTTCTTCAAAAGGAGGGAAGATACTTTGTTAAATGATTATTCAGCATTCTTTGGTTCTCTACTTGAGGGTTTCACCAGAGCCATTTTAGCATGAAAAGTGGTGTCCTCCTTTTAGAACCGAAGGTTTTGGGAAGAAAAGAGTAGCACTGTAATCATCCATGAGAAATCAGGCACATTTTTTTTTTCTCAATCCTTGACAAATGTACCTCTTGTCCCTGCCATGGTTAACCGTGGCTCGAGACCCTTCCTGCCTCTCTCCTCTCTGCTGGGCACTGGGTTCCCACACAGAGTTGCCCCATTAGTCTCCTTATTTATCACAACCCGATATCATGCAATTGCTCCAAACCTTTCAAATGGCCCTTAACTCTCCTCAATAGTTTTCCCCAGAATGTCCTCCCTGATGAGATGGATGTTACGTGAGCTGTTAGTGGGCCCCATGTAGAGAAAAGGAAAGGATCTCATGGTCAAATAAATTTGCAAAATGTTGAAGAAAACAGGCCTTTTCCATTCTGGGATTTCTCCAAATCGGTCTCTTGGACGTATGTGTCCAAGGAACCCTTTAAACATTTGGAGATGTGCCAGCATTTAGAAGCCACCTTCCTGGGCCCCTCTCCCAAGAGCAGCCACTGTGGAGGTGGAGGAGACTACAGTCCAGCCAGGTTCCTGTACCTCCTCCACGCCTCAGGCGCCTTTCCTAGGAGCCCCTTGGGCCCTGCTTCATGCTGCATGCTTTGCCAGATCTTCCTTCCCATAACATTCTCATTTTAAGTTCCACCTTCTTAAGGTCCACCCTATCCCCACATCCTTCAAAGTTCTTTAGCAATGACTGCCTCTGCTATTCAGTTGACATTTAATAATTTCCTGCCTTGTAACAGCACTTTACAAATTCCACACTTCTTTATATCTTCCAGAGTCTTGGGGCCCTTTCACGGGCTGGGAGGCTGCTCTGTGAACCCCCCAAAAGAGAATGTAAAATCTTGTGTGGGTCTTTATATGTATTTTTTAGAAGACCCATTGCTTTAGAATACTAAAGCAGTCCTTGGTCCAAGATATTTTCGAGCCTCTTTTCTATAGCATCAAGCAAAATACAGCGAATATATAGGAGGTGCTTAACATTCGCTTTCTGAAAGAAGGAGCTTCTCCTTTCACCTCACTTCCCACTCACTCTTACCAGCATCCACCAAGATTGCTTGTTCCCCAGCATGGCCTCTCCCTCACCTCCTTTATTTCCCTCCCCCAAACCCATACTCCCTCCCCATCTACTACCAGATCCCACTCCTTCCCTGCCAGTACCCCCAGGCAGGCACTGGAGCTCCACCGTTTTCACACACCTCCCATTCTGGGTCGCCCATCCCCTAGGGTGAAGTTGTTGCCCTGTCCTCTTTCCCCTCACTCCATCATCTGGGGATCAGACCCTCTCACCCTTGCCAAACGCCTGCTCTCCTCAGTGCCCCTTTACCCCATCTCCTGCTAGGAGTAAAGGTAGAGCCCAGACCCACACAACCCCCGTCGCCTGTATCTGTCATTGCAATGTCACCCAGGACAATTCCCAAGTCCCAAAGAAGCCCATGTATTACAACTCTTTGTCCCTCTCCCTGCCCCAGAGCCTCCAGTGGCCAATGGCTCCCCATCAATGTTGTAATTTCTTCCATTGGTAGAATCACAATATGTCTGTAGTAGAATACCAGTAAGTCCACTCTAGTCCCCTACAGACTTCTAAATTCATGGACGTCCTACTTCTTTTTGTTTTGTTTTGTTTTGTTTGTCGCTTTTGTGTTTGTTTTACATTTTCTATTATTATAGATTTCAAATATATGCAATAGGCAGAATGGTTTAATGAACCTTCAATACCCAGCTGCAGCAATGATCACAATGTGGCCAATCTATGCCTCCCCCACTCCCTGCATTATTTTGACACAAATCCCTGCCATCATTAAAGCCATAAATACTTCAGAATGCACTTCCTAAAAGTAAAAGCTTTTTTCAACATAACCACCATACTAGCACCTAAAAAATTATAATTTCTTAACATTTTCAAATATTCAATAGTTGATTGTCTCATAAATGACAAAATGTTTTTAAGAGTTTGCCAGTTTGAATCAGAATTCAAATAAAATCCACACATTGCAATAGATTGGCATGTCTTTTAAGTCTTTTAATCTTTGGCTACCTCCTTCACCTCTCTCTCTCTTCTTTGCAATTTATTCCTTGAAGAAACTGCTTCTGTCCTTGATTCTGATATTTAGGGCTTATATGCCATGAAACCAAGCCAGCTCTTCTGACCTCCTGACCTCCTGCCCTGCTCATCCATGGACATCATTCCCTACACAGATGGCTCAGGCTTCTCTCTTCCCAGGAGCTGTCCTTGTCTCACTACCTCCCTTTAAAACTTGACACTTGCTTGATACTATTTATGGCTTCATGTTGATAGGAGATTATAGGGGGAGTCTACCAGGTACCTGCCTTTTCCACACTCACATCACATATTGTTCTATATGTGTTTTTTTCCTTCACCTGGAATATTCATTTTTCCCATGTTTCCACTCTCCAACTTCTCCCACCCCCACCATCATCACCTATTGAAAATCTCCCCATCCCAAAGGATAACAATGCTGAATCTCCATGGAGACTGCCCATTCCAACCCCTACCCCTCAGGCTAAAAAGACTCCTTCCTCCTCTGAACTTCCATAATACTTTATTCTGTCATCTTTTCTTCTCTCATTATTTGCTGCACCAATCATTATTTATGTTTGTGTCTTAAACAACAGAATCCTTAGAGGAAGGTAACTGTGCCCTATCTTTGCATCTCCCACAGCACTTGACACAGTTTTTTATTTATAATGATTACTCAGTAACTGTTGACCAAGTAGGTGAAAAACTTCACTTGCTTTAGTTCTTTCTTTGTTGATTCCTCAACAAGGTTGTAGATTTCTGGAGAACAGGTACCATGTCTCCTATAGCCTCAGACCTTCCCACCCCAGCTAAAATCATGGAATGCTTGGTTCCAGACAATTGTTAATAGGTATTGGGTAACACGTTTTAATATGTGCTTACTTTTTTCTTTGAAAAATTGCAAAATTCTTCTTTCATTAAAGATGATACATAGGACTCTATGCAATCAATTAACCAAATAGCACATTGGACTGTAGTGTTCACTGCTGG
Organism: Tolypeutes matacus; assembly: GCA_026826555.1. NCBI lineage: Eukaryota > Metazoa > Chordata > Mammalia > Cingulata > Chlamyphoridae > Tolypeutes > Tolypeutes matacus. Next base: position 52,586,195 of record JAKSZT010053928.1, on the reverse strand, counting down.
TTGCCCATTCTCACTTTCTTTCTTTGCTCAAGTCCCTCCTCATACCCCCAGTGCCAACAGCAGATCCTAACTAGTCTAGGCCAATCATGGAATTCCTGCTCGCCTCCCCATGATCTGGTTTAGGGATGGGTATGTAACCCAATTCCAGCCACTGGAGACGTTAAGTGAAGGAATCTAGAGAACCTCTAGAATAGGTTTCCTGTCTTCTAAGAAAGAGACATAGATATATACAGTATCTTCTCCTTCTGGATTTTGTAGTGTTGTAAGTGATTCCTGGAATGGAAGCAGCCATCAGAGGCCACAAGGGGCCCTAGCTTTAAGGGGAAGCTGGTAATAAAGACAGCAGAGCAGGGAGACAGGAGGGAGATCCCCAACCAGGATGGTATCATTTCACCTCCTATGGTTTGGTATCTGCATCCCATTATTTCTTTCTTGCAACAGAAAGCAATCAGACATACTATGGCTTCTAAACACTTACTAGTCAAAATATCAACCATGGCACAGGACTAGGTTAGAAATGCAGAATCTCAGGCTACCCCAGACCTAATGAATCAACATCTGCATTTTAACAAGGAGGTTCATTAAAAGGTATGTTAAGGTACCCACTTCAGCAGCACATATACTAAAATTGGAACTATACCAAGAAGAGTAGCATGGCCCTTGTGCAAGGATGACATGCAAATTCGTGAAGTGTTCCATATTTTTCCTTCTTTGTCAGTTTTTTGTTTATTGTTATTATTATTATTATTGAAATCATGAAAATGCTCTAATAATGATTGAAGTGGTGAAAGCACAACTATGTGATTATACCAAATACCATTGACTGTACACTTTGGATGAATTGTATGCTTTATTAATATGTATCAATAAAATTGATTTGTTAAAAAAGTAAATAAATGAATAACAGAGCCAAAACTGAAAAAAAAAAAAAGGGAGAAGTACTGAACTCATGCCCTACAATTATAGCTGCTTTAAGTTCTCACTGCTCACTAATCCTTTTATGTGTTCCACAGTTAATTTCTCAATTTCAAAAAATAAGTTTTTTGGAATATGGGTAATATAGTCATATGGTTAAAAATTCAAAAAATACAACATCTCCCCTCTATCTCTGTCTTTTAGCCACCAGCTTCCATTTCCCAGAGGCAATCAGCATTTCCCAGTTCATATTTCTCTTTCCAGGGATAATGTTTGTATGTATTGTGAGAATTTTGATTTTTACCCATAATAAAAAAAAAAAAAAAAAAAAAAAGATATCTGGGTAGGGAGCAAGTGGTTGAGCGCCTGTTTCCCATGTACGAGGTCCCAGGTTTGATCACCAGTACCTCATAAATATATATATATATATATATATATGTACATAAAGTGGCTCCTCATTCCTTTTTATGGTGGCATAACATTCTATAGTTTATTTAACCAATTCCCTATTGTTGAATATTTAGATTATTTCTAATCTTTTCCTATTATTTATACAAATTTTTAAAACATTATTTATACAAATTTATACAAATTCCCACACCATTTCTACAAACCTGGGCATACAACATCAGTTCATATACATATGAAGAACATATCCCCAAAGTGTAGTTGCGAGGTCAAAGGCTCTGTGTGTCTCTAATAGTGATGACTATTGCCAAGTTGCTGTCCATGGGCATTTATTTATACACCTACCCATGATGCATGAGAATGCTTGTTTCTCTACAGTCTCACCAACAGAGTATAGTACAAAACTTTGATAGGTAAAATATAGTGTTTCTGTGTGGTTTTATTTTGCGTTTCTCTAATGAGTGAGGTTCTCATGTTTTCAAATGTTTAGGAGACATATTGTGCAAATTTGTGTCCCTTATCCACTTCCCCACTGGGTTCTTGTTTTTTGTTGAGTTGGTGGAGCTCTTTATATGTTAGGGAGATTAGTCTTTTGTTCTGTGATTTGTGTTGCAAATTTTTTCCCAGCTGGTCATTTTTCATTCTATTTTTCTGACTTTTGCCTTGCAGAACTGTTTTTTAAAATGTTTCTGTTGTGTCCATTATCTATTCCTCTAGAACAAATTACTCCAAGACTCAGTAGGTTAAAACAACTATAATCGTTTATTATCTCCCACAGTTTCTGTGGGACAGGAATTCAGAAACAGAGTACCCCAGAGATGGCTTGTGCCAGCTCCATGATATCTGGTTGGACTAGAAAGCTGGGTGATGGAATTGTCCTAAGGCATCATCTGGTGGCTGATACGAAAGCCGTTATCTGGGAACCTGGGTGAGTCTATTGGCCAAAATATTCACACGTGACTGCTCCCTGTGGCCTGAACATCCACACAGCATGGTGTCTGTGATCCACGTGAGAGGCAGGCTTGAGCACATTTCCTTTTAGGATTTAGCCTTAGAAGTCATTCAGCATCACTTCCACTTCGTTCTATTGGTTGAGGCAGTTACAAAGGCCCACCCAGGTATACCAGGAAGTAACAGACTCCACCTTTTGATGGGAAAGTGCCAACATCTCAAAAGGTTCCTCTAGCATTGACTGTGGATGCTGCAGCCATCTAGCTACCAGCCGGAGCTTATCCCACTCACAAAGGAGGGCAGAGACAAGAGAACCTGGGAACACAGGCTGAGCCCTGCATGAGTCCACCGGAAGGAAGCCCTGGCTCTGGACCCACCAGTATGGGAGCCAATATATATCCTTATTTCTGAGTAAGCCAATTGGAGTTGGTTTGCTTATTACTTGCAGCCAAATACATCTTAATTTGTATATTTAGACAATTTAATCATACTGAATTATTTCTAACCTCATGGCAATGCTAAAAGATGAGCATTACTTTCTCCATTATATAGATGAGAAAACTGAGGCTTAGAGGGGTAAAATAACTTCCCCAAGGTCATGTGGCTAATTGATGACTGAGTCAGGATTTGAGCCCAGCTTTGTCTGTTGCCAACATTCTTTTCTTTAGGCCAGATTGCCTCATAGGGAAATGTGGGTCTCGCTGGGAAGCTGGGGTGAGCCAGGAGAAGCCTGACTTTCCTCTGCTCCATCCAGTGAAGATAAGGCCCTGGGAGTGCTGGCAACGTTGTCTTTCAGATGTGGTTTTATTTGCTCTCTTTTATTTGTTCTGTTTTAACTATAATATTTTATATAAATATTAAAAAGGAAGCTGACAAATGGAGGAGGAAAATAAGAAAAACAAAGGAAAAACTGCTTTCCTGAGAAAGCCAGTCCGTATTTCCAGTGTGTAAACAGTGAGCCTGGACCATAAAACCTCATTAAAATGTCAGTGTTATGCCTTTGTACTTGGGGACTGGCTAGGAAATCACACTTGCCCCATTATTTATGGCTCATCAATAATGCATTAGCTCGGCTCCTAGTAAAGCTCACATTCAGGAGAGGACAGGTGTCTTTGGTTTATTCAGCTCCTGGAGGAGCAGAGCAAGTTCATTTCACTATGTAGTCATTTGGTTGAAGGGTTTAGACTCAGACACCCAGAGCAGCCAATTCCTCACCCCTCCCCAATGCTCTCCCTCTACCCGCAACCCAGCCCCTTCAGCTCAAACATCATTTCCCCAGAGAGGACTTAAGTGTATGTCAAGACTATTTCAGTTACCAGTGACAGAAACATGATGCAAACTGACTTAAGTTTAAAAAAAAAAGCAAAAACACCATCATCTATCTAATCTGTTATCTAGAAGAGAGAGAGATTGTGAGTCTGGCTTCAGTTATGGCTGCATCTAGGAGTCAGGATTTCGTCTCTTGATGTCTTGTTCCGCTCCACTCACCACTGCCTTCATTCTCAGCCAGGATCTTCCATGTTGTGGAAAAGACTGCCATCTTGCTCCTAGCTCGAGGATAACTCCTGCTAGGTTTTGTTGGAGCCATTCCTATCAGCCTACCCCTGAGCCAATCACAGGGGTTAGTTGGGAGGAGGGTATGACTCTTTTTGCCCAGGTCTAGGTCATGTGCTCACCCCTGGGATTGCTTTGGTAAAAGTGCCCCACCCCCAATCACCTGGTCTGAGAGTGGGGGAGGGGAGCTCTTATATGGAAGAAGGGGACATGGAGGCCGGACAGGCAAAACCAACATATATCTATTAGGTTGAATCTTATGAAAGTATTGATAGTCAAACGATTTTGATGTGCACAAACAGTGGGTGATCTGACTCATCCTAATCCATTAACCCTCCAGGCTTGGTTGGATCCCTTTTTATACCATCTCATAGAATTTATCAGAGTTTGAATATCATTCACAGTGCACTCTGCAGGTGGTTACTTCCGCCAACCAACAGGTTTGTTAAATGTGTGGTTATGTCAGCCTCTGAAGCCTTGAACACCAGCCCACATCATCTTTTGGGGTGTCCTGGGGAGGGGTCCACGATGATGGTGCATGGCTCTGTGTTTGGGACTGAGGTTGCCAAGGGCCTCTCTCATTCTCACACCATACCTAGAATAGAGTAGGTACTTAGTAACGATTTCTCAAATGAATGCTCTTAATTAGTTCTCCAACAAGGATTTATTGCTGTTGGGAAAAAGCAAAGAAAAAAATTAAATAATTTCTTGCTGGGGAAATAACTAAAAAATAAAATCTTCTGCCAACCCAATAAGTCCTCTTCATGAAATGTAGAAATGAATGAAACAGTTTTATTTTTGATGCATATCACAGGCAATCTGCAAAGAGATTTTTGGAGAACAATTTATCCTAAAATTAAATACAGGCGCTCCCATCCTCAGGATAAATTGTTCTTTAAGTCACTGTTCAGCTTGACTCTGGGGGGTAAAACATTTGATTTTGAAACTTAAGGGTATTCCAATAATTCAAATATTTGGGTGGTCATGACTTCAGTTTGCGTGCCCCACCCTCCCTCTGCAGTGGGACTAGCAGAAAGGGATTAGAATCAAGACCTAGAAAGCCAGCTCACAGAAATGGCCCCTTCCTGTCACTCATGGGGATTATAATAAAGTTTGGAGGGTAGAGCAGTGTGGTATTTTCTCACAATGACCATAACCATATATCTGGTCTTCCAGAACCTTCTTTCTCCCCTGTCAAGAGGCTGAGTCTCCCCTGTCAAGTCTCCCCTTGAACCTGGGCAGGCTTTTGTGATTGTCTTGACAAAAGAAAGCAGCAGAAGTGGCACTGTGTGATTTTCAAAGCTTGGTCATAGACCGTGATACAGTGTCCACCTGACTCTCTTTAGGATCACCCCCTCTGGAACCCTGAGCTGCTCTGTGAGAAATCCAACCTCCCTGAAGATCCGTGCTTGAGAGACCACATGGAGAGAACACTTCGAGATAGGAGAGACGTATGAGGAGCCCCAGCTGGCCCAGCCCCTGGACAGCTGAGTCTCCCCAACCCAAGCCCAGACAGGCAGTGAACAAGTCTTCAGGGGATTCCAGTCTCAGCCACTGCCTGATAGTAACCCTGTAAGAGACCCCAAGGGGAACCGCCAGTCAAGCCCAGAGCTATGAAATAATAGCAAATAATTGCTGTGGTTTTATATCATTAGATTTCACTATGATGGAAACAGCTCAGAGTTGCGAATCAAAACCAGAGTTCAAGTACCAGCAGTTCTCCCTCTTAGCTACGTAATCTTGACTTACAGCCTCATCAACTCTGCTTTCTTCATCTCTTCTAGGAATATAACAATATCACCAAGTGATATTGCTCTCCTTTTGCCTCACCCCTTCCCAAATCCATTCTTTACCTTCTCCATCCAGAAAGTTAAACTTTATAGGCAGTTTCTCCTATGCTGGCTTCTGGTTGGGTCCAGCCAATGGGAGACATTTCCAGGAGCTCAGTGGACAGGAGAGAAAGGTCAAGGTATTTATTCCACCACGTGACCCCCGTGCCAGGCACACAAGATTGACGGTGGCTGCATTCCTCTATGGCCAAGCTCTGCTAGCTGAGCCCTCTCCTAGGACCCCTCTGGCCAGCTTCTGGGAACACTGCTCCCTCTCTGCTGTTGCTATTCCCTGGCTCCTCACCAGGCCTTGTTATTCCCTTAGCTCTGCCCACATTTCTGCACATGGTCCTTTCATTAAACTCTCCTCAGTTAAATCCTTTGAGCACATGCTATCTTCTCCCACCAGGACCCGGGCTGCTGGTCCTACCAACCTCACAGAGTTGTTTCAAGGTTCAAATGAGATGGTGCCTGCAAAAGAGCTTTGGAACCCCCAAGAGTCAGGAAGTCATCGGCATGACAGAGAGGAATCTTACTGCAGGGCCCAGTATAGGTAGGCTTTGGACCCAGTTTGGGGTTCAAATTCTGGCTCTGCTCCTTGTTAGCTATGCTAATGGGGCGAGGACAGAGCCTTCCCAAGCCCCAGATGCCCAACCTATTAGTCAGGGAAAATAATTCTCCCTCATATAGTCCTGGAGGATTAGATATGGAAACACATTGCACATTTTTAACACTCCCAAGCATATGGCAGCTGTTAAATATGCTGTTAGTTCCCTACTCCTTCCTTTTCACCCCAGTATGAAATTTACTAAGGCATTGACAATGATTGTACACATGACTTGTAAAAGTGCCTCTTACAGACAGACAGAGTCCCATTTAAGGAAGAATGACTTGACACAGACCAGAAATTTATTGACTTGTCAAGAACAGATATTGTTATTGCTTTCTCGTTGCCAAACATGAGGCTCTGGAGTAAGCTCGGATAGCATGCTTACGTTCTTTTCTTTTGATTTCCTTCAGTCCAAAAAACAATACATACAGTTGTTAACAAAAAAATTCAAGTACCAGGAAATCCTCTACAGTAAAAAAGTGCGAGTTCTTGCCTCATGTGCTTTCTGGTGCACATTTAGGATGCTGGGACACCCGGGGACCCAGGAAGTAACATTTTTCTTTCCAGCCTGAATCTTGAACCAGTTGAGAAGATAAAGACAGATGGAGCCGGGGGAGCCGTGTAGCTCAGTGGTTGAGCACCTGCTTTGCATGTACCAGTTCAATCCCTGGTACTAGGTTCCTAAAAAGAAACAAAAAAGATGGGGCCAAATATCACTTCTATTAGTGATAAAGCCAGAATCAGAGGATGTGGTTTAAATTTGTGGCCAAACGGGTTTTCTAACACTGGACCCCAGGTTTAGAGAGACCTGTCACTGCTGGTGCTGGAGCAACACAGGGGCAGGGCTGGGCCAGAGCAATGGAGTTCCAGGCTCTCTGCAGGTGGACAGGCATGCTGGCAAAAGAAGGAGAGAGGCAGGGGGAGGGCGATGCATGCCACGGCCTTCCCGCAAATGCATGAAGCACATAGAGCTTGCCTTACCTGTGTGTGTGTGTGTGTGTGTGTGCACGTGACTGTGTCAGGGGGTCTTGAGAGGGTAAAGAGAGGTTGGGAGCATTGCACTAATGATCACTCTCCACAAGGAAGGAAACACCAGGATGGGGCCGTGCCTTCCCCTTCCACATGCATTACCTCCAGTCTTCTGCTGCTATAATTGTGATTCTACAAACATCCTTTCACAGACTTCCTTAGACTCCCGGGTATTTCTGGAGAAAAAGTTCATGGAAGTGAGTCAGAGGTTATGTATATTTTAGGTTGATATGTACTGAACATTGATTTTGGACCTGGGAGCTGAGAGCATATTTTTTTCTTTTATTTCTGCCGTGATTTCCCAACCTCACTTTATCAATGGTCTCTTCAGGTGGGGGATGCTGCTGAGTCCTAGAGCATGGTGCTACTTTCATGGCTGCTTAGTGGTCTGAGCAGAGCTCAATGTAGAGAATCAGCATCAGCATGAAAGTGGACCTCCAGGCTTCTGGTCTGAGCTTCCAAGTTATAAGTATCTGCCTACGCCGTTGGCCCTTCTCTACCCCCAGTGCCCTCCTCTGTCAAATGGGCATAAGAGCACCTAGGAGGCATTGAGAGAATTGGAGTATTAAGTGAGCCCAGGTACTTACAGTGCCTGGAAAGAGAGATCAAGACAGAAGGTGAGCGAGAAGGAAGGGAATGGGCACCAGTGTAGAGAATGAAAAATCAGGGTCTACAAGAGCCATTTTGGGGTTCCTTGTAGTGAGAGGCCAACAGCCAACCTCCAGGACATCTGAATACACAGATGCTGGCTGAGCAGGCTCCTGGGAATACCTGCCTGATGCATAAATAGCCTCCCAAGGGCACCAGGAAGCACAAAGCCTCCAGGCTGTTCATCAGCAGCACAGCTTCCAGATGCCAGGGTGTACCAGAAAGTTCTCCTTGGTCTCCCTGGATAACCAAGCAGGAGTTCATCCAAGACTTCTTCGTATGGTGGTGCTCACGGGATTGAAGCTTCTTGCAAAGAGTTAGTGTATGACTTTAATAATTAGGAAAAATTAAGTGAAAATCGAAAACAAAGAGCAAGGCACCCTCACCCCCCACCCCCAGATGCAACAGGCATTTATGGGCTCTCTCTATGTAACAAGCACTGACTGGTTCACAACTTTGTTTCAACTCAGAGGAAGGTATGACTGTGTGTGTTGTTGGGGTGAGAACAACAAAGCTCAGAAAGGTGCCCTAAGCTGTCCATGGGCATCCAGCAAGGTCGTGGCAGGGCTGACCCACAACTTAGGTCCGTGAAGTTTCCGTAAAGTGCTCTTCCCGGATTTCGGGGCCCCTCTTTGGAGTGTTGCAGCCTGGAAGTCTAAGCCAGCGTGCCCTCTCCTGGTCTTCGCCGCTCCAGGGACGAACCAGCGGGCACCGGCTGGAGGAGCTGGCTGGATGCCCCGTCGCGCTCCCTCCGCCTCCTCCTCCCTGCCACCTTGAGCGCCTGAGCGCCCGCCCGCCCGAAGGCCCCCAGCCAGTCCCCAGGGTGGAGGCGCGCTGCAGTGCCGCGGCCTTATCAATGGGCCGGGCGGCTTAGCGAGCAGCCACCTCTCCCGGGAGAAGCAGTACCCGGGCGCGCCGGGGTGGAGCGACCCAGCCATGGCTCCTAGGGACCCGGTGGCCGGCCGCGGCCCGGGACCCTGCCGGGGACGCTGAGCGATCCAGCCGACTAAACGCACGAGGCAAGTCGTCGGGGTGAACCCCGGGGAGCGCGCCAGTTACCATGCGCCCCTGCTTGCCGCTGTTGCTGCTGGTGGTCGCCTGCGCCGAGCATACGGTGAGTAAGCGTCCCTTTGTCGGGCGACCCCAGCCCGCAACAATAATCTCTATTGGCTCCTCTCCAGAGAGCCCCCTCCTCAAGGAGTAATGACCGCTTGGGCGCCTGGAAAAGGCACGTCTGAGGCAAATCGCGTTGCCCTCTAAGTCTCTCCTAGATGGAAATTCTGGAGTTCCCACCCCCACCCCCACCCCCGGCATTACCTTTTGTGTGCCTCTATTTTGTGTGCCATTTTGCCTCTATTATTTCATTGAAACCTCATAATCACCTTCGAGGCGAATATTTTCACCCTCACTTTAAAGACAAGGAAACTGAGGCTCACTGAGGACAAAACCTTGCCCTGGGTCAGGAAAGGAGGATTGGAATCCCACATCTGTCTGCACCAAAGCCTTGACATTTTCACACACGGGGCTGCAAACGGGGAAACCTCTGAAAGCTCTAGTAGCAGCTTCCAGGTGTGTGATGGCACCGTTTGCAGTTGCCTCCCAACTCTTTCTTGTAGGATTTGGTTCCCTAATGTCGGGGGCCTTCTGGGAACAGCTGCTACCCCCAAGCTAGAACCAGGGAGGGACTTTACAAGAGAAAAGAGAAGGTGGCAGAGTGGGTGGTTGGTTTTTCTTTACCACAGAGACACCTGGGAATCCCGGATCCCTCCATCTGGGATTAGTAAGTGAGAGCCTGGCTAGACCCCAACTGTCAGGCAGCAGAGAGTCCCGGAAACTCCCACCAGTGTTCCAAACTGGTCCCTAAGGTCTCTGTCCCAAGAAACTCCTCAAGGAAAGAGCTTGGGGACGGAATTCTGAGTCTCCAATCTCCATCCTAGTCAAGTTCTTGCTGGCGTCGAATGAACTTGCCTTCCTATAGCCCTCTCCTGTTTGTAAGGACAACCTCTGCTCCCGCAGCTGCATATCAATGTGGAGTGAGGAGGTGCCCATCTTTCAGGCAGCTGCATGAGTTTCCAGCAGCAGTAGTTTGGAAGAGTGAAATTTGGGGCTGGCCCCCAGCTCCCTTGTAACTTCGGAGCCTCCTCTTCTGTATGGCAGTCGGACGGGGCCGAAGCGGCAGCACCCACCCATTAGTCTGAACACCCAATCTGGGGGTAATGCCACCTGGGACATCTGGGACAAGTCAAAGCCAAATATGACCTAGTAGCGTGTCATTCAGTGCCTAGGTTTGGAAGAGGCAATAGCCTCTTTCTTAAGTATTTTCAGTAACGCTAACGTGTTCTAAGAAATCAACAGGTAACAGGGCTGTAGGATGAGGGTTAAGCCTACATTATATCTCAAGAATATCTCAGGAATATCTCAGGCAATTGTCAGGAATAGCAAAAGGGAAAATAGCCTTCATTTGGCAAAGTGTTCTTTGTTGTGCCCCGGAAGGATGATTATGTTGAGATCCAACTCTGAGCAGAGACCCTGAGAGGATGCACCTGTCGAAGCTCAGAAAGTTAGTGGTAGACCTGGGATTAGAACCCAGACCTCTTGATTCCCAACCAAGCCGTTACATCCCTTGTCTTTAATGTCATTTCAAACACTTGTTATGAGATGGCTTCCTGGGTGCAAGTGTTAGAGCTCAGATACTTTTATGGCTTTTCCAGACCCAGGGTTGTGTCTCCACTTCTTGGCAGGAACTCCTGCAATAAATAGGTATGGAATTGACCTACTTAGGTTGGAGTACTTCCCAGCCTCGGAAACCCTGCTTTTCTACAGTTTGTTTGACTCTGTGGGGTGTCAGACAATTGATTTTGAAATTCAAATATGGTCTCCCAAGAGGGAGATCATAGGTATCCTCCTAATGGCAATTCATTAAGGCCAAATTGCGTGTTACTATCCCCACCCCTTTTCCTTCCAGGGAGTTTTAGTGGAGTCTTACGCAAGTGGAAATCAAAAGTGGCGATGGGTGTTGGGGACAGTTTCCTTAGGCCTCCCATAGGAAGCACTGGCCACTCCTGCCTCTGCCACCCCCCTTGCATCTCATGAGCGTTTTTACCTGGAACAATACCGTCATCATTTATAGCATGTCTGTCCTCCCCACCACCCCTGGCACACACACTTTGAGCTTGAGTATTGAGACTTTGTCTTGTGCATCCCTTTATCCCTAGAGCCTGTCACAGTGTAAGAGGGAGTTCATTGAGTGTGTGTTGACTGACTGATTGATGGACTGAATGCAAAGATGATGATGTCCATAGGACAGTGTCTTCATTAAGCAGTGGCCGTTTCATGTGCAAACAAGCAATGAAGAATGACATTTTGAAAGCACATATTGCTCGCTAAGTTGCACATAAATGTGTGAAGCAATGGAGAAATTGTCATTTAAAGGAGGGCTTTTTACAGCATGGCCGCTGGCAAACTGCCAGCTCAATAACCTTAGTGAGTTAAGTGGGGGGGGGGCAGCTTTTTCCTTAAAGCAGGTTTCTTAACTGGAATTGTGGGCATTTGGGGCCCAATAATTCTATTGAGGGGTCTATCTTTCCTGTACATGTTAGGAGTGGTTTTTACCCACCAAATGCTAGTAACACCCTCTCCCCCAAGTTATGACAACATAAAATGGCTCCAGTCAGTGTCAGATGCCCCCCAATTGAAAGCCACTGCCTTAATGTTTGTCAAGTTTCCAGGGAGATGCAGTAACAGGAAGAGTAATAGGTGTTCAGTACATGTTGGATTCGGCAGTGGTGTTCAGGAAAGGGAATCAGGGCCAGAGGATGGGGGTTTGATGAAAACCCATTTCCAAGCCAGACAAAAAGACCTGCTGGAAATGGGTTCCTGGCTCTTCTCCTCCCTTCCCACCTTTCCCTCCCTTCTTCCTTCTCTCCCCACCTGATCGCTCAGAAATATGAAATCGCCAGTACGGGGTCTGGCCCATAGAAGCTTCTAGTATGTGGTGGTTCCTGCTCCTTTCTTCGGTGCGTCTGGTTGGAGACAAGCCCTGTAGCTTTGCAGCGAGCACAATTTTAGGGCAGCCTGAAGGGATCACCTGGGGAGCCGGTTATTGCTGACTTTTGCTGGTATTTTTCGTGGATCTGAAAAATCACTTTCTAATTTTCTGAAGAAGTGCTTGTAGATTTTTTAAAAAATTTAATGACTCTAAAATTAATACATGAATAGTGATGAGAATGGTGATAATAAAGGTGACCCTTACTGAGCACGTCACACCAGGTGCTCTGCTAAGTTCTTGCCAGAAACATCTGATTTAATTCTCACATCAGCACTTCTTATGCCCATGGTGCAGATGGGGAAACTGAGGCTTAGGGAGAGGTGAAGCTGTTTGCCCAAGAGCACCAGCTGGACGTGGTGGCTGAGAACTCAACCCCAGGTGTTCTTAACAAGGCCATGCATTTGCTCCCATAGAGAGGCCTGCTCTGGATTTCTGGTGCCCCAGGGGCTGTCAGAAAGTAAAATTCTCTCCCAAACATCAAAATGACATTAATTCAAATTTAATGTAACCACCTTATGAAACATAAAACAAACAACGGATTACATATAGCATTTTATTGAGGGAGCTAGAGATGAGTTTGGTGTCACAAGATCAAACAGGGGAAGCTACCACTTCCCAAATTGTTTAGGTGAGACCTTCCCTTCTCTTCCTTCTGGCAACAGCTTTTGGAGTCCCCATACCTCCTCCTCAGGGTTCAATCCCCATTGTCCCCACCCTGTTGCCCCATAATCATTGCCCCCTCCCCATTGCTTCCATCTTCATTTCCCCTTCCCTATTGCCTCCACCCAAGGTAGATGAGCCCCAAATTTCCACCCATGCCAAGGGAGAGCATAACCTCTCTTCCTTGTTGAAAGCCCAGCTTTAATATCTGGGGTTAGGGGCTCTGCCACCCCTTCAGTGGCCCCTGATTTGGTCCCTCCTTCCCTGTCCTTAGCAAGCTGAGGTTTCTCACCACTGACCTCCACTCAGGCTCCAGGACAGCCTGCTGTCTAAGGTCAAACCCACAACGCTCAGATGCTATCTGCATGCTTACATTACAAACACAAGGCTGAGCAGCATTCGTGAGGCCTGGGGAAAGTAGGACTATCCCAGGGCCCGCCCAGCTTCCACATTCTGTGCCCGACATTCCAGGGGCCTTTGGGGAAGGGAGCCCCTGGTTAAGCATGACCTGCAGTCCTACCCGTGTTCCCGAGGGTCAGCCCATCTTGCCACCAGGATTCCTGAGTTTCCCAGAGTGCTCTCCAGCATCTCCACTTGCCCCTTTCAGTTCCCTCACTCAGCCTCTCAGAGGCTCTCCCTGATGTCCACGTCTCATTTCAACCCCTCCCCTCTCATTTTCAGTGGGTGGGTTTGCCTACTCACCAAAAGATCCTACTTACAGTGGGTTCACATACACAGGAATAGATTAACTTAAGAACATATTTTTCTGGGATCCATACAACTTAAAACCATCATAGGTACTCAAGGTTGGGCCCACCGGAAGTCTGAATTTACATCTGTTGCATGATGATTGTGTGACTAACTTTCACCTTCACTTTCTTTGGAGTTTTTTCTCAGATGGTAGACACGCTTTGAGATGTCTGCTGGCCTAGGAGCCAAAAATTTCCCCTGGGGAGGACATCTTCATCCCTAGGTAGGTAGGTTTCACTGTGTGGTTAGACAAAAGAATAAAACCTAACCCAGTTTGAGACAATCTGCTATTTTCTCTCAGATATTTGGTATTGGAATACAGCATGTGGCAGTTTAACATTATTTTATGAATCCCCAAAAGAGAAAGATTATGTACCCTTTGATCACATTAAATTCCATTGAAGGGCCTTTGATTAGATTATGTGTTAAGATTGCTGTAGGGCTTTTTTTTTTTTTACTTTATTTTGTACATTTAATAATTGAAAATATAAACAATTAAAAACTAAAAAGTAAACACAGATGAATAAATACATACATTTCTCAATTAAATGTACTGGATACTTACACATTTTTTTTTTAGTTTTTTTTTTATATTTTAAAAGATGCTTAGATTACATAAATGTTACACAAAAATTATAGGGATTCCCATGTTCCCCACCTCCCACATCTCCCATAACATCCCACATAAACATCTTTCATTAGTGTAGCACATCACCTGCAATGGATATACACATCCTGGGGCTTTGCCACTAAGCATAGACCACAGTTCACATGGAATAACATGGATGAATCTTGAAGACCTTATGTTGAGTGAAGCAAGCCAAGCATTGAAGGATGAACAGTATATGACCTCACTGATTTGAATTGAGGAAAGTGGAGCAGTCTCTGAGAACCATTATCTGAAAGATAGGTTAACAAGGGAGAGAAAGAGAACAGAAGGTTGTGAGCCATCACCCATATGGACATAATCTACGGTAAAGTGATAGAGTATAGTTGCATATTGAACGATAGGATAGGTGGGTAGTGATATTACTGGGTTTGGTGGTACAGGGTTGACAGGTGGGTAGATTAGGAAGCACAGGTTAGAATACCCAGGATACTGGGGGGAGACATGGGAGGGGGACTAGGTGAACATGGGATTTGTGGATATGATGTTGAAAGGGCAGTAGTGGGAATGCTCTTATGGCAATATGACAAGGTAGTGTCACTGGTTTAGGGTGTTAGTTGGGGGCCATTCAGGACAAGGTGCATCTGGAGTAGGCTTCTGGGGAGTGTGTGAGTGTTCATCCTGTCATAATGTGTTGTGTCGGGGAGTGGAGACCCACGCGGTGAGTGGGAAGGAGATAGACCCCCATCTTTGGGAGGACCGATTTACCCAGAAACAGACAGGTGGGTGTCTCTTAGGCGCAAAGGTGGATCCTAATAAGAGAGGATAATCAGCGTGTCAAGACCTCTTATTGCATGTAACTATGAATTTTGTCATCCAATGAGTCAAGACAGGGGAGTGTCATGTGCCCCAGGGGAAGGGGAAGGAAGGAACAGAAAAGATCAAACAGGGGGTATTTAATGGTCATGGGAATTGTTTTTCATTACCTTACAGTAATGGACACAGGACATGGTAAATCTCATCAAAAATTTTTAAATTGTACCGTCTAAATTGTAAACTATACTGTAAACCATTGACAATGTTGAGTAGCTATGTTTCACTATCTGTATAACAGTTATAACAATGCTACCATCCACATAAAAAAGGCTTTAATATGAGGTGAGGAAAGGGGAAGGAGGTTGGGTATGTGAGAGTCTCTAGTATTCTGTGTGTGACTTTGCTGTGACCTAAAACTTCTTTGAAAATTAAATGAAAAATTGGGAGACACTGGAGAGTGAGAGGGGGAAGGTGCCATGGTACAGACTATACATTTTTTTAAAATCAAGCAATATGTTACACAATATATTTGGTTCATAGTAGCGCAATCATACAGTATTTGTCCTTTTGAGTGTAGGGCTTTTTTATTGGACTACATCAGTGAAGTATGACTCAGGTTGAGCCCCTGCCCCCTTGCTGGGCCTAATATAAATGGACTTACTCAGACACAGGAAGAGAGAGTTCTGCCACTTTTATCCTGCCATGTGACAGAAAGGAGAGGCTTAAACAGCTGAGGCCCCAGGGAGAGATGAGCCATTTGCCTGACAGCTTACAGCTAAACTTGGGAAGAGAGCAGACCAGCCAAGACTGATATAGGAGGCCTGGAAAGAAACAAGGTCTATGCTATAAGAGAAAGGACTATAGGATCCCTTCAGCATGAAGCCCCAACAGGCTGGGCCCATGGAGCTCAAGAGGAAAGGATGAGCCCGGAGGGGAAGGCTGAAACCTGGGCAGAGATGGGTGGCCATCTTGCTTCACTATCTGGCAACATGCCAGGATCAAGAGTAGCTGACTTTGGTGAGAAAGCGTCTCTGATGGTGCCTCGCTTTGGACTTTTCATGGCCTTGGAACTGTAAGCTTTTACCCCAAATAAATCCCCTTCATAAAAGCCAACAGATTTCTGGTACTTTGCATCGGCAGCCTTTTGGCAAACTAAAACAGGAAGTAAGGTCCATCTCTCCCATTCCTAAAGCATATCAAATCAAACATGTTGATTTAAAAAATAAAAAAAAAGATTGTGGATCCACAAAGCAAGAAGAGAAATGCTAAGAAAAAGAAATAATCATAGAAAATAATTCTTGCTAATTAAACATATGACAACAAAACATTCATTCAAAAACTTAGAAGACAATGTCAAGGAAATCTCCCAGGAAGAGCACAGAGACAAAAGGGTAGAAGTATAGTAGAGAAAGATTAAAAGATTGGAGGATTGACCCAGGTTGCCCAATATTCAACTAATAAAGGCTGGCAAATAATAAAGCAAATAACAATATTAAAAATTCCCAAAATGAAGAATACAAATCTTCAGAATGGAAGGCCCTCTGATTATCCAAATAATGAATAAAAACAGAATAATTTCTTCAAGGAATTTCAAAATAACTAACAACAAAGAAAAGTCCTAAATATGTCTAAAAAGAAAACACAAAAGTTATGTGCAAAAGATTTGGAATTAAAACTGGATTTCTCATCAACAAAACAGGAAGGAAAAAAGAAGAAATGCCTTCAAAATTTGGAAGGAAAATTTTCAACCTAGATCTCTCTACCCAAATCATTAATTGATTTGATAATGAATCGAATTAATAAAACCTTTTTACTACTTCAAGGATACAAAAAATTATCTTCTCTGCATTCTTTCTTAGGAAGCTTAGAGAAGATGTGTGTTGGGGATTGAATCATGTCCCTCACAAAAGGGTCCTGTGGGTGTGAACCCATTTCTAAATAGCACCTTTGAAGATGTTATTAGTTAAGGTGTACTCAAACTGAAGGAGGGTGGGCCTTACTCCAATATTGTTGAAGTCCTTATAAGCAAACAAACAAACAAACCTGGGACATGGAGAGAGAGAAACCACAGAAAAGCAATAAGCTGGAAATCAGTGGAACCCAGAAGAGGAAGGAGAAGACACTGCCATGTACATTGCCATGTGATGGAAAAGCCAAGGAACCCCAAAGATTGCTGGCAGCCAGAAGGTACTAATCTTGGAAGAAAGCAAGCCTTCTAGTCTCTGAATCTGTGAACCAAAGAATCTTGTTGTTAAGCCAACCCATTATATTTTATTTGTTTTAGCCTCTCCAGAGAAACAGAACAAACAGGATATATATGTAAATATTAAGAGATTAATTATAGGAATTGGCTCAGGCAACCAGCAACCATGGGGATTGGCAAATCCGGATTCCATAGAGCAGGCTGCAGTTGGAAACTCTAATGAAGGTAAAGTTGATTTCCCCAGGGAAAGCTGACTGACTGAAGTAGGGATAGAAATTCTTCTTTCTGACTGCTGACATTTTCAGTTCTGGCTCTAAGACCTCCAACCAATTGGATGGGGAGACTCCCTTCATTGCAGAGGGAAATCTCCTGTTTCTTGTAGATGTAATCAGCTGTAGATGGAATCAATTGACCATACATGCAAATCCTCCTATGAAATATCCTCACAGTAACAATCAGACCACAGCTTGCTTGATGAAACACCTGGCCTCATAATCTAGATAAGTTAACATGTGAACTTAACCATGACAAAGGGAATAAGCTAACGGAAAAGACATGGGATCCAGGAAACAGGACTCTAACTAGAAGAGTAGAGCAGAGGATCCCCAAAACCACAGTTGTGCATCAGGCCTAGATTGTAGCAAAAGGAAAGATGACTGTGGGAGATCCCAAGAAGAAAAACAAGCAGAGCTGGTGATAGGTATAAAGCTGAGCCACTGGAACACTTGGAAAAATCAGTCATACATACATAGCATACTAAGGAAATGAAAAAACAATGATTGACCTCAGGAAAAACATAATGTACAAGAAAAGAGACCTAATCATTATACATGACTTGACTCAGCAGTGAACAATATTTCACAAAGTAAGTCATTATAAATACAGAGCATTCATCTAACTAAACATTAAACAAGACAAGTATATTCCGTACGTAGGAAAGAGCAGTGTATGGAGGGAGATTTTAAGACATCTAAATCTTCATCTTCCATAATAGGAAGTTTGGGATAATGTCTGAAATTAATAATCCAATATAACTTTAAAATATGGAGGTGAAAATGAAAATAAACAGCTGGAAGTTGGAAGTGGTTGCCTCTGGAGAGCAGAGAAACATTAAGCAGAGGGAACTGAAATTTTTCATTATAAATTCCTGGTACCAGTACAAGTAAGAGAATTAAAAAAAAAAAAACAAAACCTATGTCCTTATTCAAATTTAATGTTTTTTTTTAAACTGTTCACTTTAAACGTATCTTTAAGAAATAATATCTCTTGTTGTGAGGAAAGTTTTATATAAAGTTTAACAATTTTTTCATCTTCACTCATCTCTTTCTCTTGTGAATTTCAATAATTTTGGATTTAATAATTATATATATATTTATATATAAATAGGCATGCATACAGCTACTAAATGCGAGTTTCTCCTCATTTTTCCTAGGTTAGTTAGCGAAAGGAACTGGTTTCACATCCTCCCACCAATCCATCTGCCAGCCCCCTTCAGCCATGTGCTCTTCCCAACCCCTCTCAGCAGCCCTGCAAGCCTTATCCTTCACTGCTGGCCACTACCTGGAGGCCCTGGACTCAGCAGAATACCGTTCCTGTCACACGGACACCGTTGGTGGACATGCCACCATTGCACAGAATTATCCCAGCTCATTAGATTTTATGGAAGGATCCAGGGTTAAAGAAATATAGGACGAGAAGAAAAAGTTCAACTGTCCTCTGTTGTTATCTTTTCTATAGTCCTAGGGAAATGCATCCAGGATTAGCTTTTCTTAGAGGGAGGTCCATATCATAGGTGCTACCCCATTTCTAACCTTGTCCCATTGCTCTCAAAAGAGTCCCCTTTGCAGGGGCACCCTTTTCCTCAAATCTCCACAGTGAAAAATTGCCACTCACTTTTGGAAAACTTCATTCCCTATCCTTACACATTGATTGCCCTAGAATCTATTTCCCACCCTGTATCAGTCAGCAATGCTTCATAATAATCACAACAAATCTCAGTGGTATACACCATTAAGTGTCCATTTCTCCATCAGCATTTGCAATGAGATTGGGTTTGATGCAACAGGGCTGGGCCCAGCTTGCTTGGCACTAGCCCATAGACTAGGTTCAGGTCTGCTGCACATGTCACTCATTCTTCCAAAACCAGAAGGCTGCCTTAAATGGCAGACATGCAAGTGGGCAAGAACAACTGCAAGCATTTTTCCAGCTCCTGCTCACATCAAATCTGCTAATATCCCATTGACCACAGTCACATGCCAAGCCCAAAGTCAAAAAGCAAGGAAGTGCACTCCACTCACTATGAGGTTATATATATAAACTCCTATAGGAGAATGAAGAATTAAGACCCATATACCCCTTTCCTTGTGTCTGGCAGTACATTTCCCCAGTCTAAGTTACTTTGTCTAGATTAACACCAAGACAGTGTGAAGGAATGGGGCAGTTCAGAAGCACAGTTCAGCAAGGGTTTTATTCTCTGTGTATGGCAGACCAGTCACCTAAAGCACTGCCCTCATCCCCATGGTTGAAAATGGCTCACCGCCATGTCTATAGATGGGAGAGGAAGGTATGTTACTTTCCTTTTAAGGGCATAAGATAATTTGCACATGAGACTTTTGCTCCAGCTGAATTGATAAACTCAGTTACATGGTACACCTCAGTTACCTGGATGCTAGAAACAAGTTTCTAGATGGGGAACCATATGTCCAGCTAAAATTTCAGTTACACAGAGGAAAGGAAGAATGCTTATGTAGCGGGGGGGGGGGGGGGAGTAGGGGAGAAAGGCAAAGAGCAGCACCTGCCAAAAGATGCTCTCACTGGAGGTAGAAATAGGAACAGGGAGACAGAATTGCTTCTTCCACTGCCTATGTTATGCCCATAGCAAGTTTGACTCAGTTCACAAACCCTGTTGGAAATAAATAGTAGTTAATTTTCTTTAAATTAATAAATTAACTGCCTCTGAGTCCCTACTCCACTTTACTAGTGATACCCACAGGGCATCTTCTCTTCTTACTCCCCCAACAAATGACAACTCTGCTGGCATGCTCTCTTAGCTAGGATATGGACACAGTTAAATATCCACCTGCCTCAGTTTATTTAAAATACTACTTTTTAAATTTTATTATAATTTTCATAGCACTTTCATGCATTCTCTTCCAGATTTTTTCTCTAAAAAATTGGTACATTTTACATCATTGCAGTCATTCTGTAGATACAATTTAGTGTCTTGCTTTTCTCGTGTAAAATCATGGTATTGCTGTAGATAGCCTGTAGTGCTAAATAGTCTTAAAAATGACCATCATGCTTAATGGCTGGAAACATCCCATAGAATGGATTTAACTTATGTTGCTTAGGCCAGGTGTTCCCTTATACTTAGATATTTCAGTTGTCTCCTTTCTTTTTTAATTAAACATTTTAATTTTGAGATAATTTTAGATTCACATGAGTTCTTTGATATACTAGAGAGATTCCTTATACCCTTGACCCAGTTTCTCCCAACATCTTGCAAAACTATATAGAGAGCAATATCACAACTGGGACATTGGCATGGATATAGTCAAGATCCAGAACAGTCCATCCCAACAATGATGCCTCGTGTTGCCCTGTTCAGGTCACACTCACATCCCTCCCACTCCTGCCCTCTCCTTAAGCCCCTGATAACCACTAATCTGGTCTCTTTTTCTATAATTTTCTAATTTGAAGAATGTTATATAAATTGAATGCTGCAGCATGTAACCTTTTGGGACTGACTTTTATCATTCAGCATAATTCTATGGAGATGCATCCAGGTTATTGCATGTATCAAGGGTTTTATCCTTTTAATTGCAGAGTCGTATTCCATGATATGGACACACCACCATTTGTTTAACCATTCATCAATTGAAAGGCATCTGGGTTGTTTCCAGTTTGGGGCTCTTATGAATAAAGCTACTATAAATATTGTGTACAGATTTTTTTCTGTGTGAACATAAGTTTCGATTTCTTTGGGACAAATGTCCAGGAGTGCAATTGCTGGTTTGTATCATAATTTAGATTTTAAAGAAACTGCCAACCTCTTTTCCAGACTGACTGAACCATTTTGCATTCCCACCAGGCATGTGTGAGTGACCCAGTTCCTCCTCTTCCTTGCCAGCATTTGCTGTCATCAGTATATTTGGTTTTTAGCTGTTCTGATCGGCATGCAGTGACAGGACACTGTGGTTTTAATTTGCATTTGCCTAATAGCTAATGATGTTGCACATCTTTCCATGTGCTTGTTTGCCATCTGTATATCTTATTTGGTGAAATGTCTCTTCATTTCTTTTGCCCATGTTCTAATTGGATTTTTTGCTTGTCTACTGTTGAATTTTCTTTTTTGTCCTTTTTTTATTTTTCACTGTTGAATTTTGAGACTTCTTTATATAATTTAGATTCTAGTCCTTTCTCCAATATATGGCATGCAAATATTTTCATCCACTCTGTAGCTTGTCTTTTCATCATCTTAACTTGGTCTTTCACAGAGCAAAAGTTTTTAATTATTTTGAAGTCCAGTTTATCAAATTTTCCTTTTATGGATCATGTTTTTGGTGTCAAGTCTAAGAACTCTGACTAGTCCTAGAAATCAAAGTTTCACTCCTATACTTTTTTCTTAAAAGTTTTGTAGTTTTATATTTTGCATTTAAGTCTATGATACCTTAAAAAAATTTTTAAGTAGAGAATATTACAGACAAATCATGCAGAAATGCAGAGTTCCCGTATACCTGTCCTTATACACACACTTTTCCTATGGTTAGCACTTTATGTTAGTGTGATACCTTTATTAAAATTGATGAAAAATATTATTATAATTATACTACTAACTACGAAAACATAGTTTTCGTTGGGGTTCACTGTTTGTGTTATAGAGACATATGCTTTTTAAATTTTTATTCCAGCAACATATATACAACCTGAAATTTCCCCTTTCAACACCACATTCAAATATAGTTCAGTGGTGTTAATTACATTCACAGTGTTTTGCTGCCATCCCACCATCCATTACCAAACTCCTCCATCACCCCACACAGAAACTCCATACCCTTTAAGCATTAACTCCCCATTCCCTACTCTCACCCCAGCCCCTGATAATCTGTATCGTAGTTTCCGACTATGGTCCCTCTTTGAGTGAATTTTTCTATAAAGTGTGAGCTCGAGGTTCATTTTGTTGCCTACATATCAACTGTGCTGGCCCCATTTGTTGAAAAAGCTGTCTTTCCTTCATTGAATTGCTTTTGCACCTTTGCCAATAATTAGTTGGGCGTGTTTGTACAGGTCTATTTCTGGGTTCTTTATTCTGTTCCAGGGACCTGTGTATCTGTCCCTCCACCAATATCTCACAGTATTGAGGACTCTAGCTGTGTAATAAGGCTTGAAATTAGTAGACTAATTGCTCACTCTTTCTTCTTCTTTCTTCAAAATTGTTGTAATTATTCTAGTGACTTTGCCTTTCATATAAATTTTATTATAATATTGCCTTTGTCTACAAAGATTTTAAAAAGTAGATATTATCTATATCTACTTGCTGGGATTGTGATTGGAACTGTGTTAAATCTGTATATCTCTTTGGGGATAATTGTCATCGCTTTTATGTTTAGTCTTCTGGTCCATGAATATGATACATTTCTCCATTTTTTTAGATCTACTTTGATTTCTTTCATCAGCGTTTTGTAGTTTTCAGCATGTAATTCCTGCACGTTTTGTTAGATTCACATCTAAGTATTTCATTTGTTGAGCAATTGTAAATGGTATGGTATTTTTCATTAGAAAAGTTGTGAGTGTACAAAACAATCATGCATAAAATGCAGGATTCACGTACACCACCCCCACCACCAACACCTTGCATTGGTGTGAAACATTTGTTACTATTGATGATAGCACTTTTTAAATAATTGTACTATTTTTTTAACAATAGTTAGGTTTTGTTATAATTGATGAAAGATTATTAAAATAGTTCTGTCCATCACCCATTATTTACATTAGGTATATTTTTCCCATATACCACCACCCTATTATTACCACCACGTATTGGTATTGTATTTTTAATTCAGTATCCACATGTTCATTGCTAATATATAGAATTTACAATTCATTTTTGTGTATTTAGCTGGTATCTTGAGACCTTGATGAACTCAGTTCTAGGAGATCTTCTTGTGGGATAATAATCCTGTCATCTGCAAATAGGGACAGTTTACCCCTTCCTTTCTGATCTGTATGCCTTTTATTCCCTTTTCTTGCTTTATTGCACTGGCTCAAACTTCCAGCACTATGTTGAATAAAAATCGTAAATGCAGACATCCTAGACTTGGTCCCAATCTTCAGAAAAAGCATTCATCTTTTAATATTATATATAATGTTAGCTGTAGGTTTTTTGTAGATGCTCTTAAGCCGAGACTGTTCTCTTCTATTCCTATTTTTCTGAGAATTTTTCTCATAAATGGATGATGAATTTTGTCAAAAGCCTTAAATACATCAATTGATATAATCATGTGATTTTCCTTTTTAGCTTGTTAATATGGTTGATTACATTGATTCATGTTCAAATATTGAACCAGCTTAGCATCCCTTGAAAAATCCCACTTGGTATATCATTATTTTTATATATTGCTAAATTCTAGTTGCTAATATTTGTTAAGAATTTTTGCATCTGTATTTATGGGGGATATTGGTCTATAGTTTGTTTTGTACTGTCTTGGTCTGGTTTTGGTGTCAGGATAATACTAGCTTCATAACATAAATATAGAAGTGTTTCCCCTCTTCTGTTTTTATGTAAAACATTATATAGAATT
Organism: Tolypeutes matacus; assembly: GCA_026826555.1. NCBI lineage: Eukaryota > Metazoa > Chordata > Mammalia > Cingulata > Chlamyphoridae > Tolypeutes > Tolypeutes matacus. The sequence continues at coordinate 52,562,367 of JAKSZT010053928.1, read as the reverse complement.
GACATTAATTCTTCTTAAATATTTGGTAGAATTCTCCAATGAAGGCATCTGGGCCTGGATATATCTTTTTTGGGAGCTTTTAAATTACTGACAATCCTTAATAGTTCTAGGGCTATTCTAATTATCTATTTCATATTGGATAAGTGGTGGTATAATTGTAGATCAGTCTATTTTTCTTTTTAGTTCTAATAGTTTTTGCTTCACATACTTCACAGCTTTGATGTGAAATTTAGGATTGCTAGTTTTTTCAATGGATTGGCTCTTTTACCAGTCTATAATGTCTCTCTCTATCTCTGGTAATTGTCTTTGTCTTGAAATTTACTTTATCTGATATTCATATAGTCACTCCTCCTTTCCTTTATGTTTGTATGCTATATCTTTTTCCATCCTTTTAACATTCAACCTGCCTATCATTATATTTGAAGTGAGTTTCTTTTAGGCAACATATATTTGGAAGATGTGTTTTAATCTAATATGCTAATATCTCTTTTTCAATTGGTGTATCTTGACCATTTGTGTTTAATGTAAGAATAGATATGTGAGGGCTTAAGTCTGTCATTTTATTTTTTGTTTCCTATTCTGTTTTTCATTTCTGTTTTCTTTTTCCTAACTTTCCCGTGGGTTACTTTCTTAGAAATCCATTTTGATTTACCTATAGGTCTTTATTCTTTTTTTCTTTGTGTATCTCTTTGAATTAACTTTTTAGTGATTACTCTAGGTGTTGCATTATATATAAATAACATCACAGTCTGTTGGTATGGAAATTTTAGTAATTCTAGTGAAGTATAGAAATTTTATGCCTCTTCACCGACCCCCATTTATAAAAGTCTTAACTATTTTGTCTTACATTAAGAACATCAGACAGTATTATAATTTTTTCAATCAACATAATTTAGAAAACTGATCAGTAGAAGAAAAGCCTCTTTATTCACATATTAGCTTACGCTGTTCTTTCTTCCTCCTTGATACTTCAAGCTTCCTCTACCATTTCTTTTTAGAGAACTTTAGACATTCTTTTAGGGCAGGTCTGCTGGTGATAAATTCTCTTAGTTTTTCTTATCTGAGAATGTCCTCATTTCCCCTTACTTTCTGAAGGATATTTTTCTGGGCGTGGATTCTGAGTTGACAGTTATTTGCTTTCAGCACCTAAAATTATTGTGCCACTATCTTCTGGTTTCCATGATTTCTGATGGGAAAGTAGTTGTAATTGTAATTGTCTTCTCCTATAGGTGAGGTGTAGTTTTTCTCTGACTGCTTCCCAGACTTTCTCCTTGTCTTTAATTTTTAAAAATTTAATTATGATTCTGTTTGATGTGGATTTCTTTATCATATTCAAGGCTTGTTCAGCTTCATGAATTGATAAGTTGTGTGTTTTTCCAAATGTGAGAAGTTTTCACCATTATGCCTTTATTTTTTTTAGTACTTTCTCAGTCCCACCCCATTTCTCATCTTCTTCTGAGACTCCAATGAAATCGATGTTAGATATTTTGTAATAGTCCCTGAGGGACGGTCTGTTCTTTTTCAATCTACTTTTTCTCTGTTGTTCAGATTGAGTAATTTATTTTCTTTTTTTGTAGGTTTACTGAAAACTTAGGCAGAAAATACAGAGTTCCCATATATCGCATTATTAACAATTTGTCTTAGTGTGGTACATTTGTTACAGTTGATGAAAGCATATTACTATAACTGTACGAGTAATAATAGTCCATAGTTTATATTAGGGTTCAATGGAGTAATTTCTTCTGTTCTATCTTCCAGCTAATTGATTCTTTCCACCATCATCCCTCGCCCCTCAACCATTCTGCTGCTGAGCCCATTCACTGTAGTTTTCAATTTCATTGTTATGGTTTTCAGTTCTAAAATTTTCATTTGATTCTTCTTGGTATGTTCTATTTCTTTGTTGAGGCTTTTTTTTTTTTTTCTGAGATTTACATTTTTAGAAGTGTTTCAAGCATGTCCAAAAGTGCTTACTGATGCATTTTTTTTTTTTTTTATGGGTAAAAATCAAAATTCTCACAATACATACAAACATTTGCAAAATGATATATAAATATATATGCATATATGTGTATTTGCTTACAAAAATGTTATTTATATATATATATATACATATATTTTAAGAGGTGCTTAGATTACCTAAAATATTACCCGGAACCCACTGGGATTCCCATGTTGCCCACCTCCCACACCTCCCACCACATCCCACACAAACATCTCCCACAGTGTGGCCCACCAACCTCAATGAACTTACACATCCTGGAGCCTTGCCACCAACCATAGACCACAGTTCACACTGTAGACCACACTCTCTCCCACTCAGTTCTGAGTGGTGTGTGCTGATTTAAAATGGCCTACATCCATTGCCACAACAGTACTCAGGACAACCTCCAACTCCCAAAGAAGCCCCTGTATTTCAACTGCTCATCCCCTCCCTACCCAAAAAACTGTCAAGTGGCCACTGGCTCCACCTCATTGTTATAATTTCTTGCATTGCAAGAATCACCATATGTGAGCAAGAGAATACCATCAAGTCCACTCTAGTCCATAGTTCTTCCCCCAATCCAGAGGCGACTGGGATGGTGATGTCCACTCCAACTCCAAGTGAGAGAGGGCTTATATCCCATGGATATGGTGGGTGGGATGATCCTGCCTGCAGATGCAGGCCCTCTCCATTCCCTGGGATGGCCATTTCCCATCGTTGTCTCCTCACCAGGTGACTTGGATGAGTCCATTGAGCTGTAGGGTAGGAGTTGCAGCTCCACCTAGATTTCATGCACACCTGGCACATAGGTAGGCGGGAGGCTCCAGTCTCTGGAAGTATACCTAAGAAACTCCAGCATCACATGTAGGTTTGAATAGAAGGGACTGGTGAACCATGTGCAGGGAGGACTTATTTGAGTCTAATTCTGTCACTCTCAGGAGCACAGATTCCAAAATAGAACCCACTGATAAGGCATCAGTCTCTGGGGCTATCCCCCCTTATATAAGACCAGGGTGTCTCTGGAGCTCTCAGGAATTGAAAACTTTTCCCAAGTGCCAACTGGCAACACAACTGGAAAAAGACCTTGAATAAAAGGGGGAAACGGTAAAGACAAATGAGGTACTGATGCATTTTTATGATGACTGCTTTAAAATCTTTGTCATATCATTCTAACATGTCATTTTTTCATTCAATTTGATCAGATCAAACTAATCTTTGATTGGAAATTGGGTATTTTTGTTTTATGCTATGAGAGTCTGGCTCTTATTTAAACCTTCTCTTTTAGTTGGCACTTTCTGTTCAGGGGAAGTAGGGGGTGCTGCCCTGTTAGTGTCAGGTGGAACTAGAAATCACCTTCCCTGTGCTGCATCATTTGACAACTGTTGGGCAGAGGTGCAAGTGTCACTCCTCACAGAATCTCCACTGACACCATGGTTGGGAAGAGCCTTGTTACCACATGGCAGGAATGGAAGTTCTGGCTCCCTACTTGGCCTTCTCTGACACTACACTGGCAGGCGTCTGGGAGCCTCATTAGAGCCTGGCAAGCATGTAAGTGCAGGGTCCCCCTCAGCCTTTGCGGACATGGGGAGAGAGAGGGGTCACAGTGGCTTCTGTGTTCTTTGGCTGGAGTAGAGCACGTATTGTCTAAACGTTTTCTGTCTTGCTAGGCTGTCCTTTCCTGGTTCTTTGTCTGGAGAGAACAGGCTTTGTCTGAGTCTACATATGTTTCTGTGTTGCTGACTTCTTCAGTTCCAAGCCTGAGATATACGAGGCAAAAAGGAACCCAGGGAACTCACCACCACATAGTTCTCGGGTCCTGAGGTCCCCTGCCAATCTGCTTTCTTTTCTCCATCTTTCAGTGTCATCTTATATTTGTTTTATATGTAGCATTCAGTGTTTTAGTTGTCTCATTTTCTTTCTACATAAAGCTTTCCCCCTTTATAGGATGGATTTCCAGAAGTAGAGTCAGTTGGTCAAAAGGGTATGAACATTTAGGAAATTTACTATATATTATTACATTTCTTAAACACTTGTACCTATTCACACTACCTCCAGCAATCTCTCCCTTTTAAGAGCAACCTTAGTTTCAAAGTGGCACCACAGAATGTTTGCCTACTTGAGATTCTCAGTTGAACTAAAGGCAATGCCTGCTGACCTGTAGGTGGACTTTTCCACTCCACTAAAAAGCCAGAGTGCCAGACACGAACCCCACAAGGAGCAAGACAAGCATGTGTGGGGATGTGGGCCAATGCCAGCTCTTAACAATTAACAATATTCTTAGGCAAAACGCTTTTTGACATGAGAGTCTGAAAAACCAACAATGTGATTAAGTCATTTGCTCTACTGTGGTGGGAATGAAATGGAAGCTCAGGGGTGAGGGCTGGGAAGTGGGCTGGGGAAAGAATGGCATAACGTGGTAATGGCCAGCTCTTGTCGGGGCTGGTCACAGGCTCTGGGCCAGGGTAGGTGAGCAGGCGTTTCAGGGGGACTGCAACCCTGGCCAGTCAGTATCAGGAAGTGGAGGGAGAAAAACAGCTCTGCAGCTGATGGAAGCTTTGTGACTGCATGAGTGAAGGGTGCTAAGACGTGGAAGATCCAAAACTGGAGATAGCCATGGTTTTTTCGTTTACCTTTGGAATCATTTGAATACAGTGCTGACTTAGTTTTCCTTTTCTGGCCCAGAGCTTTTGTTTATTTGGGCCATTTTTGGAGTCTCACCTTGTCCCTGGAGACTTCTCCCCCTGCTCCATTTTGTTGGGAATTTCCATCTAAGAAACATTAATACAGCGTTGACAAGGGTGCTATAAAACCTCATCGTAGAGTGTTTGGAAAGCTGGTGCCTGAAATCAGGAGCCCTGGGTGTATGACCCACCACCATGGGCCTCAGTTTAGTTTTCTGTCACTTTTTATAGGGTTATTGAGAGAACTGAATAGTTAATGTATATGAAAGGACTCTGTAATATTAAAATTACATAGTGTGTTTTAAAAAAAGGAAGGACAAAGTTCATTCACCTGCTCAGTTGTTCACTCAATGTATTTATCAAATCTCAGCACAAATGCGTAATGGAGCCACGTGATGGAATCCACCCTAGGAAGAGCTAGGGAGCCAGGACTGTCAGCCGTCCTTCCTCCACCCTCCTGTCCAACTCCTTCCTGCAGCCGCTTTCCATTTGGGCTGGATGTCAATGTCTTTTGTACACAGGGGCAGGGTCAAGTGTAGGTTTCATAGAACTTGCCTGAGTTGAGACAAGCCTTTCGAAAACTGAGATAGCCACGAAGTTGGGGCAGAATAAACTAAGTCCTACAGACTATTACTAAGATCCCCAGAAAGCAACTAGGCTTGGAGCCTTGATAAGCCTTTGAGCATGATTTGCGATAGACAAGGTGCTGGTTCTCTAGTGCTCCGGCTGTCCCAGCAGGGCTCTGAACGCTATCCTGGGAGTGGCTGCCTCTCCCTCCTTGCAGACGAGGAGCACCTCGTGGGGGGGACTTTGCCTTACTCATTTTGAATCCCCCTTGGTTTAGCCCCTTTCTTGTTCATAGAAAGTCCTCCTGCCCAACTACTTCCTGCAGACACTTTCCATTTCTTTGGGTTGGATGTAGATGTCTTTTGTGGGATAGGGGGAGTGTAGGCTTCAAAGAACTTGCCTGAGTCAAGACAAACCTTTCAAAAAGTAGAATCGAGATCACGGCAATGATGAGCATTATTTGTTTCGGGTCTGCAGGCCAGAGCCCTCCCCCGACTGTGTGACGTGCTCCAGGTGCTGTGGGAGGAACGTGACCAGTGCCTGCAGGAGCTCTCCCGAGGGAGCGCAGAAGACCTGGGCATGGAGCAGCCCACGCCAGGTAAGTGGCCGCCTGAGCACCGGCTCCACTCGTGGGGCTGGGTCATATCCAGTCTGTTGGCACCTGGGAAGCTTGTCCTCTGGGCTAGGATGGGTATAAGTGGGTGGTCCAGCTGTGTTCGGGCAAGAGTGATTCTGATGGAAAGTCCACACACATCCAGAAAGACAGGTGGTGATCACTCTTCCTTCTCTCTGGGAATGTTCTGCTAAGGAAGAGGCAGAAACCCAGAATGATAACTAAAAGAGAGCATTGTTTAGCTAAATGGATAATTCTTGTAATAATTTAGATCAAGCAATCACAGTAGTTGAGTAATAACAATATAACAAAGAGAAATGGGTTAACTAGATGACAGGAAAAATGAAAGTATATGTACAATCACTCACCAAAGACTAGCAATTTATTTGACAATTAATATGTAAATGATCTAACATTAATAAACAGTCAAATAATCACAATTATTGATTACTCACAATATAACTCAATAAACCAATTAGATAGTATGAAAGAAAGAGAGAGTGTTTATTTACAAGCACTCACCAAACCAGGGGAAAATTCAACATCTGGTCTTTCACAAGGCTGGCAAGTCCCATTCAACAGCCAGCCAGAGTCCCAAATGGAAACAACACCTGGGGGAAGTGTCCAGCGCCCTTCCTCAGGGTAAAAATAACACCTTACTGAAGTATTCTTCCCAGGGTGAGACTTCGACTGGCAGTTTTGAGGCTGCCTCTTTTAAGGAATTCTGAATCTCAGAACTCTTGCCAATCTTATAACTTGTGCATGGGAAAGTTTTTTGTTTTTTGGTTTTTTATTTTATTATTTTTTTAATTAATTAATTAATTTTTTTAAAGATTCTTAGATTACATAAATGTTATACAAAAAATATAGGGATTCTCATATGTCCCACTCCCCACACCTCCCACACCCTACCACATAAACAGCATCTTTCATTAGTGTGGCACATTCATTGCAGTTGATAAATGCATCCTGGGGTATTGCCACTGAGCATGGATCATAGTTCACATTGTAGTTTACACTCTCTCCTACACAATTCTGCACGTTATGGGAAGATATATAATGGCCTATATCTGTCGTTGCAATGTCATTCAGGGGGATGAACTATGAATGAACTGTGGAGTAGAGTGGACTTACTAGTATACTACTATAGACTTATTGTGAAGACAGTGGCCACTGGAGGTGCTGACGTCAGGGAAAGGAAAAAAGAGGTGTAATATGGAAGGGTTTCGGGACTTGGGATTCGTCCTGAATGGGAAAGTTTTGACATGGCTGTATGTGTGCCTGCAGGCATGGCCTTCAAGCACATCCTTCCACTGACCAGACCCCAGTTAGCATTCCTTGGTACCTGTGGGAAGAAAACTCCAGGCACCTGCACATTCTTTACTGTTGGTTCACAATTCTTAACCCATTCCCTACTTACATTTATATATTTATATCAGGGCGTGGAGGTACAGCCAGGGTTGTCTCACCATTAGAGGCTACATGATTGCTTCACCAAGGGAGAGGTCTGGTTACTTTTAGGGAGGAGTTTGGGAATTCTTTTTAAAGGCAGTGTACCTCTCAGCCATTCTATCTCCTTCACTGCCAGTTTGATGAGTGAGGTTGTAGGAAAGGCAGCCTGAGGTCAGAAAAGCCTGGTCCCATGCTGGCTGAGGCGCACTGGCTGGGTGACCTTGGGCAAATTATTTAGCCTCGGTTTACTCGTCTCTAAAATGGAGGTGACAATGCCCACTTCAAGATTGGAATGATAAATGAGATTAAAGAATGTAAAATGCAGGTGTTCATAAACACTGTTAATTTAGATATTTGTTATTATTAATCATCAATCATTGGAATATTAAGCCAGTATTTAAGTGTAAGTTTTCTTTCTATTCCTTTCCTTAACATCTCATCTTTGTTCTCCATTATCTAAGGATAAGGAGGAGTATAGCACTAAGAAAAGAACCCATTACTGGGACTCAAACAAATACTGTTCAGGAATATTCATGGCAGCACTATTCACAATTGCCAGAAGGTAGAGACAGCCCAAATGCCCATCAGTGAATGAATGGATTAAAAAAATGTAGTCTGTCCATACAATGGAATGTTATTCAGCCATAAAAAGGAATAAAGTACTGATATGTGCTCTAACATGGATGAACCTGGAAGACATTATGCGAAGTGAAAGAAGCCAGTTACAAAAGGTCACATATTGTATGATTCCATTTATATGACACATCCAGAATAGATAAATGCAAGCTGGGGGAAAGGGGCGGTGGGGAGCCACTGCCTGATGGGTACTGGGTTTTGCTTTGGAGTGATGGAAATGTTTTGCAACTACATAGAAGTGTTGATTGCCCAACATTGTAAATGCACTAAAAGCAACTGAATTGTACACTTTAAGATGGTCAGTAGTTAATTTTATGTGGATTTTAACTCAATTTTTTTAAAAAAACAGAGAAACAAAAAGAAGCCAAGCTTTTAAATTAGACAGGCTGTGTGACTGTGAACAAATTACCTAATGTCTCTGAGCTCCCATTTCCATATCTATTTCAAGGGGTTGGTGTGAAATTAAAAGTATTTATTCAACAAATATTTATTTAACAATAGCTGTTATCTGGTGGGAATGGTGAGAATAAAGAATGCAGTGGTGAGAAGAGAGGCATGGAGACAACTTCCATATCACACAGGATCATGTTTGACTGCACTGGGCAGAAGTTCCATGCACCAACTTCACCCTTAGGAGTTTGTTTTCTGCACATTATGAAAAATCCAGAGCTGGCGCTAAGTTTCTGCAGTGCTTGGGTGCAAAGTGGGCTCCACTGACTGGAGAAAGCCCCAGACAAAGGAATTCAGGGGCTGGCAATTGGAGTAGCCAGAGGCAGGAGGAAGACCGGGTAGATGTGGTGGAGAGAGGCCAAGGAGTTTGGATGCGGGAGTGAGCTTTAGCCAATTCCCTCTCCACCATGTGTGGGACGGGGACAGAATGGCCAGCTGACCACCTGGTCCCCAAAGTGCACTCTCAACCATTGTTTGGGCCATTTCTTCCCCTCCGCTGTCACTGAAAGATACTTTGGGGAAGCCAGACCTGGGCCCTCATGGTAGGTACAACTGAGCCAGAAGCCCCTGATTTTCTGCTGCCCCAGAAACTCTATCTTCAACAACTGGAAAGCAAGTCACCAACAAGGCCAGGCAATCAGCTTGTGCCTTGAAGCCTCCAGATGAATGAATTATGCCCTGAGACATAAGACCGGAATGCCAAGACTCCGAGAGAGAAGATAGTGAACTTAAATTCACGCCGAGAAGTAACAGATGGTTATTTTAAAAAATTACATGCTGCAAACATTCCATTGCCCTCCAGTGGTTCCAGGATAAGGTCCAGCTCCTGACTTGGCCCTTGTCCCCACCTCCACTCCAAACACTATCCCTTGGGTTGACCATTTGCTCTTAATTTCCCATGTCAGAGTCTCTTAAGGCTCCGGGGATTTGCGTTTGCTGCTCAGTCTACCACACCCTTCCCTGTCTCCTGCACTCTGCAGACCTCCACTCACCTTTTTAGACTCCTCTGGGAGCGATTTCCAGGATGCCCAAAGCTCTGTGGGTTTGGCTGCTCGCCTCAGCTCCTGCAGGACCACCTGTTCCTCTCTCCTGGCACCTCTGCACTGCACTGTAAGGAGGTCCATGCTGGACTGTCCCTGCCCCAGCCTCAATGCAGGTGCTGACGGTGCCACTTTCCTCTTCCTCTCAGTGCCTGTTTATTGACTGACTTACTGAGTGACTGCAGACGTTTGACTGAGCAGGCTTGATGGGGAGAAAGGAGAAAACAAGAGAACCGACCCCAAGGAGAGAGTCAGAGAGGCAGCAGAGCCTTTGAGGTAGCCGAGACCCCCCTCCAGAGGATGTGGATGGCCTGCCAGCTTGCCCAGCTTGTCACAAATTAGCCAAGGTGAGCAGCATGGCTGTGTCAGCCCATGGAGGGAGGCATAGGCGAGCCCCTTGTCCTCCTTGGTCTTCCCGTGAGAAGCTTTGAGCTTGCTTTGCTGTCCATCCCTCCCCTGCCTCTGGGTTGGCTGGTCCCTTTGGCTGGGCCTCCTGGTCGACCTCGTGGGTACCCCAGCATTGCTGTGAGGGTCCCACCACACCAGGGAGATTCACTCGTGGTGGCAGGCGAGGAAGGTTGGTTGTGAGCTCTTGGGGACCCAGCATCCAAGCTAAAGAGCAGACAGAGCCAGGGTGAACCTCAGCACTGCTGCTTCTCCTTGTGCCACCTCGGGCAGCTGTCTTCACGCCTCTGCTTCTCAACCTGCTTATTTTTAAATGGGGATAATAATCGTGTCTACCTCATAACATTGCTGTGGGGAATAAGAGCTGAACATGCAGAAGCTCAGTGCCTGGCATGTGGTAACCCCTCCCAAGAAATGGCAGCTAAAGACCCCAAATAGGGGAGTAGGTATAGCTCAGTGGTTGAGCGCCTGCTTCTCATATACGAGGTCCCAGTTTCAATCCCCAGTACTTCCTAAAAAACAAACAAAAAAAATCACCTAGCAAAACCCAGTGCTAGATGCCGGTCAGAGCCGTGAGGTCAACTGGGAGAAAGTGTTTAAAGGACAAGGCCCCAGCGTGCTCCGCCTTGGAGAGGCTGGGCCCAGAAGGATAAGCCAGGCCAAGAGAGCGAGGAGATTGCCGTGAGGTGGGAGAACCACAGTGTGGGGGGGGGCTTGAGGAGAAAGGGCTCCCGCCATTGGGCTAGATGCTTCCAAGAGAGTAAAAGGGGTGAGGATTGAGAAACGGCCATTGGCTTTGGCCATGGGAGACCTCGGCACGGGCACAGCAGCGGGAGCCTGGCTAGAGCCAGTTAGTGGCGGAGGTGAGAGGGAGGGTGGGTGGGACGGAAAGGCCCCCTGGGAGCTCTGCTGGTAAGAACAGCAGAAAGGGGCTGTGCAGTCACGGGAGGGTTTTGATTTTTTTTTCAATATGAGTGATGTTAAGGCCCAATGGGGGAAACCCCATAGAAAAGGGGAGACTGACCATGCAGGAGGGGAGAGGAAATGGCAGGAGTGAAGTCCTCCAGTTGTAGGGAAGCAGTGGGCCTGGACAGGGGACCCCCGAGTGAGGGGGTGAGTATGGCCAGAAGAGCCAGCCAGATGTCTGCACTCGGCCAGCTGGATGCTTTCCTTTGCTCATTAGATGCATCTGGAAATCCCTTTGCCCTGCTGGCCTCTCGTGGAGTGGTTTCCCTAAGCAAAGGAAAGAGACTAAAGAGTGGGGAGCATTGTTTCTGGGACCTACAGGAAAGGGCCCTGTGGGTGAAGTATGCTTGGAGAGACCAGTCCAACAGCCTGGGACTGTGTGTCTGTGTGTCTGTCTGCCTCCACACCAGCTGTTCCTGCTGGCTGGGTTTGGCTTCTGACCCCACAGCTGCCTCATCTTCATCTCAAGTGTCCCGACTCAGAGCAGAAAACCTGACTTCCAAAGGGGTCTCCAGGAACTGACCAGAAGGAGCCTGGAGCAGGAGGCTGACTTGGGGGTGGCAGGTGGAGGTGCCTGATCCCCCTGAAATGGAGGACGCTGAGGTGTACACGGCTGCTGAGGAGGACGATGAGGACATCAACAGTCCCCCAAGGGTACTGACAAGGGGGACTTGTCCTTTCTGTCAAAGTTCCAAAGCCCAAGGCCGAGGTCAGACCAGTTAGGACAAATGGGAGAAAGTTGTCTTCCCCACAGCTTTGAATAATCTCATCACCGTCCACAGGCAAGAATGCGAGTGGGACTCAGAAGTGGGTTGGGCCATTTGTAAAGACAAAGCCAAGAGTGCCAAGAAGAGACGCTGGCTGGGCCTGACTTTGGAGGGGTCCAAGAAGCAGGCCACCATCATCAGCCCACAGGGCCACAGGTCTGTCCCGGGCTTGGGGCACAGGGCAGGGCCTGCTTGTGCTCTTCGGCCTGCACATCACAGGGCTGGGGAGTAGGGTCCTGTGGCTTCCAGGTACCCAGCCAGGAAGTAGGGGCTGGGGTCAGCAGGTGGCAGGCAAGTGGTTCATGGTAGAAGAGCCTGCCTCTCCCAGGAAGCCCGAGGGTGCCGGTGGGCAGAGGGTCAGAGTGGAGCCCACCCATGTGTGGCAAAGATCAGCCTGGCTGCAAGGAGGAGCTGGGAGAAAGGCTGGGAGAGGTATTCCAGCTATGGAAGGCACCCTGCTTCTCCAGGGGATGTCACACAGCATGGGCCCCACACTTAATGCCCCATGACCGACCTTGGGGCAGTTTTCATTTTTAACAACTTTATTTCAAATTCACAAAAATAGAAGAACAGAAAAGGGCATCTCAACAAGTTATAGAAACATTACCCCTAAAAAGTCTTTTTTCAGACACTTTTATCTCATCTAATTCCCACTGCTAATTCAGTTGTTCCTCTAGTGCTCAGAAAGATACACAGACGAATGCAGATTAGTTGAATGACATAGTAAAGATCTCCTTATTAATGAAAAAAAAATGAAGAGAAAAAAAAATGCTTAATCATATTCATATCTTATAAAACCAAAGCCCATATTCTTTTTTTCACCCTTAGAATTAAAATAGTACCAGCTTTGCTTTGGCTATAAAAACATTTCCATGTTAGCTATAGTCCATAAATGACATTAGTTATATTTTTCCCGTGTATCACCACATTCCTAACACCCTGTAGTAGAAAACATTCCTGTATTTGTATTATTAACCACAATCCTTACCTACTTCCAAAATCACTGTTATACATTCCCAATATTATCCTCCAGCTGTCCTCTAACTAACATTAATCTTCCTAGAGTACTCAGTTCAGCCATAATTCCATCCATAAAGCAACAGTGTTTGTTAAATTCATTGTATGTTACCATCATGTCCAACCATTACCACATATTTACATTTGACCTTATTAAATACTTTTCATACATCCAGCATCTTTTCCCCCTTCTCATCCCACATTCCATCTCCCACCAACCTACACTTCATAGCCTAACTCTGAAAGTCTACTCATTGTATTTAGTTCATATCAGTGAGACCATACAACATTCGTCCTTTTGTCTGGCTTATTTCACTCAGCATAATATCCTCAAGGTTTCTCCATGTTGCTATATGCTTCTCCAATTAATTTCTTCTTACAGCTGAATAATATTCCATCATATGAATATACCACATCTTGTTTATCTATTCATCGGTTGACAAACAGTTTGTTTCCATCTTTTAGCAATTGTGAATAATGCTTCTATGAACATGGTGTGCAAATATCTGTTCATGTCCTTGCTTTCAGTTCTTCTGAATATATTCCTACTAATGGAATTGCCAGATCTAATGGCAGTTCTATATTTAGTTTCCTAAGGCACCACCATATCGTGTTCCACAGAGGCTGCACCATTTTACTGTCCCACGAACAGTTAAGGAGTGTTCATATTTCTCCACATCCTCTCCAGCACTTGGAAGTTTTCTGTTCTTTTAATAATGGTCATTCTGTATGGTGTGAAATGATATCTCATTGTAGTTTTGATCAGTGTTTCCCTAATAGCTAGTGATGTTGGACATCTTTTCATGTGTCTTTTGACCATTTGTATTTCCACTTTGGAAAAATGTCTGTTCAATTCTTTTGCCCATTTTTTAATGGGGTTGCTTGCCATTTGTCATTAAGTTGTATGATCTCTTTATATAACATGGAGATCAATCCCTTATCAGATATAGGGTTTCTGAAGATTTATTCCCATCGAGTAGGCTGCCTTTTTACTTTCTTGACAAAGTCTTTTGAAGAACAAAAGTATTTAATTTTGAGGCAGTCCCATTTATTTATTTTTTCTTTTGTTGCTCTTACTTTGGGTGTAATGTCCAAGAGAGAACCACCAAGCACAAGATCCTGAAGATGTTTCCCTACATTTTCTTCTAAGAGTTTTATGGTTCTAGTTTTATATATATAGGTCCTTGATGCATTTTGAATTCATTTTTGTATAAGGTGTGAGATAAGGGTCCTCTTTCTTTCTCTTAGATATGGATATCCAGTTTTCCCCTCACCATTTGCTGAATGGACTATTCTGACCCAGTTGAGTGGGTTTGACAGCCTTTTCAAAAATCACCTTGACCATAGATATGAGGGTCTATTGCCAAACTGTCAATTTGATTCCATTTGTCAATCTTTCTTTATGCCAGTACCATACTGTTTTTACCGCTGTAGGTAGATAATATGCTTTTAAGTCTAGAAGTAAGAGTCTTCCAACTTCATTCTTTTTAAAGATATTTTGGCTAATCAGGGGCCCTTACCTGTCTAGATAAATGTGATAATTGGCTTTTCCAATTCTACAAAGAAGGATATTAGAATTTTTACTGGGATTGTATTAAATCTGTAGATCAGTTTGGATAAAATTGACATCTTAATGGTATTTAGTCTTACAACCCATGAACACGGAATATTCTTCCCTTTATTTAGACCATCATTGGTTTCCTTTAGCAATGTTTTAGAGTTTTCTGAATATAGGACCTTTATGTCCTTGGTTAAATTTATTCCTAATTATTTGATTATTTTATTCCTATTGTAAATGGAACCTTTATCCTACTTCCTCCTCAGATTGTTCATTAGTATTGCATAGAAACGTTATTGATTTTTGCATATTAATCTTGTATCCTGTCACATTGCTGAAATTGTCTATATGTTCTAATGATTTTGTTGTGTATTTTTCATGATTTTCCACATATTGGATCATATCATCAGCAAATAACAGAAGTTTTACTTTTTCCTTTCTTAATTGTTCTAGCTAGCACTTCTAGCATGCTATTGAATAACAGTGGGGACAGTGGGCATCCTTGTCTTGTTCTTGCATGACAAGATCTCAGTGGGAAAACTTTCAGTCTTTCATGTTATCTGTGAATTTTTCATATATGCACTTTATCATATTGAGAAAATTTCCTTCTATTCCTATATTTGCAGTGTTTTTTATCAAGAAAGGATGTTATATTTTGTCAAATGCCTTTTCTGCATCAATTGAAATGATCATGTGATTTCTCTTCTTTAGTTTATTAATATGGTATATTATACTGATTGATTTCATGTTGAACCACCCTTGCACACCAGGTATAAAGCTCACTTGATATGATATATAATTTTTTATGTATTTTTTAAATGCAGAAAGCAAGTATTTTATTGAGGATTTTTTTTTTAGCCATAGTCTTTAAAGAAATTGGTCTGTAATTTTCTTTTTTCAACTATCTTTATTTGGCTTTGGTATTAGGGTGATGTTAGCTTCATACAATGAGTTTGGTAGCATTCTTCCCTGTTCAATTTTTTTTGAGCAAAACTGGTATTAGATCTTCTTTAAATGATTGGTGGAATTCACCTGTGAAGCCATCTGGTCCTGGACTTTTGAATTTGGGGGGGTGGGGGGTTTGATGACTGTTTCATTTTCTTTGTGATTGGTTTGTTGAGGTCTTCTATTTCTTCTAGGGTCAGTGTGATTTGTTCATGTGTTTCCAGAAATTTGTCCATTTCATCAATGTTGTCTAGTTTGTTGGCATATAGTTGTGCATAGTATCTGCTTATGATCTCTTTTATTTCTGCTGTCAGTAGTAATGTTACCCTTCTCGTTTCTGGTTTTATTTATTTGCATCTTCTCTTTTTTTTCCTTTGTTAATCTAGCTAAGGGTTTATAGATTTTGTTGATCTTCTCAAAAAACCAACTTTCAGTTCTGTTGATATTCTCTATATTTTTCTCAATTTCATTTATTTCTGCTCTAATCTTTATTATTTCTTTCTTTATGGTTGCTTTGGGATTGGTTTGCTGTTCTTTTTCTAATTCCTCCAGGTGTGCAGTTCGGTCTTTGATTTTAGCTCTTTCTACTTTGTTAGTAGAAGCATTGAGGGCTGTAAATTTCCCTCTCAGCACTTCCTTTGCTGTATCCCCTAAGTTTTGGTACGTTGTGTTCTCATTTTCATTTGTCTTGAGGAGTTTACTGATTTTTCTTGTAAAAGTTCAACATGAACCCACCATATGATCTGGCACTTCCACTCTTTACCCAACAGAACTGGAAGCAGGGATTCAAACAGGTATCTGTACCCCAGTGTTCCTAGCAGCACCATTCACAATAGCCAAAAGGTGGAAACAACTCGAGTCCATCCATAATGAATGGATGAACAAAATGTGGTCTACCCATACATTGGAATATTATTCAGTCCTAAACGGGAATGGAGTTCTTTACATGCTACAGCATGAACGAAACTTGTAAACATTATGCTGACTGCAATCAGCCAGACACGAAAGGACAAATATTGTCTGATTCCACTTATACTGAATATCTAGACTATACCAGGGGCCACGGGGAGGGAGGAATGGGGATTCCCATGAACTCTGCTTAATGAGTGCAGTTTTTGCTTGAGGTGATGGAAAAGTTTGGGTAGTGGGTAGTGGAGATGGAACTATTACATTGTGCGTGTAATGAATGCCACTGAGATGATGACTTAAAACTCGTAAAAATGGGAAATTTTGTGTTCCCACAATAAAAATTTAAACAAAGACATCGTTTAAAAGTCCCTGAGGCACAGGATGCCCTGCCTGCTCAGCTGAGAGGTTGGGAAAGCAGAGCCAAGGGATCTGAGAGTTTCGAATTGATGTGGTGGCCAAGGGGAAAAGTCCACAGAAGGCTGAAAAGAACGGAGAAAAGATAAAGGTTTAGAGCTTTGGGGGGTGCGGGGGTGGGATAGGCTCCACCCATGGTGTCTGCCTCAGAACCCGATCTGGGAGGCGACTGGACAGGGGATTTGCGGGTCTCACATCAGACCCTAGAGGGGCGGAGGCTGAGGAGACCCAGCTGCGGGCCCAGCCTGGACCCCTGGGCAGTCCCCGTGGCCGCAGAGAGCCCCCCGGGATCATTCCTGCAGTCCCCTGGCTCAGCCACAGCCAAGGGAGGCTCCATCCATGCCCAGTCTCCATCCTCGTGCCTGAGAGGCAGGAGGGGCCAGCGGGTTAATAGTTAAGCCTCCCGCTCCTCCCAGGGGAGGAAGTTAATGTTTGAACACCAGAATAGAGTCACAGGAAATGCCACTCAGCCAGCTGCCACTGAGCCGGGCAGGCTGACCACAAATTAAAGAAATAATTCTTCAGCGATTCCCCATGAGGTGGCCAGAGCCTCCCCAGCATTTTGTGGGAACATTTCCGGGTTACCTTGATAGCTGCATGACTTTCTCCCCAGGCTATTACTCTTTTCACAGAAGCCCACACCTGCCTCAGAGCTGGCTCATGGAAGGGCTTTGGCTCTCCCTAGGGAAGGAATGTTCCAGAGGGCTGGTGTGGTGGCAGGAAAGGTGTGAGCTTGGCAGACAGACAGACCTGGGCGTGTGTCCTGGCTCTGTCATTTTTGAGCTGTGTGACCTTGAGCAAGACACCTATCCTCTCTGGGCTTAGAGTCCTCGCCTTCAAAATGGAAACATACCACCCCCTTTTCTCCCTGTCTCTGTCCAGCTGGTGCCAGCTCCCTCAGAGTGTGAAAGGGGCAACGTGCTGGCTTTAATGTAGTTTTCTTTTAACAAACAGTCCCCACTCCCCTTCTGGAGTCCCCTTCTGGCTCCTGATGTCCTTTGGCAGCCAAAGCCCCTCCCCACCCAGTTCACCCTCCACCCCCAGCCCTTTCTTTGGCACAACTGATTTTGGCTCATTTTTTAAAAAAACTATTAACTTACGTTAGTATAAGCATTTTAGAGGGTTTTTTTGTTTTTGTTTTTTTGTTTGTTTGTTTGTTTGTTTGTTTGTTTGTTTTTTCGTTCTTAAAACAGCCTGTGCGGTAAGTACCATTATTATCCAGACTTTACAGAAGGGGAATATGAGGCTCCAAGAGGCTCAATATGACACAGGACTCTCAGCCCAAATATTTTGACTCTAAATCCTGAGCATATTCTAGTTTGCAATCCAATCTGAATGAAGTAATCACAACTGAGCCTCAAACAACTGATGTTTTCACCCCCCAAGATCTTTCTTTTTTGTTGTGGCAAAATACACGTAACTTAAAACTTACTATTTAAACATTTCACAGTGTACAATTCTGTACTTCTAGTATAATCACAAAGTTGTGCTACCATCACCATGGCCTAGTTCCAGAACTTTTTCATCACCCCCAAAGAAAAGAAAACCCCATACCCACCTAAAATGCCACTCCCCATGCCCCTCTCCCCAAACTAATCTGCTTTCTCTCTCTACTGATTTACCTATTCTGGATATTTCATAAAAATGGAATCTTATAATATAATACGTGCCCTTTCTATTCGCCTTCCTGAGAAGGGCTTTGCATTAAAAAAATAAAAATAAAAATAAAAATTGTTCATGTCAACCATTAATTAGCATGACACATGCCATGAAATGAAGAGCTTTAGGCCAGGTGAGAAGAGTTTTTGTGGTCCATGAGGAGGGTCCCATGGGGGCAGCAAAGGCTTTCTACAGCTCCCCAGTGGTGCTCGGAACCTCACCTCGAGCTGCGCATCTGGGCAGAGATATGCCTGCCTCCTCCAGGGAAGAGGCCCCTGAGCCCCAGGGTCACGCAGTCCCAGGGATCAAGGGGTCCTTCATCTCATCTGGAGCCTCATCCACTCAGTGTATGAAGCATCCTAATTACATGACTTTCCATTCTCTGCTTGAATACTTTCAGTGACGGGGACCTCACTACTCCTAGGACAGTTCATCCCATCTTAAGGCTTGTGCTTCTTGGTTTGAAGACAAACAGCCCAGACTCTTGAGCTACATCTCTTAGATGCCTTGGTCTCCCTGGGACCCCATCCTGACAATAGCTTCTGGGTGTGGTCCAGCCATCCCAGAGGAGAGGGGACACCCTTCTTGACCTAGCTACTATACTTGCTTTAGCAAAGTCAAGGAGACCCCACCTGGCTGCCCCTGGATGCCCTGGGGGTGGGGTGGGGGTTGGGGCAAGAAGAACAATGAAGCCGGGACGAAGCCCGGACAACAGCAGCTGAGCTGGAGCTCTTCCCAAAATACTGTGGGATCTGGGTGAAGGCAAAGGGTGCTGTGCAGATGAGAGGGTTGTGGAGGTGGATATGGCAGGTCCCATACCAGGAGAAAGAGTTAACACTGACAAAAGCAGAAGCTAGAGGAGAACAACACTGGGGGCAAGACAAGAAGAGCAGAGGATTCCCTGGTTATCTCCATTAGCAAAGTGAGCAACAGGGGGCTGGGGGTGGGGGGGTGGGGGGAGAATGCAGGGAGAGATGGAGGAAGCACTGCCTGGTGTCCCACCAGCCTGGCCCTGGGGTTCCTGGCTTGCTCCTGGTTGCCTATCACTGCAGCCTGGCACATTGCTCCAGAAATAGCCCTAGGTATTCATCTGAGCTCATTCATAAAGAAACCAAGGACAGGGGGATGGACCTCTGTGCTCTGGATGACGCAGGGCAATTTACAGCTAGCAGAGGGCCCTGGGCTGACCCGGGGAAGCTGGAGATTACCAATGCACTGGCCTGCCCCTCACTCCAGTCCCCTCCCCACCACCAGGCCTGCATTTGGGTCCCACCTCTCCATCCCATTGAGCTTTGAGCCTGGCCCAGGGCCATGGGCTTGGCATGTATAAAGCTGCCAAACCTCTGTCCATAAACTCTATGGGTGAAAATAGGACTTTCTCGATGTTCTAAAACTAATTTTTACTCCATTCCCTTGGAATGGCACAAACTTAAGCCTTGCTGTTTCCTGCCTCTATCCCCCAACTTGCCCAGGGTCCCAGAGCTCCACAGAGTGCCACAGAGTTAGGGGGAGCCTGTCAGGTCTTGAGCTTTGCTCCACACAGAGATGACTGGCAGACCCCTGTTCCAGGCCCTGTGACCGTCTCTGTGCTATGCCGGGTGGCATGGGCTCTGCCAGGTTGTCTGTGATCCTGCCCTGCTAGGTGTGTCCCCAGCCATTTCTCCTCTGGGACATCCTACCACCCAGAGCTGGCTGGGGAGCAGGGGATACACGTCCTTTTCTGGAGTCTTCCATGCCCCTGCTCATCACTTCCTCTCACTGTCTCTCCAGTCTGGGGAAGTCTTGCCCCTTTGCTGTTTTCCCGCAAACATTATCATTATACAATAATTCCTCTTGATCCCCCCAGGGGCCTTTAGAAACCCAAGTCAGGTAGATGAAGTTTTCCTGCCCTCCTCTGAGACCACAAACCAGTAATCTGAGGAGGAAGAAGGGTGGGGGTGGGGAGGTTTCCAGAAGAAAAAAGAGCTGGGGTTATGAATCAAAACAATGTTTCACTGCACACACAAATTCATTTCATTCTCACCAAGGCCCACGGAAGCACGTGGCATGCTCAAGGTAGGTTTGGGTCCAGAGCCCATCCTATCTCCACTCCCATCCCCAAGGCCAGCACAGCCTTGGCCTTCGGGCGCCGTCTTGGCCAGGGCCAGGAGGGGGAGACTCTGGACCAGGGGCTCCTGCAGAGAGGCAGCTGGACTCACTGCAGGGTCCACATGCAGCAACCCCCTGGGGCTGGGGGAGGGACTGCTCCCCAGGCCACACTCCTCCAGCCCATTACTTCAGTCACTTTTGATACAACCTCATGTCACCTGTACTATGATTACCTTTTAGTTATGCTTTTAAATCCATTAAAAAAAAATAGCTTTAATCCTAATCCACACACTATAAAATTCACCCATTTAACGTGTACAATTCAATGTTTTTTAGTATATTTACAGATATGTGCAACCATCCCCACGGTCAACTTTAGAACATTTTACCACCGAGAAACCTTGGATTCTTTAACTCTCATCCCTTACCCCCTTTACCCCACCATAAGCAATGTACTTCTTTTAACTTAGCCTCATCCTAAACAGTAGTAGCTATAAAAACCACAGATGTGATATGCTAGTTATGTCATTTTTCTAATACAAATTAGATTAGCTAATATAATGCTGTAAAAATGTGTAGTTATTAAAAAAAAAAAAAAAAAGGCTCAACCACACACCAGTTAAAAGTGCTCATCAGACTGGGGGAAACACCAGGTCTCTTCCAGCCCCTTCCATGCCCAGGTACAGAGAGAGTGCGGCCATCTCAAGGTCATGAGCAATGACCTTACTGGTGTTAACAGCTAGGTCTCCTGCCACCAAGGGTCAGCATGACAGGTGGGACTCTTCCCGAAGTTGGGGAAGGCTGGGTGGGGAGAGCTATCCTGCTCTGCCCCTTTGGGTGGGTGTGAGAATTAAATTCCAGAATATTTGGTCCATGCTCAGCACGAGGCCTGCCTGGCCCCTTCCCAGCTCAATGCCTGTTCCCTGTTCATCACCTGAAGGCTGTAGCAAGGAATCAGTAGCAGGGAGCACCCTGTTTCCTGTGAGGTGCCTGCTCCCCTCTGGCCCCTGCTGCTCTGCCCTCTGCCAGGCCGGGTGTCCCTGTGGGCTCTGCCTTTATGTGACCCAGTCAGGAGCCTGCCAGGCGCCCTGGCACCCTGGGTCTCTGGCCAGTGGGCAAAGGTCATCAGCCTCAAGGACTGGCGCCTTCTGCCAGCACCCTGGCCGACCTGCCCAGTCCAGCCCTGAGCCCATGTCTCCCAGAGTGAGGTAAGAGACGCTGCATCTTGCCACAGTCTGGAAGGGCCCCACTGCTTCTGCTTCCTGAGGTGCAGGTCCAGAGCTGGCACCAAGCCACACTGTCAGTGAAGGATTCTGCCCCACACCTGGCCCCATCCTCCTGTGAGGACAGAGGAAATGGGGTCAGCCTTGACCTCCAGTGACTCCAGACACTGGAATAGCTCAGGGTGGAAAGACACGACAGGTCATCAGTTAAGGACCCAGGCCATCTTGGGAGGCCTGTGTCCCTGGGACCTGCTCAGGTGTCCACAGCTGGAATCTAAACCAGCCCCCAGGGACAGAGCCATGCCTCTGCAGCTGGGAAAGTTCAAAGGAAAGAGCTCAAGCCCCTCCTCTTCCAGGGCTCACTGTGACATTTAGGGTGAAGATTGGAGACTATGCAAAGGGTTTTCATTCCCCATATTTCTCAAAGGGCACACAGACCCCTGGCACCTTTGTCCCATAGATGCGTTCACTGTCCTTGTAGGAGCCCCACACAGACCCTGCCCTCAGGGTCCCAGGTCTCTCCTCCAATCCCTCTCCCTTATCAGGGGTCACAGCTTTCTCATCCTCACCCCCACCAGGGGCCATCTGTCTGGTCTTCATCTCCCCGCCCCCTTGCTCTTTCTTGAGCTGGTCCTCCTGCCAGGGGTAAAAAAATAGCCTGCCCCCTGTCCCCACCCCCACCTCCTTTAGTTTCCCACCTCTGCAGGCCCACTTCTCTGTATCTCCCTATCCCATTCCTTCCTGGCCCCCAGAAATAAGTTTTCCCAGTGTCCCCTCCACCTCCTTGCCTCCCTCCAGCTGCCCCCTCCCTTCCATATCCCACCTCCCCTTCCCACCAACCTCTTCCCTGGAAGCCAGCCTAGCTCTGGGAAGGAGGGAGCTGGGAAGCCTGGGGTTGGTGCCACCTGGGGACGGAGCAGGTGGGTGGAGGCTGTGAGCTGGCAGCCATTAGCATGGCTGGGCAGAAGCAAACCCTGGCTTCAAGTGCCAGCTCCCCATTTCCTGCCTGTGTGGCTCTGGGAAGCCACTTCTCCTCCTCTGCTTCAAGGCTCCATTTGTAAAGTGGGGGTGGGGCCACTTTGAGCAACTGGGAGCTAATGAGCTCAGGTGTAAAGCCAGGCTACTCCCAGCTAGCAGCAACAAGAGCTGGCAGGCCAAGGCTGGCAAGCCAGGGTGTTACAGGGAAATTAAGAGGGCATCGAGTGCTTGCTTCGACAGCACGTATACTAAAATTGGAACGATACAGAGAAGATTAGTATGGCCCCTGCTCAAGGATGACACGCAAATTCGTGAAGCGTTACATATTTAAAAAAAAAAAAAAAAAAAAAAAAAGAGGGCATCGAGGGGAAAGCAAGCATGGAATGGATCCCAGGGAGGAATGAAAGGGACTGGCAATGCAGCCACAGGTACCAGCCTTGGCCATTCCTTTGTGTACTCGACACCTTCACTATGCCAGACCCACCGAGGCCCAGGGGCTCCAACAGCGGCTGAGTTGGGCAGGGGAGTGCCATGATAGAGCCACTGACCAGCAAAGGGGCAGCCCCTGGCCTCGGAGGAGGTCCATGGCTGCCTGTCTGTCTGCCTCATGTCAGAATCGCTCCTGGGAGCTAAGGGCACAGCTGAGCCCAGATAGGGCTGTGCGGAGGAGGGGAAGGCATCCTGGAGATTCTCAAAGTAAGGTCTAATGACCATACTGCAGCCTCTCCAGGGAGTTCTTAAAAATGCAGGTTCCCGGTCTGGCCTCAGAATGAATATACTCAATGCTCTTGGCAGGGAGAGGGCAGGGAGCTGCACCTGTTTCCAGGGGATTCTGATGTACTTCTAAAATGGGACCAGTAGTAAGCAAGCTTTCACTTACACAGGATAAAGGAATCAAGGAGGATAGTGATGCTTTGAGCTTGGTCAGATTAAAGAATGCCTGAAAATAGAGGCTGGAGCTCGTTAAGAAAGCCAGGAGTTTGTCTTCTGGGTGGCCCAACCACCCCATCTGGCCACACCCATCCCCCTGCCATCCAGAGGACCCAGCCTGGCCCACCCTCCAGGATGCCAGGTGGGGTGGGGAGCAGAGAAAGGAGCTGCCATTCTCCGGCACCCACCGTATGCCAAGCTTCACATGTGTGCTTTCATCTCATCCTCGCACAACCTTTTGAGGACATCACTTGTATCCCCAGAGGAGATGAGGGGTTACTAGTGGGGTTAGCATGGGTGGGAAAGGATTGGAGCCCAGTCTGTCTGACTGAGTGATCGGGGGTCAGGTGTGGGGGAGGCTGTGCTAAGTTTCCCCAAACTGGATGGGGGTGATTGCTGCTCACCTCTGGGTGCCACTTCAGCTCTGTTTCCTACCCCCTACAAATCTGCCCCCCTGTGCTGTCCCCCAGATGGCATGGGTCTCCAGAAGCCTGTCACAGGAAACAATTTCCCTGGTTCCTTCCCTGGGATCCACTTCAGGAGAACTGATGGGTGGTTCTGTTAAATGATTGTTTTTGAAAGAGGGTGTGTGTGTGTGTGTGTGTGTGTGTAGACTTTCAGTTACTAGAAATGAGCCACACATCTGGCTCTGAGCTTCCTAGCAGCCAAATCAAACAAGAAAGCATAAAATCAGCTTCAAGACTCAGTGTCTCCAAGGACAGGTAAGTACTAGTTGTTCCGGGTAAGCAGCTTCTCATCGCACTGAGGCCGGGTTCTCCTTTAAGGGACATGGCGAAGTGCAAAGCAACGTCCTCAAAAGTGATCCTGCTGCAAATACAGTGGTGACTCTGCTGTAGCTGCTTCCAGCCACCAGAGCAGAGGTTCTCAAAGTGAAGTCTCCAGAGCAGCAGCAGCAGCAGCTCCTGGGAACTTGTTAGAAATGCAAACTGTCAGGCCCCGCCCCAGACCTCCAAGGTTAGGGACCAGCCCCCTGTGTTTTAATCAGCCCTCGGGGGGGATTCTGATGCAAGCTGAAGTCTGAGAATCCCGATTCCAAGGGTTCTCACCCATCTTCATGTTAGAATCACCTTGAAAGGTTTAACACAACATCATGCCTGGGTCCCATCCAAAACCAATTAGATCAGAATCCCTTGGGTGGAGTTCCCTGTTATGTACAAATATTGTTTTCTTTTTCCTTTTTTCCATCTTTTTAAAACTGCAGTGATATATGTGCAACATAAAATTCCCCATTTTAACCACTTTCAAGTACGCAGTTCAGTGGTGTTAGCTACATTCACAAGGTTGTGCTGCCATCACCACCATCCAGGACCTAAACGTTCCATGGCCCCAAACAGAACCTCTGCACCTTTAAAGCAGTAGCTCCCCCTCCCCACCCCTGGTGCCCTGTAATCTTCCTGTCTCTATGAATTTAAATATTCTAGTTATTTCGTGTAAGTGAGATCATACAATCGTTGTCCTTTTGTGTCTGGCTTACTTTCCTCAACATGATGCCTTCAAGGGCCACCACAGGTGTCAGAGCTTCCTTCCTTTCGACGACGTGTATTTTAAAACTCTCCCCATGAGGTGCTGTGCAGCCAGGATGGAGGACCACCGCTGTCAGTCATTTAACACAAGCCCAGGCTTACGGGGCTTAAATGAGATCTGTGTGCCCTTCCTTCCTTCCTTCATTTATGTCTTCAACTCTGAGCACTTCTAAGCAGATGGCAGAGTCCAAGGCCCTGCGGCTGAAAAGGTGCATTAGACACCGCTGGTTCCTAATCTCAAGGAGTCAGGGTCCCGCCTGAACTCTGGAAACCACCAAGCCCTAGAAAAATGCAGGGGCGTCTTGCTGGGCAGGTGGCTCCTGGTGGGGAGGGGGTGGTTACAGGGTGCAGGCGGCAGGGCGGCGGGGCAGCCCTTGGTCCCGGCTCCATCCCTGCCTGACGCTGTGGCTCCTCTCAGCAGGCTGTGAGGGGCTGTGGGACAACATGAGCTGCTGGCCCTCCTCTGCGCTGGGACAGACGGTGGACGTGGAGTGCCCGCGATTTCTCCAGATGCTTACGGGCAGAAACGGTAACTGCTCAGCCAAAGGGCCTGGCTGAGAAGCTCTGGGATGATCCTGTGGGTGGCGGCCTTGGCCTGGAGGCCTGGGGCCAAGGAACCTTCCCTGGGACAAGTAGCAGGTGGAACGATGGGGGTAGGTCTTTGCTGGGGAGTGGGAGCCTTGCTGGGGGTGGGGGTGGGCTCAACTCTAAGGATCCCAGACAAGCCAATGGGGGAGGCAACCTGGGGGGGCGGTGATGAAGGAGGCCGGGCCTGCTTCTCTCTACTGCTTGCGCCCCCACTTAGGGGCTCCCCTCTGCCTTCCTTCCACCTTTCTGCCCCGTTAGCAACCAGGCCCTTGTTCCATGTCCCCGTGTCTGCCCTCCCTCCCCTGCCCTGGCAGTGCCGGTCTTCCAAACAGCCTGGCCTTCCAGAAAGCTCACTTCCATGTGCCCATTCTACCAGGCACTGCTGATAAACTGCATCCTCCCTGGGAGCCCCTGGCCTCCTGGGGCATCTCTAACTGGAGGAAAGTTGGCAGTTTACAAGGATTTTCTTAATGTCAGGAGGAGAGCTGGGGAGGTTGTTGAAGACAGGGAAAGCTGAGGGGAACTCAGGCCAGCTACGTGCCAGGAGTTTTTACAGACACGAATTTATTCAAACTCACAAAACTCATGCTACTCATGGACTTATTCTCCCCTTTGACCCAGTAAAGAGTAGCAGTAACTGGGATCAAGAGAGATTTGTGAGTTTGCCTAAGGTGGCACAGCTAGTAGGTGGAGAAACTGGTTTCTGGCATTGGTGGATGTGGGTCCCAGCCCAGTGGTCAGGGTGGCCCTGGGTGGGGGCAGGGCAGGTTCATGGCCTTTGGCTGCTGCCCTCGGTGGGGTCACCTACAATCTAAAACCTGCCTGGCCCTGCTGCCCCTCTCCCCTCTCACGCAGGGCAGGAAAAGCTGCCAGATGAGGCTCTTAACAAGAACAACCCATAGAACAGATTATTTAATAAAAAACCTGCCAGCCTTTCTAAGCCAGGCAAGGAGCGGAGACCACGGAGCATGCAGCCGGGGAGAGGAAAATAGGTTTCTCTAGTACATGTGCGCATACACAGAGATTTGGGAAATGCTTTGCTCCAGCTCACTGTCCCCTCAGCCTCTTGACACCTCCCCCCCCCCCCCCCACCCCAATGTGGCCAAGTGCACCAGGTGGGCAGGTTTGAATCCTGCTCCTCCACCACCTGGTCGGGTAGCACCTGCTGCTGTAACAGGGCTTGCCCACATCTCCAAGCCTTCACTGGACGCTTGTCCTCGTAAAGCCCCAAGTTCCTGGTGGCTCCCCTCCACCTGATTCCCAGATCCCAGCACCTCACAGCTTGTGGCTTCAACACCCAGGTTCCAGGAACCTGCCAAAAAGGAAAGGGCCCAGAGGATCGCATGGGGGAGGTTTGGAGGGACCAGGCCTGACCCACACCACATCTGCCCACTTTCCCTCAGCCAGACCCACGTACAAGGGACACTGGGAAATGCAGTCCAGGCAGCCTCAAGGCCTCTGAACCTCGATTTCCTCCTCTGTAAAATGGGGAGACTAAGTCACACCTGTCCTGTACTTGGAAGTAAATTGTCCTTTGTCCCTTTCCTCTACCTTCTCTGCATTCTTGTCCTTTCTCTCCTCCCCCAAACACCTCCCCCACCACCAACACACACACACACACACATATACCTTTCCACATCCAGGTCCTGCCATGGCCCCTCCAGGCCAGTTTCTGGAGTTCATGGAGCACAGGACCCAGGAGACTCACCCAGACAGGGTCAGAAGCAGGGCCAAGGGACCCTGGCCTCCGACTCCCAGTCCAGTGCTCCTCTGACAGGAGAACTTGAAGCTCTCCTCCTGTCCCAGCCCTTCCTTTGAAGCCTCTCCAGAGGCCATGCCCCCAGCCCCCCACCCCTCCTACAGAAGGACCAGGCAGCGCAGGTGCCCACCAGGTCAGTCACATCCCTTCCCCATCCATTGCTTGAGCCCCCGCCCACCTCACTAGCTAGAAGCCTACTGCCTCCCTCTCAAGGGCTCTTTCACCCTTGACTTGCTAAGGATCCAACCCATCCCCAATTACACCCCCACATCCCCGCGGGACCAGCCCCACGAGTGCTCGCTGTGGGAAAGAACTGCGGGGTCTCACTGCCTGCCTCTGTTGCACTTTCCAGGTGCCGCCACATGGTGTCGCTGTGGGCCGCAGAGTTGAGGGCGGTGCCGATCCATAGGGAGCCCTATGTATTGGGCGACTGGCACAGATCCTCTGCCTGAGCGAGGGGAAGGACCCTCTCAGTCCTGGGGTCCTCCCTGCGACAAAGGTTTCTTCCTCGCAGGCTCCAGGACTGCTGCTAATATCACCTCCAGCCCCAGAGCATAGGTTGGGACCCATCCAGCCACAGTTGCTATCCCAGAACCTCCGGCGCCCTCCCCCTTCCCTCCCTAGCGACCCACTGACCCTGGGCTCCCCTCAGGAAGGAAGGTCCACTCAGTGGTTTCCCACAGGACTCCAGGATCCTTATCCCATCCCAAATCCTTCTCAGGGAGGAATGCCCAGTAATTCCAAGAGGGTGTTCAGGGGCCTTCTTTGTGCAAGAAAGGGGAAAATCACAAATTAATTCCATGGGCTCCTACAGGGTGAATGTCCCTGTGGCCTAAGATGCTGCAGCCTGGATTTTCCTCCCAGATATTTCTGTTTGGGTCAGGGCCCTGGATGTTCCCTCCAGGATGCATTCCTTTGATTCTTCAAAGGGCACTGGGCTTCCAGAATCCCTTATTCAAAAACACATTCCGGGGCGGGGTCAGGCCTTGCCCTCCTCCTCCTCTATCTTAGTGGGGACCAGGCCTTAAAGCCATGGTGGCTCCACACCTCCTTAGGGTCTGAAGGAAAGCTAAGGACTGGCTCTTCCCCTAAACGCATTATATTATCCACACAGAACTCCAACTGTAATTCCAGGGGTCCTGCGCCTGGCGAAAGACCCCTTACCTGTAGGAATTAAACCAGGGTGAGTGGGTGGGGTGGAACGCACCCCAGAGAGCCCAACGCCTGTCCCCTTTGCAGTGTGGCCGAGGGCGCCTCAGCAGCCCCTTCCGCCAGCAAGGGGCACGGCCTTGTTAGCTGTTAGTGGCTCTGGGCACCTGGCCTGAACAGCATGAGCCTCTGCCTGGGGGGTCCAGCTGGGCCAGTGAGGACAGGGCCCGCCCCACACAGGCAGGCCCACGTCACCCTACAGAGCCCACGCACCCGGGGCCCAGACTCCCGCCCCCTGATCCCCTTCCCTCTGGGTTTGTGAGGGTTTGTGTCACCTTAACTCACCTTCCTACACAATTGGCCTAAATTTGACCACAGTTCTTTCCTGTCTTCACTCTGTCCCTATGGATATTCCTGGCTCTGAGAGATGGCGTGGCTCCCTAGATTTAATTACAGAAACCCCTGCCCCTCCCACAAATTCCCAAACTCTTGCCTATTTTGGAAATGGCAACGATAACAACATGCAGAGTGCCCACGCCGTGCCTGGTACCAGGCTGGGCATTTTAGCCAGGCTGTGCGCTTCCCTGCCACAGCGAGGACGCAATGTCGATGATTGTGCCCATGTGGCATAGAGAAGGGATGCTCCGAAGGCCATTCAGAGACCAAGAGAGGTGGATCTCGGACTCAGATCTGGCTGGTCCTAAACCTACGCTCCAAGGACAGAACATGGAGGCCCCACAGGGGCACCTGGCCCCCCGCTAGGCCAGGCCTCCTGACCCTTCATGGACCAGGTGTGCCCAGAACCCAAAATCATGGTCTGCTGGGGCTAGAAGCTGCCCCTGGGACCACAGGGAGAGGACCGGGCAGGTGGACAGTCCAGGGATGGGACATAGACTGTCTCCAGATCCGAGCTATGTTGTGTCCTGTCTGGGGACCGCTGCCCAATTCTGGGCCTTGGTTTTCTCATCTGT
Source organism: Tolypeutes matacus (assembly GCA_026826555.1). NCBI lineage: Eukaryota > Metazoa > Chordata > Mammalia > Cingulata > Chlamyphoridae > Tolypeutes > Tolypeutes matacus. The sequence continues at coordinate 52,533,077 of JAKSZT010053928.1, read as the reverse complement.
AAAATAGGCCAGCAGCACCTTCTTCTCTGGGCAATGTGAGGATTAAGCCATTCTTTATTTAAGGCACTTAGCACAGTGGCGAACTCCCTGAAGGCAGGTCATATTTCCCCAGCTCAGTGGAACTTGTTTGACCCTAAATCCTGCAAGGCAGTGGCCCAGACCCTGGAGAAGACCGTGTGGAGCCCAGAGCGCAGGCGGCAGCTGGGGCTGAGGCCCCTGGACAGGGTGAGAGTTTGGGTAAAGGAATTGGTGGGTTCTCATCTGCAGGGCTCAGCCTTCAGTCCCTGCAGCCCTGCAGCACCCACACCTGCCAGATCCCAAGGGCAGGACTTGGCCATCCCTGGCAGTCCAGATTACAGAATATACCTGGGCCCTTCAGGGACAAGGAGGGAACTCCCCCTGCGGCTTTCCAAGCCTTTCTTCCTGGCTGGTGGCTCCCCCTCCAGATCTGGGCTTGCGCTCTGAAAGCTCTTTGCAGAAAGCACTTGGCTCTTCTCTCCTGCCAGCTTAGAGCAGGCTTCGTCCCCATCCGTTCGCCTTTCTGTCCAGCCAGCAAACAGTTAATGGGCAAGTCCTCTGGACCAGGTACTTACTGTGCCAGGTGCTAGGGGTAGGGAGATGATTCTGCTATGTCCCTGTCCTCTGGAGTTCGATGTCTTCCTGGGGAGGCAGACAAACCGAGGCAACACAGCATGAGAAGCCCAGGGTGCAGCCTGGTCCTGGAGTGTGGGGGATGAACAGCGGACTGGGAGGAATTGGAGTTATCTTGTGGTTTACAGTGCAGAAGTGGCCTCATGGTGGCTAAGGGACTAATAATTCCATCCCTTCCTTCCAGGAGGGGTGGCTCCCTGGACACTTTTATCTCAGTGGCCCACTGATGGTTTTCCAAGGGGTAGAAGTCGGACAAGCAGGGAGTGAAGTTAGCTATAAAGTTAAACTTCCTGGTAGCAGAATTAGTGGCAACGGGAGCCTGGGAAAAGTGGACCAGCCAGGTCCTTTTCGACTGCCCCAAATTCTCTAGGGAACTCACCCGTTAAGTGGCAGCAGGACCTGAAAGCAGGAAAAGGACCCACAGAAGTAGGAAATCCAGTTAGTGAGTAGTGTGTGGTTAAGAGTATGGGCTCTGGAGTCCAAACCCCCAAATTCAAATCCCGCTTCCCCCATTTACTAGGGTGAAACCTCGGGCAAGTTATTGAACCACTCCATGCCTCAGTTTCTCAAACTGTACACTGGGAGAGGTGTTTTCATCCTTCAGTAGTCTTTTTACTATGAACATAGTAGTATCTACCTCATAGTCTTGTTTGGATAAAATGGGTTATTACTTGTAACCCGCCTAGATCAGTGCCTGGTACAGAGTAATTACCATGGTATCTCAGTCAAGCACAAAAACTTACAGTTGAGTTAAACACACCGTTAGGGTGTGGGATCAGCAGTATCGTTTGGGGGGGAGCTACGCTCTCAAGCACTATGTCCTGCCCTCTGATCCCACAAGACCCTAAGTCTCTTGAACAGTGGAAGGTGCTTGGCCAGCGTGGAGGTTTTATATTATTCTCAGGTGAGCACCCAGCAGTCTGGGAGCAGCCCCTACCTTGGGAAAACCCACATAAGGGCGGGAGTGGGGGGGGGGTGTCCCTGAGGTGGTCCTGACCAAGCCAGAGTTGTTTGAGTTGAGGGAGGGGGAAAGGCTGAGAGTGGACAGGCCTGGATGAAGGCGGTTTCGGTGGCCCGAGGGTCTGAGGGACCTTGTGCCCAGGAGGGCTGGAGTGGGTCTGGGCCTGAGGACAAGTTGGGGAGGGGGTTGATGAGGCTGGATGTTCCACAGGGTTCCTGTAATTCGGGGCCTGGGTTCTGGTTGGGAAGAGGTGGGAGTACTGAGGAATGTGACATGTGCCAATCAGCCATCCTCTTAGGAGCAGGGATGCCTGGTGGGACGCAGATGTGTGGGGAGGGAGGGGTGCTGGGGAGGCCAAGAAGCGGGTCCCGGAAGGCTGAAAGGCCATGCTTGGAGGGCGGGAGGGGGTTTATTCGGGATGCCCAGGTTGTGGATTGAGGTATCAAGGACCAGCAGGTTTGTCTGCATGTCTGCCTGTCTGTCCTTCTCTCACACCCTGTCCCGCAGGTCCCTTCCAGGGCCTCTGCCTTCCCCACCTCTCCTGACTGGCTCGTACCCATCCTTCAAGGATCAGCAGGGCCCGCTGGAAGCTGACCGGGGTGTGCAGAGACAGGCAGCCGGGGATAGAGTGGCAGAGGAAGCTCTGGGCCACTCGGGTCTCCACGCTTACCTGCAGGATGCTTGGCACCCACAGGCACGGTGTTTCGGAACTGCACACAGGACGGCTGGTCCGAGACCTTCCCCCGGCCAGACCTGGCCTGTGGAGTTAACATGAATGGCCTGTCCGATGAGAAGCAGGTAAGCCTGCCACCCTCTACCCACCCTGGACAAGGACCTGTGGAGCCTATGCTGGGCGGGCGGCCGGGAGACCTGGGGCTGCCCTTGTGCCCCCATCTGCCCTTCTTGCCCTGGGCTCAGTCCATCCACCAGGGGAGCCCCTCTCCAAGGTCATGGTATGGAGATGATGGCACAGTGAGAATCACCTCATACTGCTGTGAGAGGCTGTGGGTGACACAGGTTGGAGAACTGAACCTCCATCACTAGATGCGTGACCTTGGTGGAGGAGGGGGTACCAAGCACTCTGTGCCTCAGTTTCTCCATCTGAGAAGTAGAGCCAATAATAGTTCTGACTGCTTAGGTTTGTCAAGAGAACTAAATGAGTTAAGGTGTGGGAGGCTGAGGAGCATGCCGGGCATAGTAAGTGCTCAATAAATCTTCGCTCCTTTTCTGATGGGGATGGAGAGGGCTGTGGGCAGTCCTAGTCTGAGAGAGGACAGGCTCTGAGTTGTGAGGCTGAACTTCTTCAGGCATCTCTGAGGACCTCCTGGGGCTCCAGACTTGGCTCACTCCCTGTCGCTGTCCCTTCAGAGGATGTCCAGCAGAGCTTTCGCGCCCAGGGCAGCCCTGCCTCTCAAAGCTCACACACCCTGTGCAAGTCTCCTCCTTCCTCCATCTCCGCCCTTGTTGGGGACCACACCCCCCTTTCTTTTCCTGACTAATTCTCACACATTCCTCAAACCTCCCCCAGAACCCCATTCACTCCAGGAAGCCCTTCTCCTTCCCTTCCCCCAGTACAGGTCCCCTCGGCCCTACATCTGCCCATCCATTACCATCGATGATGTTAGGACAGTCAGTTCGTGTCTCCGGCATGCTCACTAAAATATGAGCTCCTCAAGGCCTTCTTTCACTCACAGCCAGGCTGCGGCCCAGGCATGGGGACATAGGAGTGACAAATCAGAATCCCAGTAAATGTTTGTTGTACTGAACATCTCCCATGAGCCAGCTGCTTAATGTACAGTTAGATTAAATCCTGAAGACAACTCTGTGACTTCACTGCTTTCTCCATCTCACAGGTGAGGAAACTGAGGCTCAGAGGGGTCCAGAAACAACTTATAAAGTAGTGGAGGCAGGATCCAAACCAAGTGTAGCTCCAAAGAGAGCCAGTGCTTGGTCCCCTATCTTCTGCTGCCTCCCCACTAATGTGCGTGCCCCTGAGGAGGTGTGCATTCAGCACTTGTAGCTAAATTCCCCAGTGGGAATACAGGTGGACAAGCTTCTCGAAGGGAGGGGTGGGAGCATGTTCAAGAAGCATCAAGCTTGGGGAACAGGGTAGCTCAGTGGTTGAGTGCCTGCTTCAACCACGAGGTCCTAGGTTCAATCCCCAGTACCTCCTTAAAAAAAAAAACCAAGCCGGTGAACAGAAGAATTGAGGGGGAAATAGGATGAAATTGGGCGATGGGTGACACCCACTGCAGAATTTTTCTAGACTCTTCCCTCTGTCGTCATTCAGTCTCGCTCCTGTGAAGTAGGGTGAGTAGGACCTAAGCAAAGGTTGGAGTTTCTTCCCTCGCAAGGTTTTCATCCAGTTGGGGAAAATGTACAAGATCTTCAGGTCTGGTCGGGGTGGAATCCTGATTAGCAGATATTGATCAATGAGGAGATATCCTCTTGGCGGGAAGTCAGTGGGCTCTGCGCTCTGCAGATAATCATTCCCACCATTGACGTATATATAGACAAGGGGCTCATGTTGCTCAAATTTGCGAAATCCATAAAGTGAAGAGGGAACCTTCTTAAGATGGGGGACAGGATCGAAATTCAAAAGGGATGCTTTCAGCTACAAATAACAGAAATTTCAGACCAGCTTAATAAGGAGACCTGGCTTCCGTGATTGGGAACATGGAGAATGGACGCCAAGGATCAGGCTCTTCTGTCTCTCCTCCTGCTTCTTCCTAAGGCCGCCCCTGTCATGTGTGATGAGTGCCATTTGCAGTGCGGCCACAGACGTCCCTATCCCTGCTCGTCCAGTAGCAGGGACAGCCTGGCTTCCTGCAGCCCTTCCCTCAATGCACCAGAGTCCCAGGAGGCCTGTCCTCACATCCCACTGGCCCACGGTGGCTCAGGCTTGTCTACCCTGGTAATCAGGGGAGGGATGTGACCCATGACTGGCTTAGACAAGCTGCCCTCCAACTTTTTGGCCTTGGCATCCCTTTACACTCTTAAGAATCATTGAGGACCAAGAGCACATGCTCTCTCTTTCTCTGACTCTATTCATTTATCTGAGGACCAAAGGCTTTTGTTTCTATGCATTAAATGTATTGAAACCACACATAGACTATTCAGCTGGGACAGAACAGAACCCAGAGCCATAATATTCATGACAGGGAGGAAACTATTAAAATCCCAAATTGGTTCAGGAGCTCAAATGTAACAAAGGTTATATGTTAAGTTCTGGATTTGATTCAGAAAATTGCCTAAAAATAATAGTGAGAAGGAGACATTCAGTTCACATTCAAAAGGAAAAAGCAAAGTAAAACAAAACCCAAAATCCCTAAGAGAGGGATGATTTCCAGACCACAGTAGTAAGTGTTGGTCCACAAACCAGAGCAAGCTTTGCCCTTGATTCCAAGATTTGGAGCATCCTGTTTCTTGCTGTTTACGTTTTTTCTTTTATCAAATGATAGTGAAAGTTTGCACCGATTGAATTTTTGTCTTCCTTTCTCTTTACAACTTCCCTATTGGGTACACAACCACTATATTACTGACAGACTTCAATAGTAGACTCAGATTGGCCAGAAAGACGAGTCAAAGATGTCACCTGAGCAAATAAAAAAGTATCTAGAGCAAGAGTTAGCAAACTACAGCCCTTGGACCAAATCCAGCCCACCACCTGCTCTTGTAAATAAGGTTTTATTGGAGCACAGCCACACCCATATTTACATACTGGCTGTGGCTATTTTTGTGCCACAACGGCAGAATCGAGTAGTTGTGAAAGAGGCAAAGCCTAAAAATTTTTACTGCCTGCCCTTTTACAGAAAAAGTTTGCCGACATCTGATCTAGAGGATATAGAATGAAAGTGGCACAGTCAGGGAAGAGAGCAGAGAGATGGGCAACTTGTACCGGCACAGACCGCAGGGAGGCTTCTGGACTCCAAATCCCTTTGGGGAGATGGTGCACAGAAGCAGAGGCTGGGGGCTGAGGGACTCCTGGAAGCAGGGCTCTTTCTGGACCCTGCCAGGGAAACATGCTAAGTGCCAAGCCCTGAGGCAGGTGCTGGGCGTGGAAAGGGACACGACCTGTGCCAGTCAGCCAGGCCCTCGAGGAACTCTCAGTCCAGCTGGGGAGACAGAACCATTGACAGACCATGAGATGGCCCGGTAAGAGGTCTGGGGACACAGAGGTGGAGGTCAGGGGAGGTTAGCTGGGGGAGTCCCACTGAGCTAGGAGGAGGAGGGAAAGTTATCCAGGGAAGTGAGGGGAGAGGGAAGACACTCTAGGACAGGGGTTTTTCATCTTTTTTGTTCCATGGACCCCTTTGCCAGTCACGTGAAAACCACGGACCCTTTACTAAGTCCACACTGTGCTGTGTATTATTTAATAAATATATCACACCCTCACCAACACATCCCCACAAGAATAATGGTTTTTTGCATTTCAATTCAAGTTCATGGCCCCTGGTTCAAAACCCCTGGAATGCAACCCACCAGGGCGCTCACCCTCAACCCTGGCTTCTGGATGACTGGGTACATCAATGAGAAAGTGTGTCGCCTCTGTCGAAGGTCACCTCTCACTGTCAGACAATTTTTGGTCACTCTGAGCCAGAATCTGCTTTTGGTAACTTGTTCCCTCTGAAGCTCAAGCTGTAGGTCTTACACTTCTTCTCCATGTCAATTGTTCTCAATCTTTTCTCCCCCAAGGTTTTTTTTTCCTTCTCCAGGTATAATGTACCCAGTTTTTGCACACACTCCTCAGATGACACAATCAACCTCCCAGGAGATGCTCCAGTTTATTCATGTCCCCCTAGAAATATCATATGAATTCATAAAAACTGAATTAGCATCAGGTGATTTAAAACGCTCCAGATGGGCCTGACCAACCCATCTCCACAGCATGCAATGACTGTAACTGTGAATGGGGCGAATGTCTTTTGCAGCTACCTCATACCTCATTCTTCATAGCAGTTCACACTGTTCACTTGTTTTGAAGGGTGTATGGTGGAGGGTAAAGGGGGCTGGGAGGAGGGGGAAAATGAATACACTGTCTTCTAGGTGCCAGGCATTGTGCTAGATACTCTACCTGATACCTTATTTTTTTATTCCAACAAGTCTGCAAGGTAGGTATTATCCCCATTTTGCAGCTGAGGAATCTGGGGCTCAGAGAAGTTAAGTAATTTGCCCAAGGTCACACAGCTGATGAGTAACAGTCATGCATTTGGAACCCCTGTCCCCTGGCTCCAAAGCCTGTGTTCTTTCTCTACAGCACACCGCTGTGACACCATGTAGCTTTTGCCATTCTGACCTCAAGATCCTTTTCATATGAGCAGCTGGCAGCCAGCATTCTTCTATAATATTCTTGTGCTTTAAAAAAAATTTTTTTATTACTCTTTCCTGGTTATAAAATAGCACTTACCAAGTATAGAAAAATTAGAATTATAGAAAAAATATGAAAGAAAATAACAACTGTCAACAAACTTACAATCTAAAGTTAACCACTATTAGCATCTAACATATTTCTGTACAGTCTTGTTCTTATGCATATATAAGATTGAACCAAATGAAATTGCTCATATTCTATCATTTTTTAGCTACTGTATATATATATACATACATATATATATATACATATATATATATATAATTCTATCATATAATTCACCCAGAACTGAATAGCCAATAGTGTAAAATGGCTGCTGAACAAGTAGATGCCCACTTGGGCTTTATTAATAGGAGCACAGTATATAGACCAGGGGAGCTGATAGTCCTACTCTATTTGTTTCTGGTTAGAGAATACATCTGGAGCTTTTCAGCTATTCAGTTCTGGGTGAATTATTTAAAAAGGACATTAATAAACTTGAGCATATCAAGAAGTGGTTAACTGGACCAACTGGTAAAGTGGTGTGGAAAGAGATTAAAGACAAAGGAAATGTTTAATGCTGAAAAGATAAGTGAGGGACTGATGGGCATAATGGCTGTATTCAAAAATGACAGGCCTTTCTGTACTATGTTCATAACTTTTCTATAAATCTAAAACTATTCCAAAATGGAAAGTTTTTTTTTTTTTTTAATGTAGGCCTTATGTCCAAGACAGAGTCAATATATTTTAAGTGGCTCCAGGGTCAGAAAAAATACCAATAGGTATAATATAAAAGATAATTGATTTTAGCTTCACATGAGAAAAAATTATCTAATAGTTGGTACTGTTGTACACTGAATGGCTTTCTTGAAAGGAAGCGAGTGCCTCATCTCTGGGGGTATTCAAGCAATATCTTGAATTCAGGGTGTTGGTAAGGGGACCTATACATGGGGTGGAAGTTTTGAATTAACAGCAGATGATCACCATGATCTTTTCCAAAGCCAAGATGTTATGAGTATATGGCTTGATGTCCTTGGGGTATGCATAGAAGAGCCGTCAGGGCTGGGAGGGGGAGTTCAAGCTGCGTGAAGGTATAGTCCATGGCCAAAAAGGGCAGGGCCATGAAGGTGGGTGAGTGGGGCTGACACCTGCCTCTTTCTGCAGCATGCATACCTGCTGAAGCTGAAGGTCATGTACACTGTGGGCTACAGCTCTTCCTTGGTGATGCTCCTGGTCGCCCTCGGCATCCTCTGTGCCTTCCGGTGAGAACATGCTGCCAGCTTTCCATTCCCCAGCCTTCCACAGGAACAGACTTTGGGTCTCTTCTTAATTGTTCAGGACAGAGAGAGGAAGGTCTGGGTGGGCCACCTTGTCACCTCTTGATCTGAAGGTTTTTGTGACCTCATTCATTCATTTGTTCATTCCTTTATTCATTCAACATTTACTGAGCATGACCTGTGTGCCACACACTGGGGATTTAACATGAAAAAGATACACTCTCTAATTTAGCCCTCATAGGGCTCTTGGGTTGGCAGGAAAATCATGACTTATTTACTGAGAATTGACTGTGGCCAGTTTCTTTGCACATTATTATTTCTAATTTTCACACAATATAATGAGGTAGGTATCATTATCCCCATTTAGACTAGTATATTAGCCAGACTCTCATTTGCAAGAGATAGAACCAGCATTAGCAAAACAACGGCGACCTGACGCACGTAATTGACAGCGGGGACAGAACTAGGTCTGTCTTCCTCCATTTCTCTGCTATGCACTGGCCTCATCTTCAGGGACGCTTGCTCCAGGAATGGCAGAGACAACCACTAGCAGCTTCAGGCAAATGTTCCGCTAGCTCAGCAGCATCAGGGGGCAGAGAGAGCCCCTTTCCCATGAGTTTCCAGTGAAAGTCCAGTAAAAATCCTAAGGGAGTTCTGATAGGCCCTGCTTGGGTCTCGTGCCCAACCTTGAGTCAATCACTGTGGCCAGGGGATGGTGTGTTTTGATTGTTCAGGTCTCTCAGGAAATTGAGGAGGGTAGAGTGGGAATGGATTCCCCATAAGGAAGCCTGGTTCTGTTTCCAAAAGAAAGGGGGCAAATAGCAGACTTTTACCCCCTATAACAGAGGAGGAAACCCAGGTTCTGAGAGGTGAAAGGTTGCTCAAGATCATATAGCTCCTAAGCGGCAGAGCTGGGTCTGGTTTCTCCCACAGCCTGGGTTCTATCTGTGCCAACGCCCCCTCCCATTCTGGCTGCCTGCCTTCTCCAGTTCTAAACAGCTCTGGGAGCTGGGGACCGTGCTGGGGCAGGGCAGAATAGGCTGTCGCCCCTGAAGCCCCAGCTTCTTCATTTTTTAAAATTGCAACATGAGGCAGAGTGGACTAGGTGCCTGGAGGCATTCAGGTTCTCATTTAGGTTCTACTAAGAGAGATGTGTGACTTGAAAAGTGCTGACTCCAGGCCTCGGTTTCCCCAGTGTCCTGGGGCGGGGGGCAGTGGGGGCGGGCAGAGCCCCAGCCCCTCTCAGCTCTGACCCCTGCATTCTCTGGCCTCCAGGCGGCTCCACTGCACCCGCAACTACATCCACATGCACCTGTTCGTGTCCTTCATCCTGCGCGCCCTCTCCAACTTCATCAAGGACGCCGTGCTCTTCTCCTCTGACGATGTCACCCACTGCGATGCCCATAGGGTAACAAGCATGGCCAGGCTGCCTGCTTTCCCCAGCCTAACTCTGTAGCAGGTGGTGGCCCAGTGTCCTTCCCCCACATCCCTACTGAGGTTGCACTTAGGGCTTAAGGTAAAGGGGCCAGCACTGGGACAGCCCCAGGAGGGTCAGGGACATTACCGTGGCCTGGATCTCATAAAAGAACAGTTTGTTGGGAAATCCGTGCGGCCACCAGTTTCAGGAGTGGGAATTAGACACATAAGCAAGGCCCCATTTTTCCCCACTCCTACCAAGTCCCAGCTGTAGACAGATGGCCAAGTTTAGAGCGGGTTGGGGTTGGTTGTATAAAGAAAAGTGTGAGCCCATGCTGGTTTGTCTGTGCACAAATGTCTGCAACAAAACAATTGTAATTTGTTAAAGCTAATTCTCTTCCTTCTTCCAAACACTCAGATGACTCTTAATGCATTGCAAAACCACCCTGTATAACAGTTGAGAACTCCTTTTGCTGCAAATAACAGAAAACTGTACATTAGTGGCTTACATAGATGGGGGCCATTTCCTGCAATAAGTAATCCAGAAATGGGCATTCCAGATGTGGCACATTAGCCCCATCATGCCATGAAGGACACAGTCTTCCATATTTCTGCTCTACCATCCTTAGTAAATGAGTCTTTCATCTCGTTTTACACCACATGCTTGCAATATAGTTGCTACAACTCCAGATCTCGCATCCATATGTCAGGCAAGAGGGAGGAAGAGTGTAAAAGAGCAAACATTTTTTTCTCTTTGAGAGGCTTTTTGCCTTTTCATTTGGGGAAGAATGCCTTCCCCAAGGCCTTCTGCCTACATCTCATTGGCTAGAACTGTGCCCTGTGATCACACTCAACTGCGAAGGAAGCTGGGAGCTTGATGTGTGTGTACGTGTGTATATATTTTACTATCAGCCTCCAGAGTAGAGGCAAGCAAGGGAGAAGGGGCTTGGAAACTGAGGCTGGTTCGGCAACCTAGAGTGTCTGCCACTTCATCCACTCACAGCTGTAATTCCTTACAGATCTGTTAAGTTTGTACTGCTTATAGTTTTTCTTGTGTGTTAGTGAATGTGTGTATATTATTTTCTGACTCAGACTGAGAGGTCCTTTGAGGTAGGGCCCGTGACTCTCGGGGTCTCTAAGGAAGAGTTGTCCTGCCTCGGATGGAGGCAGAGCACCAGTCTGGGGGTCAGAGACTTAAGTTCAGGCCCCGCCCTGGCACAGAACTGTGTATGAACAAGTCCAGCAATGCCCACAAGGGCATCTTCTCAGGATCTACTAACCCTGGATCACACCTGCATTCAGAGTCTCTCGGGGCTATGGGGCAGGAACTACAGCTGGTCAGCGGAGCAGCATCGGCCTCCTCTTCTGCAGGTGTGTCCATCAGCAGCCTGCAAGGCCATGGCTGGAGCTGTCTTCTCCCCAGGGGAAGCTCGGTGTCAGGAAGGGAAACTGGGAGCAGGCTGGCGGAGACGCTCGTGCCCCACAGGAACCAATATCTCTTGCTACCATCCCATGGGCAGAGCTTCCAGGGATCCCTGCCAGGGCCACCCAATTGCAAGAGTCCCTGCACTCTGGGAAGCCCAACACTAGGACATTCCCGCCAGGTAGTTATACTGTCCAGTCAAGGTGCAGTGTACTGGTCAAGGGCCATTTTTACCATCAGCAAGGTTACCTCCCATCATATTTGGCACATCCTCTCTTCATCTGTTTCCAGGGAAACCAAGCTTGGAAGGCTTTTGTTCACCCTTTGCTCAGAAGTCCCTTCCCCTCCCCTGGCCTTGGTTTCCCCATCTGAAAGATGAGGGAGGCAGATAATATTTGATACCTTCTATAGCCAGTTCCAGGATTTGAGCCCAGGTCCTGCTCCTACAATGGCCCTTTGACCATCTTGGCCTGTGGACTTCCACTTTCTAGAAAATTCTGTGGTCTTCTGATAGTGGAAGGCCACAGGAGATGGGCCTGAGCCCCAGAGGCTCACCCTGTGACCTGACCCCTGCCCCCTCCCATGTCCCATGGTGTTCTCTCTCCATCCAGGTGGGCTGTAAACTGGCCATGATCTTCTTCCAGTACTGCATCATGGCCAACTATGCCTGGCTGCTGGTGGAAGGCCTTTACCTTCACACGCTCCTCGTCATCTCTTTCTTCTCCGAGAAAAAGTGCCTCCAGGGATTTGTTGTCCTCGGATGGGGTATGTTTCTCCATGGTTACAGTGGCTGTGCAGGAAAGAGCACTGAGCCAGGAGTAAGAAGGATTTGGTTTCTAGTTCCATTGCCACACTTAACTAAACTTGTGTCACCTTAGACAAGTTGCTTGATATGTAACTGTCTGGCCTCAATGTCTTTATCTATCAAATGGGAAATACTATCTAAAATTTAGCCCCAGTTCCTGGCATTCAGAGCCTTTCACAATTTGATACCATCCAACACTTGTTGCCTCACCTTCCTTAGACAATCCATGCATCTGGCCTCTTTCTTGCTTGCTTTCTGAATCCATTAGGATGCTTTTGACTGCAGGTATCAAAAAATCCGGCTTAAGTTGGCTTTAAACATAAAGGAAATTAACTGGCTCATATAACTGAGAAGTCCAGGGTTCATTGACTTCAGGCAAGCCTTAATCCAGCAGCTCAGCAATGTTTGTTTCTGTCTCTCCACTTTGTCTTCTATAAAGTCAGCTTTATTGCTAGTGCTTCCAACATAACTGCCTATAGGCTTCCTTGTTATATCCAATGCAGAAAGAAAGAGGCCGTGTCCCAGCATTCTCAGTAAATATGCTAAGGTTCACTCTGATTGGACCAGCTTTAGTCTCATAAACATCCTTGAACTAATCACAGAGGCCTGAGAGAATGGAATACACTGACTGGCTTGAGCTACACAAACCAGGGGAAATGAGAGCAGAACCGCCAACTGGAGACACCAACTACCTCTTCCCGAGTGGACTCTCTCCCCTTTCCTTTCTGGTCAGTGAAGATGGTAACAGCGCCCATGTCCTGAGTTCTTAGTGTCAGGCACTGGGCCAGCACTTTACATGCATCATTCAATCATCACAACAACCCCTCCAGGGCCTCTCAGAGAAACCTCAGCTTAGAGAGTTTTCTTACACTGCAGACAAAGCAACCTGGGACTCGAACAAAGGCATGCCTGTTTCCTTCTCCTGCCATTAATATTCATCCATCCACCCACCCATCCACTCACCCATTCACCATTCATCCATCTACCCATCCATTCTCCCATCCATCCATCCACCCATCCATCATTCATTTGATAAACATATATATATAATTACTCAATGGGTTCTAGACAGAGAGTCAGGTTCCTGTGAGTGACTCATAGACTTACAGGGACAGCTGTTCCCAGCCACGGGCTGCCTTGGTTTCTGCCTTGGTGCCTTGCCAGGAATGCCCTCTCTGCCTTTTCTGTCTGTCAAAGCCCTCCTGGGGAAGGGCCCTGTCTCCCCACCCAACCATGAAGGAAGCAGCCTGGGCTGACAGGCTTGCTGAGCCTCTGCTTCTGAACTCTGGCAGGGGTATCTTGTAGAACTTTGCAAGTCCTATAAGTCCAGAGTGCCTGGGGAGCAGTGGCTTGTCTTAGGCAGCCAGCTCTGCCCACAAAAGACCCAATTTGGAGCCCGACTCATGAGCTTTGAATACAAGGTCTACCAGGATTTAGCTGTGTAAACAGGGACAGTTTCCTCATCAACAATATCAGGATCACAAAGAATTTTTTAAAATCTACTTCCATCACTCAAGAGGCTTGTAGCCCAGCAGGGAAACGAGATTGCAGTATGATAAGAATATCTCTGTCACAGGTTTTTAGCAGTTTAAATGAGATAATATGAGCTTTCTCCTCCCTTGCCTTCCTTTCTTTCTCAAATGTTTATTGAGCACCTACTATGCTGATCGCTGATGGGAGAACAAGAGGGAAAACACCCAGTGAGGCCCCAAAGAACCATGGGACAGCTCTGGAAAGACTCTCCAACTGGGAGAGGACTTTCTCTCAAAAAAGCAATGGCTCCTACCTTAATTTACACTGGTTTCCCCAGAGATGGTTGCTTAAATGACTATGCCCCCCACAGTAAAAAAAAAAAATTTCTTTTTTAAAGTAAGAAAAAAAAATTACCCTGATCCCATCCATTGAACTTTTTCTGGGATTTCCTTCCAGACTTTTTTATTTTTTACTTGCAGATTTTCCCCCCACATAGTTATGGTCATTTCATATGTAGAATTTTGAATCTAACTTCATTCTTTTAGCACATAAGTTTATTCAGTCTTATTTCAAATCCACCATAAACATTTTTAACCACCATGTGGATGTATTTAATCAAATATCTCTTTTATGGACAAATAGGTCCTTTGTAATTTAACACAGTGATGAATATTTTTATAGGCACAGCTTTTTCCGTACATAATATAGATTCCCAAAATCTAGATTACTGAGTTCAAAGGAGTGGACATATGTAAGATTTTTAATTTTATCCAAAGCTTTTACTTTTCCAGCATAGCTGAGGTGTCAGTCTGTGCTCCAAAAAGTGTGACACCTCTGGGTCCCACTCCCTGTGTGAACTTAAACTAGTCATTCTGAAACTTTAGGCGGCATCAGAATCACGTGCAGGACCTGTTCAAAACAGAGAGCTGCGCTCCATCCTGAGAGTCACTGCATCCTGGGGTCCGGGGTGGACCCTGTCAGGTGATGCTGATGCTCTGAGAACCACCAGCTTAAACGCTTATCAGTTTTTCAAATCTCCCCCCTGACTTGCCCCTAAAGATGGAAGACAATGAACAGGTGCCCCTGAGATCCAAAGCACCCAGAATTGAGGCAAGGAATTTTTAAAAATTAATTGTTAGGTTTATCAAAGTCAGGCATGTACTTGGCTTAAAGAATTAAATAAGAATGCAAGGCTTATAAGGAAAAACAGCCGTCTCCTGTCCCCACTTCCTTTTCCCAAGTCAACACCCTCAACTCTCAGCTGTTCCTTCGAATGCTTGCGCTCGTGTTTCTGAGCAATGTCTTGCTATTTCTTGATACTTATCCTTGAGGCATTATCTGTTGACATCTGATGATGGAAAGATGAGGATTTAAAATTCTTCATTAACACCACCATCTTTCCCTTAGAGTTTTTCCGCAATTGTTGATTGCCATATTCAATATGTACCTTACTAGATCTATGTAAATATTGTTTGCTGCCAAGCCAAGTAGTATACAATGATTTTATATTCCAATTTTACTTAATTTTTTGTTTTTCCTGAGTCATTTTTAATGGCTTTAAAAAAAATTAAAAAAAAAAAAAACTTGTTGACAGCCCTCCCAAGTTCTCCAACAGAATTGGAAAACCTTCAGATGCTATTTTCCAAATCATCAAATGCAACAGGAAATCTTACAGTTCCTTTTTTTTCCCCTGGCAACATTTTCTAGAGCCTTCTGCCTCCTCCTCAATTTGTTTGTTCTCTAGACTTGCTCAACTCCTTTAACCGTCACCCAGGGAATTTCCTTCACCTCCCTCCACAAATCCTGTTTCCTATCTCTTGTCTCTTTCTTGGTTTACTAATTGTGTCAGGGCACATCCTCCAGTATCTGTCCAGCAAAGGGTGCACAGAAGGTACAGTTTTTGCATTGCCTATCTACAAGTATTTTTATTCAACTTTCACACCTAAATTTGTAGTTTTGGGGGGACATAAAACATTATGAAAATCATTTCCACCCAGAATTTTGAAGACCTTGCTCCACTGAGTTTGTCAACTGATGTTATAGGAAGTGCACAGTGCCATTCTGCTTCCTAAGCCTTTTTACTCACTTCTCTCTATAGAAGCTTGCTGCAGATTCTTTCTGTACTGAGTGTCTTGGGGTGTTTGTTTGTTTTTCCCAAGTTAGCTCCCTTGTCTCTTTGCTCATTGTCTGCTCACTGTTTTTTTTCATTGTCTGCTTGTTGTCTTCCTCGTAGTCTGCTTGGTTTTTTTGTTTGTTTGTTTGTTTGTTTGTTTTCTTTAGGAGGCACTGGGAACTGAACCCGGGATCTCCCATGTGGGAGGTGGGTACTCAACTTCTTGAGCCACATCCACTCCCACGGAGTATTTTGAAATGCCACAGGGATGTGCCCTGATGCAGGTCTATTTTCATTCATTTTGCTGGCACTTGGAAACTCATGTCCTTCATTTCTTAGACTATTTGATCATCTCCTTCCCTCTGGTTTTTCTTTTTCTTTTTCTAAAACTCCTGTTAGTCAAAGGATGCACCTCCTGGAAGCACCCTCTAACTTTCTAATTTTTTTCCTCCTACTTTCCATGCCATTGTCTTTTTTGTTCAGCTTTCTGGTCTTTATCTTCCAACCCATCTATTGAATATTTTATTGTGGTTATCCTACACTTCATTTCTAAGCCCTCTTTCTGGGTCTCTGAATGCTCCCTGTTCATATCATCCAGTCTGTGTTTTTCAGATGCAATCTTTTCTCTTCTCTGTCTGATGAGATTCCTTAGAGTTGTTTTGTTCAAGTTTCCTTCTGTGCCCTGTCTTGTCCATTTCCTGAGTTGCTTGTCTGATTGTTTTGGTCTTTGTCTTTTATGTCATCAGCTTTCCTCAGAATTTGTGTGACCTTGGCCATGGGTTCATATTTTAGGATGAATTAGTCACTTCAGAGCTGACGGGAAGCATTCTGTTGAGGGAAGAGGGTTTGTTGAGGACTCTGTCGAGGGAGATTGGGCCAGAAATGCCTGTGTTAGGGGATCCCCCGTATCATTGTCTATAAGCTATTTGTTTGGGGCTATTCAGTTTCTCCAGAGAAAGGTCCTTTAATCTCCTGCTTGGGGTGGGATGTGGGGAGTTAAGACCAGGGTATAAACCTGACTGCTAGAGGTTAGGAACCAAGCAGCTGGGATGACTGGGGCTCTCACCGTTCAGCTTATAGATGAGCATGTCTGATAGAAAGAGAACAACAACCATGTATATAATTTTAAATGTCCTTGTAGCCACAGTAAACACAGTAAAATGAAACAGGTGAAATTAAGAACAATAATGCTTCTCACATGGCCTTGTGTCCAATTAGAGAAGGGAGCTCCACCAACTGGCTCCACAGATGTCCCAGCCCCACTCTCCTTCTCTGCAGAGGTCCTCTAGAGTGTGGCCCAGGCTTCCAAGAGATCCCTAGCCCCGAGTGGCCTTCAGGATCAGTCTGATCCTGCTTCAGTTCCCAGGGTACCCCTGGCAGAACAAGGCTCTCCGTTTACATAGGATGGAAACCAAACCTTAGCACCTGCTCAGCAATGAACTGGGGTAACTGATTGTCCTGTTCCTCATGCATGTGTTGAAAATTGAGACCTTTCTCCTCTGCCCTCTTCCCTTATTTTTTAATCCTCAGGCTCCCCAGCCATTTTTGTTACTTCGTGGGCTCTCACCAGGTACATTCTGGAAGACACTGGGTAAGCTGTTGGAAGGAGAGGTAACAAGAATGTATTTGATATCATCTGGTTCTTCAAACGGGATAGCTCCTTCTTTGGGGCTATCTAGAAAAGGCCTGTTTCTCAAACAGGGGGCCACAGGAGAGTTCTCTGGCATGCCAAGCTGCAGAATGCCCCAGGCTCCCTGGGTGTGGAGCACCTTCCCAGGCCTCCTCTCCTCCTGCCTGACCCCTCCTCTCTGGGATCAGGGCAGATGTCAATCAGGAGCTGCGAAACTCCAGGCAGATGTCACTTGGTGGAGGAAGCTCTAGGAAGAGCCAGCCCAGCTTTGCCTTCTCCCTGGGATCTTCCACACCACCTTTCCCTACCCTTGAGTCTTTATGCATTTGCAGTGCCAGGCGGGAGGGCAAAGTGGCTGCATTTTCAACACCTCCCAGGGGTGGCTGTGATGGGGAGGCCTGGGGAGACACACAAGAGTCTTCAGTTTTGTTCTCAAAAGAGGGATGGGAGGTGTTGAGGATGGAGGTAAGCCCAGGGGGTTCCACCTGGGAGTAAACACCTGAAAAGAAAACTTTTTAAAAAGCCAAGCAGGAGGGAAGCAGATGTGGCATGGGAGGTCCCAGGTTCAATCCCAGACCCCTGGTACCTAAGAAAAAAAAAAAAAAGCCAACTAGGAAGCGAGGCAGCATGATAGAATGGGAGTCAGTTTCTCACCTTTGGGGACAACAGCACCAGCCCAATAACTGGGCTGGGTAGGATGGGGCTTACAGGTGTCTTGCCTTCCAAAATTAGCCCTCTGATTTGCTTTATTACAGAATAATTGTTTCAATCATTTTAACTGGGTAATTCCTTTAAATCTGAATTTTCAGCTTCTTTAAAATAATGGAAAGTTCTATCAACATTTCCCATTTTCACATGTGGCAAAAATCACCTGGGGCCCAGTGCAACTTCTTGGGCCTACTTGCCCTCTCCAGTTTGCCAAGTACCCCCACACCCTGAGGCCCCTCACCCACTGACCTCACCCGCCTGGCACCTGTTGGCTGTTGAGTTTGCCATCGTGCACCCCAGCCCCAGTGAATCCTGACAACTGGCAGCTTTGGATCTGGGGGTCTTCCAGCTCTTGGGTTGCATGCATTGCCCCACCACCACCAGATGCTCACCAGGCTCCGCATAGAGACAGGAGGCTGCTTTGACATCCCCAGCAGTGCTTCTTGGTGGTGGGAGAGGGGTGGGCTCTGCCTGTGCTTGGCACACCCCGTAATGGCTAAGGGCTACAAACAAGGGTGCTGCACAGGAAGTGCCACCACGGGAGCAAGGCTTTCTCATCTACCCAGCTCCCCACCCCAACTATGCTTGGGTCCCCCTCCCACAGGTGCTGGGATATTAATGCCAACACACCCATCTGGTGGGTCATTCGAGGACCTGTGATCCTCTCCATCCTGGTGAGTGGCTGTCCTCCCTGAGGTGGGTTCCAGACAGGAATAGTGACCTGGCCGGTGGGGATGGAGGAGGGCTAGATGCCACACCTCCTTAAGAATGAATGACCAATGACCAGGAGGGGCAGCAGGAGGCATTACCTTACCTAACTCCCTCTTTTCTATGAGTAGCAGCAGAAATGTGGCAAGCAGAGCTTCTTGTCCTGACCTGGCTCCCCACTGGCCTGAAAAGCCTCCTCTGTGGGTTCAGACCTTGGTCATTTTTCTAGACATTCTGTTGATGAACTGAGAAGAGTCACTTAGCTGGGATCACAAGAGAGGGAAAGCCAAGTGAGGCTGTAGTCTTGGGACTTGGCAGTAATGGAGGTGGGAGCTGGCCTGGAATATTGGGAGTGACCCTCTTTGGGGGTTCAATCTGGTGGGGGGTGGTTTCAACCCTGGATGCCCTTTATAAAGCTCCTGGGAGCTTTATAGAAACACTGCTGGCCAAAGAGTCCAGGTTGTCATTGTTCCAGAGTGGGGCCTGGGCCCTGGTCTTCTCTATAAAGTTGCTCAGTAGCCGAGCCTATGGATGTGGATAAGAAAGTGGGGGGAGGGGAGAACAGAGGAGGGACAACACATAGGAGATGCACTGCGGACATCTCATAAAGGAATCAGCCCCTCAACTGCAACTAACCTCCATCCAGCTGCCCAGCCCAGAGGGACGCCATGGCTGCAGAACCAGGCTCGCCAGAGGTGGGGAGGGGGTACTGCACCCCTGGGCACACACAGGACAGGGCAGCAGACCCCTCCTCTTCCACTGGCTAGCAGAGTGACCTCCTGGGGCAGGCAGGTAGGATGAGGTGGAGGGCATTCCATCACCCCCGCACCCCACATAATAGAACTCACTGTAAAAACAAAATTGGAAAACACAAAAATGTATCTTAAAAGAAGAATAAAACTACCAATAGTTCTACCACCTAGAGATACACATTATAAACAGTTTCCTTGTCCTTCCCAGCTTTTGCTTTAAGCATTCATCATTTGTTTTTCAAAATGCTTAATGTCGTTCTGTATCCTAGTTGGGTTTGTTTTGTTTTCCACTTAGCAATAGATGCACGCTTTCCCATATCGTTTGAGATTTCTGACAAACTGATTGTTCTGGCTGTGTAATATTCCTGTAGGGGGTATGCTTTCATTTAGTTCATCTGGTTTCCGTGCGATTTTTCTGGGAGTTTGGCGGCCCAGCCCAGGAAAGCCCAGGCTGAGACAATTTCCCTGAGCTGGGGTTTCCCTAGCGATTGAGAGATGACAGGGGCAGGGCACTCCTGATCCAAAATACCTTCATGCCACCTGCCACAGGGCCTGGCATTACAATTTTTAAGGGTCGTGCTTAGGATCTTAGAGTTTTTTTGGTTTGGTTGGTTAGTTAGTTGATTTTTGCTTTTAGGGCTCCTGATTAAATTAAATACTGCTCGAAGGCAAAAAAAAAAAAAAAAAAAAAAGGAGACTTCATTAACTGACACCACGGAGTGGGTTAGTGCCTGGCTCGTTTAGAGAACGATACACAAACAACAAACCAAAAAGCGGCACTGCAGAAAGTGCCACTGCAGAAAGTGCCGTGCTGGGCTAGGAGTCCCAGACAGGCACACATCCGTGTCTTTTGGCAAGTGTTTCCCGGCCCCAGGCTACCCGTGGGAACAGTGAGGGCATAGGACTGGCTGAGTCCACTGGTCCCTGCACCTATAAAAAGGTGCTTGAATGAGCAGATGAGAGGGGAGAGAGGTGCTCTCGTGTGGGCAACTTCATCACATTCCCGGCTCTGGGCCCTGAGGTTGGGGGAGGGGACACTAAAAGACATAGGGGACCCCATTCCTGTCCTCAAGGAAGTTGTGATTGACTTGGTGCATACACACACACACAAATTTGACAGATGCATGCATTTGTCCCCTTTAACATATTTTAAGCACCTTCACAGAACATCATCCCTATATAAAAAGAATACGTTGGGAGCGGATGTAGCTCAAGTGGTTGAGTACCTGCTTCCCATGTACGAGGTCCTGGGTTCATTCCCCAGTACTCCTAAAGAAGAAGAAAAGAAAGAAGGAATACATCCAGGTGAGATGAGTCAGGTGAGGAAGGTAATCAAGGATGGCTTCCCTGAGTAGGTGATGAGCTGCAAACTGATTCCATAAGGCTCTAAAACAGTGGTCCTCAAAGTGTGGTCCCTGGACCAGCAGCATCACCTGGGAACTCATTAAGAATGCATGTTCTCGGGAAGCGGATGTGGCTTAAGCGATTGAGGACCAGTCTCCCACATGGGAGGTCCCAGGTTCGGTTCCCAGTGCCTCCTAAAGAGAAGACAAGCAGACAAAGAGAGCACACAGCGAATGGACAGAGAGAAGACAGCAAGAGCAAACAATGAGGGGGTAGAATAAATAAATAAAAGTACATCTTTTTTTTAAAAGAAGCAATGTACATTCTCTAGCCCTGCCCCATATTGACTAAACCTTAATCTCTGGGGGTGGAGACTAGCAGCCTTCACCCTAAATTTTGAGAAACTGCTGTAAAGCCTTTCTACTTAAAAGTATATTCCGAGGACCAGCACTGGCATTACCTGGGAGTGTTAGAAATGCAGACTCTCAGACCCCAGAGGAGGCCTGCATTTTAACAAGATTCCCAGGGGAGGGGGCTCAGTGCACATTTTAACTTTGAGTCATCTGGGTTGATCCCAAAACCTGAGAGCTCTTGCAGCCCAGTGTTAGGAGGAGGAGCTGCCCCCCGCCCTGTGCTCCAGACCCATCATAGTCAAACAGTTGTGGGATGTCTGCACTGCCATCTGGAGAGCAGAATACCTTCAGCTACACTTCTGCCTTGTGTGTTGCAGATCAATTTCATCCTTTTTATAAATATCCTAAGAATCCTGATGAAAAAACTTAGAACCCAAGCAACAAGAGGGAATGAAGTGAATCATTACAAGTAAGTGGGGGGGGGGCAAAGACCTAAGCACACCCGTCAGTCAGCAAGCATTTATTGAGCACCTACTGTTTACCTAACTCACGCTAGGCACTGTTGGGGATGGAGGAAAAGGGAAAGTAATGGACCTTGTCCCAGGGAGTTTACTATGTTAATAGGGGTCACTGTAAATAGGGGTAGGGTCTCAGGTTTTAAACCTAATCCATTGCCCTGGTTGAGGGGAGAAAGAAATCTCAGACAGGAAGACAGGAAGTTTGAGTTTGCAAATATAAATTTGGAGGCCAGGGCAGCTGTCTCCATACTTAGATACTTAGTGACACAGTCCCCAGGTTGTTTATACAGCAGTGATCTCCAAAGTAGGGTGGAGCCTATGATCTGGGATAAAGTTGCCAGATAATAGAGGATGCCTAGTTAAATCTGAATTTCAGATAAACAACAAGGAGTTTGTTTAGTACTTATACTACTTATACTAAAAACTTACCCATCGTTTATTAATTTATCAATTCTAATGTCACTGGGTACTCCTGTATTTTTATTTGCTAAATTCTACAACTCTAATCTGGGAAGACAAAAGAACGTCTCCTTATAGATATTTATTATCTAACTCATAAGAAAACCAGCTTTGCTAATAACACGTGAGACATAGATTGGCAGTAATACATACATATATAATTGATAAATAAATGAAGTTATTTTGGAGAGCGCACGTCTACATATTTTTTACTCAGAAAAGTTAGGGATTGGCCATGAGTTGAAAAATGTTACATCTGAATGATGGGTACATTGGGGACTGGAAATTTTCCAAGTTAAAATGTTTTTTAAAGTTTGGGGGCCACTGCTGCAAAGCTTCAACCAGCAGGCACAAGATGGCGTGGGCCGAGCTGGCTGCCCCAGAGAGGGGAGTGGGCCGGGAGGGAGGGTGGGAGGCCTCCCGGCACAGCAGGAGACTACAGCGGGGCTTTGTGTCCCCAGGCGGCTGGCCAAGTCCACCCTCCTGCTGATTCCCCTCTTTGGCATCCACTACATCGTCTTTGCCTTCTCCCCAGAGGACGCCATGGAGATCCAGCTGTTTTTTGAACTGGCCCTTGGCTCATTCCAGGTAAGCTTCAGGATTGTGATTTTAAACTGAGGAGTTTTCTCTTCCCCTCGAGAGAAATGGAGGCCATAGAGACGACAAGCCAGGGCTTCTGCAAGAACCCAGAGGTGCAGTTTGGGAAGGTGGAGGCTTCTTTGGGTAGAGACCCAAGAGAAGGAGGGCCAGGAGGGAAGGAAGAGAGGGACCAGGTTTCCCACTAGTCACGTGGGGTGAGGGAAAACATGAATCAAAAAATGAAGGATTCCATGCGTAGTGGCAAAGCCCCAGGATGTGTATATCCATTGCAGGTGATGTGCCACACTAATGAAAGATGATTATGTGGGAGGTTATGGGAGGTGTGGGAGGTGGGGAACATGGGAATCCCTGTAATTTTTGTGTAACATTTATGTAACCTAAGCATCTTTTAAAATATTAAAAAAGAAAAGAAAAAAATAATAAGGGTATAATAAAAACACTGTGACCTGTCAAATATTTAAATGTATAAATCTTTCTAAATTTTAAAATTACACTATTTAATCTTTAAAAAAAAAAAAATGAAGGACTGAGAGACCAAGAGAGGCAGTCTCCAGGGAAAAGAAAGAAGAAAAGCAATCCAAGTACACTTTCTTGTGTGGCTCCCAGTAACTTATATGTAGTCAAAATAATGTGAACACTTACACCTGGACATCAAAGGGTTTGGTGCTCAGGTGAGCAGATGCACAGTGGGAGTGGAAGGGTGTTTGAAAGAACACAATATCCTTATCTTCATAGTGGGAAGTCCATAGAAAGTGCCCCAAACTGAAAAATCCAGAAGTAGCAACATCAGCATATTACTTAGAATCAGTTAAGAGGGTTTCTGAGGAACAGGAAATGCGGCCTGCAGTGTCAGGAGGCTGCTGTGTTTTTGTAACAAGAAATCATTTGACTCTTTAAAACCATGCAGATATACAACTTGTTAAACACAAAAACCAAATTTAAAAAAAAAAGAAAATAGGGCAATCACCTACCTACTAATTCAACAAGATGTTGTGAAGCTAAAAAAAATTTTTTTAAGTAAACATGTTTGGTCTAGGGACCTTCTCTGGTATTAACATGAAGCCCAAACTCACGACTATTTTTGTTTCTTTACTTGTAGCTATCTCCTTCCAGAAGCAATGTGTTGTAGCTTTCAGGAAAGAAAAAAAAAAGTAGAAGAGGGATCAAGGATAAAAGAAAAAACCAGAATTGAGTTCATACACAGAAACAAATGTGATGCAGTGCTATAAAGATGGGTCATAAGTTTGGTTTGGAGCTTTCCAGCAGCCAAAGCAAAGACAGAAACACCATCAGTTTCAAGATTTACAGTATCCATAAGATGAAAAAAAGCTAGTTCCCAGGAGAAAACCAGTGATTATAGACTGAGGCCTGAGAGAAACTTCTCCCCCTGGGTTTTCCTGAAGAAGCCAGTCGGTCCTCAACAACCTTCCCTTGGTAGATGCAATACCAGCCTGCAGAGCCCTCCTCACTGCGGAGGCCTCAGCCTCAGGGTTGGGGCCCAGAGCCTCCCCCATCCCTACAGTTCTGTCCAGACCTCACAGCCAGGGTCCTCTTGTCAGTCGCGGGCAGGTTCCAGGGAAGATGCATCACTGTGAACCCATCTATGAATGGAGTCAGGTCTGGCCCTAGCCACATGTTCACATCCACACCCATCCCAGGGTTGCCCCTCCCCAAGAGACAGGACTCTCCAGGAGTACTGAGCCTCTCCATAGCCCCCACCAGCACCCCAGACCTCCAGAGAGCCCAGGCTTTCATGCAATCACCATTCTTGTATCTCCACCAGGGAGCTGGTGGGCACGCCACTCGAGCCACTGTCCCAGGGCTGGGGTCACAGTGGGTTATTAGGCCCATTTAGCAGGTGGGGGAGTTGAGGTCCAGATGGGTAGAAGGCCTTGACATTGCTTGCTGAAGTGTCAGCAACCGTGCTGGGTGCCTCGAGACCCAGGTCTCCCTGGCTATGGGGATGGGGACTTCCTGATCCCCGAAGCTGGGGCTCATGGCTAGGGCCATGCACTACCCAAGGCGAAGGCCGCTCAGCTTCTCTTCAAGGAAATGACTCGTCAAGAGAAAACCAATAGCAATTTCCTAATGCTCCCATAGAAACGTTTCTGGAGGAAAGGGATCTTTAAAAGTTTGTTTTAAAAGAATCTTTTTTCATATTTTATACGGAAGTAAAGAGAATAGTATAACAAAACCCCCAAGTCTTCTCACTCACCTTTAACAACTATCCATTTATGGTCTATCTTGTTTCATCTCTCTCTGTCTCCACCCTCCATTATTTTAAGCAAATCCCAGACATCATATTATTTCAGCTGTAAATATTTAGTACATATTTTAGCCTGGAATTCTAGAAGACAGGCTTTAAAAGGAGCACAATAACCACAATACCACCGTCACGCTCATATTCTTCTCAACACTATAGCTTCGTAGCTTTTTAAATAATACTTGCTCCTTATAGGAAATTTGGAAAATAAGGAAAAGTAAAAAGAAAAACAATCTCACAATCCAGAAATAACCTGTTAAAATGCTAGTGTATTTGCTAGTCTCTTTTTTATCCATAAAGACCCAGGCACATCCAAACACACGTCTCTAATTGGAATCAGGACGTGTAGCTTTGTATCCTGCTTGTGCTGTGTAATTCTCTATCATGCCCATCATGAAATATTTCTCCCTATCATTAAAAGTCTTCAAACACTGTGTGAGGCCAGCCTTCTATACACTTGGGGAAGAGCTAACTTTCCTTTGCCCTGGGTTCCTGCCCTTGCCTAACACAGAGAAAATGTATCTGCCCCTGGATCCCAGGGCGGGGAGACCCTGGCAGTCCTGGACGCAGTGAGATGGGCAGCAGCCTCAGGCCACAGTTTCTAAGTGGCCAGGCTGTGCTCCAAATCCAGGTCTTTGTTATTTCAAAGCCAGCCTTTAAATGGGGGTTTACTCCCACTGACAGTGGTGCCCAAATGTGGGGGCCCATTGGAGCCACCTGGGGATCTTTGAAGCTGCTGTTGCCTGGCAGACACCCCAACTTGGGGTGTAGACTGCCACCCAGATCAGGATCTTCAAATGCTGCCAGGTGGTTTCTTTTTTTAAATATATACTTTAAAAAAAAAAAGATATTTAGATTACATAAATGTTACATAAAAAATATAGGAGATTCCCATATGCCCCGTTCCCTACCTCTCCCATGTTTTCCCACATTAACAACATTCTTCATTAGTGTGGTACATTTGCCACAACTGATGAACACATCTTGGAGTATTGCCACTAAGCATGGATTATAGTTTACATTCTCCTGTGCATTTTTGCAAGTTATTACAAGATATATAATGGCTTGTATCTGTCATTGCAATGTCATTCCAGACAATTCCCAAGTCCCAAAATG
This sequence comes from Tolypeutes matacus, assembly GCA_026826555.1. Taxonomy (NCBI): domain Eukaryota; kingdom Metazoa; phylum Chordata; class Mammalia; order Cingulata; family Chlamyphoridae; genus Tolypeutes; species Tolypeutes matacus. Next base: position 52,507,157 of record JAKSZT010053928.1, on the reverse strand, counting down.
CCCCCAGATTACACCTATTTTTCCCTCTCCTCCCCCCAAAACCTCTAGTGGCCACTGCCTCCACATCAATAATAAAAGTTCTTTCATTGCTAGAATCACATTAAGTCTACAGTAGAGTAACAGTAAGTTACAGTAGAGTAAGGTGCAGCAAAGTTTGGAAGCCATTGCCCTGTGAGGTACAGGAAGTGGACCTCCCTGCCCCCCTCCCAAGAGTCCCCATTCTATGCAGCAGTTGTTGGTGTCTGAAATTGTAAAGCAAATCCTTCCAGGCTGGACACTGATGCCTGTTAAAATGCCAACACCCCTGAGCAGTCTTATATTAAGTCCACTAGAGATGAGCTGGGTCATCACTCTTTGGGGGTCCTTTCCAATGGAGTAAGTAGCTGAGGGCAGGCCTGAGGGCTCTAGGGGGGTGGGGCTGACCACCCAAGGTCAGAGTTGTAGCATCCATGCCCCTTTATGGGGAGGGGGCCAGGGAAACTTGGAAGGAAGGGAAGGCAGGGCTGAGGGGGCCTCCGAGAGTGAGCATCCTGCAGAGACACTGCTTACGGCTCATGGTTCTCTGCAGGCCTCTTGGGCGCAGAATCAGATATCCCAGACTGGACTCTTCCCCTGGCAGAGCTCCACGCCAGCATCCCGGGGAGAACACCATTGGGAAAACAGGAGCTCAGAACACCCGGGAAACTCCTGATAGGCTCAGACCCACACCAAGCCAGGGAATAGAAAGACCCCTGACCAAGAACATCCATCCCCACTCTTACCAATTAAACGCAAGGTCCTTAAACACGGAGGTTACAGCCCCACTGCTGGAAGCTACGTGCAAACTTTGTTCTGAGTTCCAATTTAAATGAGGTGTCCAGGTTTAAACAAGTTCAGTTTATCTTGAAAAAAGAGACCACATAGGCCCTGCCCTGTCCTGCTGGGGTGGATGTGCCCACCTTACTCACCCAAGCCTCTCGGTCCCCGTGCCCCCCTACTGCTGACATGTGTGTGAAGCCCTCGGCTAGATACTCGATGGTAGGTTAGAGGGACCTGGTCCTCACCACAAAGAGCTGTCTATGCAGGAGGTTTCAGTCACAGCTAGGGCACTGTGGGGGTCAGAAGGAGCCCCAACCCTCCCTGAGGGGAAAGCTGTTATGGGAGAGGGGTGGAAAGATCCAGAACATTCCCTAAAGGGCAGGAGCCAGAAGGTTGTGATTAAAGAACATTGGAAAGAGGAGGGCAGAACACAGGTGTCAGCAGCCAGAAGTGAGCCCAGGCCAAGGCCCACACGCCACACTAACCCCTCTGCCCTTCTGGCAGGGCCTGCTGGTGGCTGTCCTCTACTGCTTCCTCAATGGCGAGGTGAGTGGCCTCGGTGTGCTCCATACCTGGGAAAGCTCCCTACCAGTGCATGCTCATTCAGGTGATGGGCAGGGGAACACAAGGGGCGAGGGGTCAGGAGGGGGGCTGGGCCTGCTGGCTTGGGCCTTAGGACTCTGAGCTCACTTGTGTGCAACTGAATTGGGGGGGTGGGGCGGGGAGGGCTGTTAAAAGATTGCTGGGCCCTTCTCCCAGATGCTGAATCAACAAAGTTGATTCTGTAAGATTGGGAATGCATCTTTTAACAAGTGCTCCAGGGGATCCTTCTCCTTGGGCAAAGGCAGGAGAGGCAAGAGGATCATACAGATACACGGAGCAGAACCCCAGGCCCCTGCTTAGGCTTGGCTGCTTGCTGAATGGATCTTGATCGTTGCCCTTTTCTGGCCTCAGTGTCCTACCTGTAGAGTGAGCGACCTGATGAATGTCTGCAACTGGGTCTTCCAAGACCGCAAAATAAGTGTTGGCTGCTTGGGGGCTGCGCTTACTCCAAGCCAGGACATGAGCCTCCTGGCAAGTGGAAACTTTGCGAGAACATGGGCTAAATTCAGTATTGCATGCTAGTTGTGATTTCCCCCCAAATCAAGCCTGAGGCTTAAGATTTGCTGCCACCAGTTTTCAAAGAGCAATTCCCAGGCTCCCCGATGAGTTCTGAGCCAGGGAGTCACCCAGGCTTCTTTTCCTCCCTGACCATTTGGAGTTCTAGAGTTTGTGAAACAAACCACAAGCCCTTCTTCTGGGATGCTGTATACTGAGATCTCAGCTTCGTGAAGGTGCCAGGGCCTAGTTGGGTCTCCGTTATCTACAGATCTGGGGCTTGCAAATGGTGGGTGAGGCCATGGCCTGCAGGAGGGGAGTGCATGGCCAGCAGGGAGGAGAGGCCAAGCCTGGACAGAGGTGCCCAGGTGGAAGGAAAGGGCTCTGGGCATAGGGTTGTGCATTTCACTGGCTGATGGCTGGTTTCTGGGGACAGGTGCAGCTGGAGCTTCAGAAAACGTGGCGGCAGTGGCACCTCCATGAGTTCCCACGGCACCCCATGGCCCTCAGCTCCTCCTTCATCAACGGCACCAGCGGACTCACCCATGGCACCAAGGCCGGGCCCTCCAGGGTCAGTGTCATCTGAGGCTGGAGCCGGGCCTCCCATGGACAGAGGCCAAGATGGAGCCTGCGAGGGGTGGATCCTCCTCCAGGGCAGTCTGTCTACCCTGCAGCCACACCGTGCCTCCTCCTATGGCTGAGAACTCCCCTCCTCCAGACCGTGCTTCCTCAGAACTAAAGAATGGAGGAAACCAGGGACAGCAGGGGCTGGGGCACCAGGGGGCAGGAGGAAGGCCTGTGATGAGTCTGCTGTGCTCTTCTGGGAAGAGCACTTCAGGGGTCCCGCGAATAAATGCTGACCAGGATGAGATGTGGTCGTGCGCTTGTCAGTTGCCTTTTTGCCCTCAAGACACAAGCTGAAGGACAGCGATGTGGCTCAGTCCCCAACCCTGCCCTGCTGGAGGAGGGGGCTTCCCTGATCCTTCTGCTCCAGTTTTCGGGAACAAGCTTAGAAGCCCAAGAGACATGAGACACATGGGCCCTTTGTCTCAGGGGGACCATGTCTGCCACTGCCACTCACTCCTCCAGTAGCCTGTAAGACAATGGCTGAATTAATCTGATACAATCCCATTGGGGGCTGGGGGAGCCCCCAACCACCTTTTAGTTAACTATTGTGTCCCCCCAAGAAGGTATGTTCCGAGTGGATATGGCTAAAGCAGTTAAGCACCCACCTTCCACATAGGAAGTCCCGAGTTCAGTTCCCAGTGCCTCCTAAAGAAGATGAACAACGAGCAGAAAACGAGCAGACATTGAGCGAAAAACAGACCATCAGGGAGCAGATGTGGCTCAAGCAGTTGAGTGCCCACCTCCTACATGGGAGGTCCCAAAGAAAAAACAAAACAACGAGCAAGAAAAACAAGCCAACAGCCAAGGGAGCCATCTGGGGTGGGGGGAAGGTATGTTCAAATCCTTACCCCTGGTATCTGTGAAGATGAACTAATTGGAAACAAGGTCTTTGCAGATGTAGTGACTTAAGATGCAGTCACACTGGAGGAGGGTGGGCCCTAAACCCAGCATGCCTGGGATCCTTATAAGAAGGAAATTTGGACAGAGATGAAGCCAGACGGACACAGAGAAGGCCAAGATGGAGGCAGAAGCTGGAGGGATGCAGCCACAAGTCACGGAATTTCAAGGATGGCCGGCCAGCACGAGAAGCTGGAAAGAGGCCAGGGAGGAGTCTCCCCCACAGCCTTCAGAGGGAGCATGGCCCTCAAGACACCTCCATTTCAGGACTTCTGGCCTCCAGAACCATGAGAATAAATTTCTGCTGTTTTAAGCCACCCAGTTTGTGGCACCTCATTACCCAGAAGTAGTACAACAGACATCCAGGTGTTGCAAATCTTTCGGTTATCCTCAGCCCTGAAGGTAGGTAGAGCCAGAAATGAGGCACGAGCCTGTTTTACAGTCAAGAAACAGGTTCTCCAAGATCCTGTGACTTGCCCACATTACTCAGCAAGGTGGCAATTCAGTCCAGGGGCCTTTATTTCAAATTCTCTGCTCCAGAGCTGTGTCCCTGATTTCTCCATCCCCACTGAGCTCAAATCCCACCCCAGGCAGCGGAAGACAGGGGTCCGTCTCCCTGCCCTTCTGCTCCCGAGGAATCTTGAGTCTCAGTTCCCTTAAATGTCAGCACTGCATCTCCTTCCCCATCATAGTGCAAGAGGGCTAAACACTGGAACCTCTTTACGAAACAAAACCCATTAGAGCTCAGTGGAAAGCAAGTGGACAAAAACAGAGCCACCTCCTGCCGTTGGTGTGGAAGGAGCATCTTGCTGGTGTGTGGCTCCAGGCTGCAAGGCCTGCCTTTGGGTGACCCTGGACAAGTGCTGTGGGCCTTGGTTCCCCACCTTCCCCTCCCCGCTGCAGACAGGGGACTACCACTGGTTTCCTGTGGCCTGCTCCAAGAGTGGAAAGGCCAGAGTCCCACTTTCCATGGCTAATGAACCAAGCCTGTAGGAGACTCTGATAAGCTCTATTTCCTGCAAAAGTGATTAGTCCACAGACATCTTTCCAAAGACTCTGCATATCTTGGAGTAAAAGTTTAGAAAAAAAATGATACGGAGGTAAGTAGAGGCACTCAGCCCAGTCGAGGTACGGGAACTACAGTAACAAGGGCAGGGCTGAGATCAGAAACTTAATGTAATCAGTGGAAGACAGACTCTACCAGGGAGCCAGTGTAGAATGAAATGGGCCCAGGAAAAAACCCCACCTAGTGCTGGCACAGTCTGATGCTCCAAAATGTTGACCTGCAGGTAAAGATGGAAATCTCCATTGGCTCCTGCCCCTCCCCCTTCACCCTGTCTCAATCCCAGAACGGTTTATTAATCATTACCCAAGGTCTGGCCATTCTTCACACAGCAGGCCCAAATACATGCTCTCTGAAAAGAGTTGCATTCTAGGACCAACACGCACCGTGGGCCATCTGACCCTGGCAAATAGATGGACACGCACACTCGCCTGAGGGAGGGCTGCATACCAGAAGTCAGGGGGACTTCCTGGGAGGGCTTGTTCAACAACCCTTCCTAAGTAGAAGAACCACCACCTAAAGGTGGGATGACAGGCAGAGTTCTCCATAGGGGCAGCCAGCTTTCCAGGAGCCAGGGTTACCCAAGGACTGTGGGGTAATGGCCAAAGGGCAGGGGTCAACTCAAGCCAAATGGTTTGAAGATCTACGTGCAAAGAAATTCTGAGAGACCTGAGTTCTGCCTGAACAGACCTGAGGTCAGAGAAATGTGCACAAAGGCCCTCTGAGCTGGTGGAAGAAAGTCCTGGACTCCGAATCATCGACTGGACCCTTAGCTGGAAGCGTGATCCACTCTTAGCAACCGTGCGACACCCCAGGAATCCCACCCCATAGACCAGCGCAGAGTCCACAGAAGAGGTGTGGCCTAGACACCTGTTACCCTGGCTGCCTCCAAATCTGTTCCAGTCCTAGGAAGAAGGATTCAAGAAAAGAGTTTTGAAATGTTTTTCTTTTTCTAAAGTCAACATCCTAATAAAGTGGCTAAGCCTATGCAGCTGATGGATTCGAGGCCCCTCTTGGACTCTGGCCTTGCAGACCAGCTGCAAAGGCCTCTGGGACATTTCTGGCAGACCATCAAAAGGTTAGTGGCTAAAAGGCAGTAGTTTCAAGGTCATTGTCCCATCCCTACCCCCACAGGAGGTCAGATTTTGGGACAGTCCTATCTTGATCACACTTTCTTGTAGAAGCTGATGTCCCCTGGGTGGGTGGGGAGGGGGCTAAAATTTCCGTGGTTGGTCCCAGGGCTGTGTGATGCTGTTGATGTGAAGGCCACTGATGGCATTCAGGAAGAAAAGGAAGGAGGCCGTGAATTCGCACCAGAACATCAGGGTGAAGCCGATAAGCGTGACCTGGCTCCTAAGGAGGATCACAAAACTCAGGAGCCCCCCAGAGGAGAGGACAAAGGAGACGAGGAGGAGGACGGAGCCCAGGGCCCACTTGCGCCGTGCATGGCCTTCTTCACACACCTGGGAGACAATGAGCAGCTCCAGGCCAAAGATGGCGGCCACCACGGCCAAGGCGCCCACGCTGCGGGCCAGGCCCACACCCATGGCCAGCCCGGGCACGCGGGCCTGGCTCAGGTCCTGGAGGCAGTACGGCCCACTCTGGCTGGTCGTGGTGCAGAAGTGCCACAGCCCAAAGAGGCGGTCCTCGGCCAGGAGCCAGCGGCCATCGCAGATGGAGACGGAGGACAGGACCAGGGCCAGCGCGGCGCACACGATGATCAGCGTCTGGATGAGGGACTCAAAGAAGGATCTGCGGGGCCTCCGCTGGGCCTGCAGCCTGTGGGCCTGAAAGACACCCCAGGAGGCAGCCAGGTAAGAGGAAGGCCCGCTCGCCACCCCCAACCTTCAGGGGAGACCCCCGAAGCCCCACGGCAGTCACTTTCTTCCAACTCGCCACAACCATGTTTTTTTGTTCATCTCATGTAAAGCCTGGACCACCCACCTTTACTCATAGCTCTTTCCCCAACTCCCCGTCACCTTTCCAGACACAGCACCTAGACCCACCTTTCCTGGGAGGACCCTCTCCATTCTGCCTGTTCTCTGTCTTCCATTCTAGACCTACAAGCATTTACTTCCCAGTTTGTTCACCAAGCACTGAGAGTTCCCTGACCTTTGATTCTTTAACGACCTTTATAATAGGTAAGAAATCCAAATTCTATTGGCTGGCAAATGCTAATCAGTTCTGAATTCCAAAAACGTGTCTCAGCTGGCTTGTGTGACTTGGAGCAACCTTGAGCATGAACCTGCCTCAATTTCTTTTTTTCTTTTTTTTTTTACCACTTTTATGAAGCTTATTGAGCTAAGCCCGCGGGTGTCTGCAGCACCTCTCACGCAGGAGAGAACTGCCTGCCTCAATTTCTTTTGATGCAAAACAAGCACACCTGCCAAACTGGGTTTCGAGGGCTGTCAGAAGTGCCCAAAAGATGAGATATCAAAACAAGGGCCAAGTGCCCCTCCGTCTCCTCCAGGAGCCTCCAGTGCACACCCAGCTCCAATCCTGCACTTTCCTTATTCCGCCCAGGTCTCCGTGTTATTACCTGGCTCTCCTCTGGTCCGAAAGGAATGTTTGCACCTTGCTCTTCAGTCTTGCTCAGGCTGGACCCCACCTAGAGCTGGCCAGCCAAACTGTCTGTTCTAGCAGCTTCTAGAAGGTGGGGAAGGCACGGTGCTTTCCCTCAACCTCCGGTCCTAGCACTGGAAGAGTGTGCCACCCACAACCTTTGTCTCCCAGCAAGCTGGGCTCGCCGGCGTACCGGGACATGACCCAGGCACTGCTCCCATCCCCCAGCTCAGAAGGCCAAAGAAATGACACATACTTCAAAGAGTCAATCTTCACCTACAAGCCCTGCACACTCAGCCCTGCCTCCCGCTCCAACATCACCTCCCATCATGCTCTCCCTCGTCACTCTGCTCAGCCCTGGCAGCTCCTCCTGTGCCTGGACCAAGCCTGGTACTTCCTCCCTCTGACCTACTGGCCACTCCACCTGAAAGCTCTTCTCCATTCTTTGCGTCTTAGCTTAATCACCTCCACAGAGAGGCCTCTCCTGCCCCCCCAACTCAGAGTGGGTCCCCTCCTGTCCTCCTCCATCAGGCACCTTCTCTGTGTGTCCTTCACATGTCTGACCAGCATGTGAAGCGTGTTGCTTATTGTCTGTCTCATTTGGAGACTGTTTTGACACTGCTGTGCCCTGGTACCTGGCACAGTGCTCAGCCTGGGGCATCTACAGATGCTCACAGAAGGGCTGGGGGATAAACGGAGGGTCAGGTTTACAGCAACTGTCACTTCCTCTAATCCAAGTCTCCTACCCAGCCATCAGTTAAACTTTAAGATTTTACGCCCTTTACAGTGTGTATAGAAGCAGCCTAGGAGGTTACACCCCAGATTGGGAGGTAAGCAAGACAGATGGCTCATGCGGACTGGACACTGCTAGGGAATCAGGAGATGGAGAAATGGGGGCCGTGGGGTGCACCCTGTGCTGTGTGCAAATGGAGGCTTCCAGAGGCAAATTCAGACCATCCCTCTCCAGGAGGGATGTAGAGCAAAGCCGCCCTCCTGGAGACCCCTGTGCTCAGACCCCTAGCCAAGACAGTCTGCTCCTGTGCCCCCCTGAGCAGAAGCCAAGCCCACCTTCATCCCCAGGGACACATGAGTAAGGATTCTTCCAGCTTTCAGTGTCTCAGCCTAAGGAAGATGACCTGCTGAAGATCACTCACCAAAATCTCAACAAAGCCTGGGACAGCTGCCCTGACAATTATGTAAAGGCAGGAGGTGGGATCCAATCAGCCAGTGAATACTGCCGGGCCTTCTAAGCACGGGGCCTCTGTGCTAGGGGCTCCACACGGCGAGCATCTTTACAGGCCCAAGGGGCCATGACAGAACTAGGACCCAGACATCAAGGCAGCTTCACAGGGCCCCACTCATGGGTACAGAGTTTCTGTTTGGGGTGATGGAAAAGTTTGGATAATGGAAAGTAGTGATGCTGGTACAACACTGTGAGTTTAAGGAACACCACTGAATTGTATACATGAAAGTGGTTAAAATGGAAAATTTTTAGAGCCACCCAGCTAGGAGTCTCAAATTGTATTCCTAGAAAGACTTCCAGGTGCTGAAGCGGGGTGGGAGGGGATGCTGAGCAAAGGCCAGCTTTGAGCCCCCCTCCTCACTTCACCTCCCACAGTTGCCTGTTATCTAGAGACACAGGGTTCAAGGAGTCTGTAGGATTTCATTAGGGAAAAAGGGGCTCTATTACTAAGAACCAAACCAAAACATACTTTGAAAACCTGTATCTAGTCTACAAACGACTAAAGGTTTGTCCTTGGCCGATTTCCTCTTTGGCTCCATAAATAGGACTAGTGACCCCTGCACAAAGGCACCTGGCAAGTTATGAGATGGATGAAGCTCTGGGCTGGGAGCTCCCTAGAGGCAGAGAACAGAATTCACAAAGCCACAGCACCCAGACACCTTTTGACCCTAGAAATCACGCTGTCTGGAAAACAGGCACGTCCTGTCCCTTGCTCAGCCACACCTGTCCTGGGGACAGACTGGACTCTAACCTCTGGGCCCTCAGACATCACACTGGGATCTGAAAGAATAGACGGCTGATATCATTTCAGTTTCCCCCTCCCACACCCAAGGACAAGGTCTACACTCCTGTACCACCAGTAAAGCCCCAAGAGTGAAACATGCATATAACATGGTCAGAGTCCAGTTCCCTGGACTATTAATAGTATTAGTAATAATAATATATGTCGGAGTCTTCATTCTGACCCACACACATCCCCTGTGGCTTTTCAGTGATGAGACCCAACATGTGGGCTAAGGACCCTACCCCTCCTGGAGGGCAGTTGGGCAGTGGTGTTAGGGGAGGGGGCAGCAGACAGAGGGAATTAGGCAGCCCTGTCCCTGGCCTGCTCCGTGTGACCCTGGGGAAGGCATTAAAACCTCTAAGAGCTCTGACTTCCTCCACCAAAAAAAGCAGGCTTTTCTTCCCTTTTCCTCTCCAACTCTGAATGATTTCTAGTGACTTATAGAAGAGCATCACTTGACACTCCTGGGCCACTGTGTCCTAAGCCAGTCTTGTCTTCCCTTATCACCCAGGGCCTTGTCTGCTCCCCTCAGCCAACAGGTAGGCACCTTTCCTCCCATATTTGTCACCTCCTCACTGTCCACTCTGCCCAGCCCCAGCCCTCGTCATCATTAGCATGAAAGCGGTAGACTGAAATTCCCTCCACCGCCTCCTAAGGAGGCTGCCAGGGTCCTTCATACAGCCCTGCCTGCCCCGCACCCTGGTCACGCCAGGCTTAAGAGCAGACCATCTGCTTTTTAGGAGAAAATAGTACCTAGCTCATATGGTTGCTGTGGGGAGGGAATGAGTTCTTATGCCTGAAGTGCTTGTAATTAAGTGCTCTGTAAGGGTCAGCGGCAATAATATGCAATCACAGCACTCCTTAAGAAGCCTTGGTGATCCCCCCCAGCTCAGAGTAGAGCAACTTGCCTTGTCCTCATCTCCCCCTCACCAGGCATGACAACCCAAGTCTCCTTACCTGGCTCCCATTCCCCCTTCCCCTCCATACCCCAGCACAGAGTCCTCCTCTGCCCCTGCTGAAGCCAATTCTGCCCACAGCTTTTGTACCTCTTAACTTAGCACTCACCTCCTGGTACCTCTTCTAAAGCCTTGTTTACAAGGCTCTGTCCCCACCAGACACGGTGCTTCCTGAGGGGTGAGCCCCTGTTCCATGCCACCCTCCAACCACTGCCTGTCCTTATCCTCCCAGAATCTGTCCAGGGGGCTGCCTGGTCACAATTCAAGAGTATGCTCCAGAATAAAGAGGAGGAACTCACAGCATGCCGTTCCCTGTCCCACCCAAGTGGCTTTGTCTTGGCTAAAAGGGGTTTGGGGGTGGGGTTTCTCCTGTTAGGGGAAGAAAGAAAGGAGGGCGGGCTTTGGAGCCAGGAAGTCCTGGGTTTGAATCTCAATTCTGCAGCCCACCTGGCAGTGGGCAAGTTCCTTAACTCCTGAGCCGGTTCCCAAACCTATAAAATAGGCGTGGCAGGATCAGCCTGAGTCGGGGTGGTGGAGATGCGAGGAAATGAGCAAAGGCAACGGGCTTGTATATTTATCAGAACAGTCTTTTCGGCCTTTGGAGAAGGAGAGCTCCTGGAATGCCCATGTCTGAATGAAGCTCTCCCGCAGGGTAGCGGTGCAACTACAAACAGACTTCCCTGGGGAGAGCAGCAGGCCTGAGGGGAGGGGGTAAGAAAAAATGTGTAGGTTCTTTGCCAACCTGTCTTGAAGGAAGAAACCACATCTTCGGGGATGCAGATCTCTCTCCCGCCCCAACCTGGCCGGGAAGAGGCGCAGCTCCGGGGCCCAAGCCTTTTCCCTGAGGTGTCCCTAGTGAGTTTGGGGAAGATGGTCTTTCCAGTCCCCCCACCCCACCAAAGTTCTAGTTTCTGGCAAAGGCATCTTCTCGGTTAGAGAAGGCAAGCCTCACTTTGCAAGTGGATTCTGTCCGTTCTCCACCCCAGACGCGCCTCGTTTCTTAAAAAGCAGGGACCCCTCTGGTGCACCTAACCTAGACGTGTCTGGGATTTCGGAAACCGCGAGGAGTCTCGGGGGCCTGGCAGGACCCAGAGCAGAGGCGAGGAGACTGCGCCGCAGGAGCAGCGGAGAGGGACGCGCGCGCCCAAGTTGCTTTCCGCGCCACCCCCTCCCAGGGACGCGGCCGCTCCGGATCCCAAGCCCTCCACCCCCTGGTAGGGAAAGAGCCCCCGGCCCGCTCGGGGGTGGGGGGCGGCCGGGCCAGCTCCCCGTCGGGGCCCCGCGAGCTACCTGCACGGCGATGGCAGTCATGCTGCGCCGGGCCGCCCGCGCTCCCGCCTAGTTCCAGCCTGGTTTCGTCCTGCCGCTGGGCTGCGGCCGCTGGTGCCGGGGCTCGGACCTCTCCCCGGGGGCGGAGCGGGACGACTCGGAGGGCGGACGGGGAGGAGGGGGTACCAATGCAGCGATTAACCCCGGGGCAGGCTCGCTGGCCGCCGCCCGGCGAGGCTCGGTTTACGCTGACTCAGCCGGGGCAGACAGGAGGAGACCCGGGGGGGTGGGGATGAGCAGCAGCGGACGACGCGAGGGCGGGCACGAGGGGGCGGGACGGACTCGCGGGCAGGGGGCGGGTGGGACCCCGGACCGGAGAGATTAGGGTCAGGCGCTAGGGGGAGGGGTCACCGGACTCCGCCCCCAGACACCGAAGCCTGCCTTTGCACAGTGAACGGATTCCTCCAGGACGGCAGCGCAAGACCTGCGGGTTGGGTCCCACCCTGCGAAGTCGAGGTTTTTGGGGGACGGAGGGTGCCTGGAGTCAGAAGAGAAGAGGCTCCGAGCTTGGCCGACTTCACCTCCCGCTGGGTGCCCTTGAGCTACTTGTTTTGACCTCTCTGAGCCTGGGTTAATAAATGAGATCGTCTTTGCGAAAGGCCCTGGTAGTCCTGCTTGCTCCAATTTTCTCTCCCTGAAAGGGGGATGTGAAAACCGGCTGTCTTCCTGGCCGCCTCAGGCCATCATTAAAAGGCATATATGCCCAAACAAAAGTAATTGTTCGTAGACCTTTTTGTGTGTGTGGCTTGAGTTTGTTTGCCCTGATGGGAATTTCAAGGAGGCAGCACTGGAAAGCCCCACCCCAAAAGAGGCAGGTGGAGGAGTTATTCCACGTCCACAAATTCCAGCTAGGACCTCTTCCTCAGTTGTAGGGAAGTGGATGGGGGTGGGGAGAGGGATTCCTGCTTAGAATAAAGCAAGACTGCATTCTCCTTCACTAAATGGGGTAAATGGAATAATTTGGCTCATTTGGACAGGCCGGCAGCTCTCCTGTGGCGCCCCAGGGACCATTAAAGCAACTGCACTTGCCTCTGTTTATCCCAAGAAAAGGGGGGAAAGTTAAAATTATCTGTGCATCTCTGAATTAGCTTTTCATCTGATTCATCACTACCTAAGGTATCTCGAAATAGTCTAATTCAGCCTCTGAGGTTGACAAATGGAGAACTGGAGGCCCAGGAAGGGAGCGTCTTGCCCACAGCCTCCCCCACCCTGAGTCACTGGAGAGCCAGAGCACCACCTAACTGGAAGCCCCAGTCCAGGATCCAAGTTCTTGCCACCATTCTGCACTAGAATCGCCTGGAGGCCTCGTTAAACCCCAACCCCCACCCCACCCCCACCCCAAGACTGCTGGACCTCAGGACACAGTAGCTGACTAAGTGGATCTGGGGTGGGGTCCCAGAAGGTGAATTTCTAACCAGGTGCTGCTGCTGATCTGGGGGCCATGCTTTGAGAACCACTGAGCTAAGGCAAAGGGCAGCTGGCCAGGAGCTGGCCCTGGGGGTTGAGCCATAGAATGCTTTCCAGGAGGGGCCCTCCTGGCTGACCCTGAGGACAGGGCCTGGAATCAAAATTGGAAGGAACTGTCAGGTTGGGAAATCTACACCCATCGTGGACCTTCTGTGAGAGTCCATGTGCAGGCATGTAAGTTTGGGGGATGTGTTGCTCGCTATGCTTTGTTGATAATAATTGAAAGCCCTGAATCGGGAATTCAAGCAACAAGGGTGTGAGCAAGAGATCTGGGGAAGCAGAAAGGACTGAGGAATAATCAGGAGGAAGTGACTGTCCAGTTCCCGGCATGGTGCGGTCATAAGAAGGCCTTGGACTGGGTGGGGTTTGTGCTGAACCTGGGACAGCAAGTCTATAAACTGGTCACCTGGACTGGCCCCTGTCATCATCTAGTATCCCCAAGTGTCCTGGCTCCCTCCATGGTGCCCAGGGCTTGGGGCAGAGCAGGGAGGGACAGCATCCCCGACACTGGCTTAGCATGCCCCCAACCCCTGGTCAGAGAGAGAGAAAAGCAAATGACCTCCCCGAGATGAATGTCCAGAGAAGGGGGCCACTGTGGGAGCAGAAGACAGGGTGGACTTCCCTTGTGTATCAAACCAGAAACAGCCTGGGCAGGAGCGGCAGGCTCAGGGACAGTGCAGATCCTGACCCGTTACTGACCTTTCCTGCCCCTTCTCCAGGCACTGTGAAAGATTCAACCCCTGTCTTCCCATGCCCATCCCACCATACTGCCAGGCCAGGCCAGTGTTGGGAGGCGAGGAAGGGCATGAAGAAAGAGGAGAAGTGACCCCCACCCACCCCTGAGACCACTCTCATCTCTGGTCTGATGAGAAAGACCTGGGCATTCAAGTCTAATAGCAGGGACACATGACCTTTTAGGCAAGCAACAAGTTGTATATCTATTATTCAGTCAACAAGCGCTCTCCCACCTCTGGGCCTTGGTACTTCTGCTTCCACTGCCTGAAATGTTCTTCCTCAAGATTTTCACGTCTAAGACTCACCACCTCACTCTTCTGAGGTCTATGCTCAGACATCCCTGTCTCAGGGAAGCCGATCATGACCACCACATCTAAAACAACCCCCCCCTTCCATTCTCTTCCCCTTTGTTTTTTTTTCATGTACCTACCACCACCACATATACACACATTGGTGTCTACTGTCCCTCAGTAGTGTAAGCTCCAAGAAGACATGAACTTTGCCACGCTTACTGGTATGTCCCTGGTGCTAGGACAGGGCTTGGCATATAGCAGATGCTTAATAAATGTTGGCCTACTAAATGAGTAGGTTGATTGAATACCCACTATGTACGCACCAAAGGAGGGATAAGGAAGAAAAAGGCCAAGTCCCTGCCGATGGAAAAGTGCTTGGGTTTTAGGGTCAAAATCCTCCCTCTCCATCATTTCTGCACCATCCCGGCTTCCCCAACTCAGGCCCTGTTGGGGATTGAATCATGTCCCCGAAAATAAAAAATAAAAATAAAAATGCATGCCCCCCATAAAGACATGTTCAGGTCTTTCTCTGCAGTTCTGTGGGTGTGAACCCATTTAACTAAGACCTCTGAAGATGTTATTCTTAGTTAAAGTGTGGACTCCTTTGTGAATAGGGTCTCCCAAGATCCTATTTAGATGAGGTCAAATTGAATCAGGGTGGGCCTTAACCCACATGACTGGAATCCTTATAAGGTAAGGAAATTCAGACTGCCAGTAGACGTCAGAGTCAGTCAAAGCCTGAGAGTGAAGCAGATAATCACCTTGTGACAGGGGCAGAGGTACAAGCCGAGGACCCCCAAGGATGGTGGCAAGCCTGCTGCCAACCCTGGGAGAAAGCGCAGCCTGTTGAGCCTTGACAGTGAACTTCTAGCCTCCAGAACCATGCGACAATAAATCCCCGTTCTTTAAGCCAACCCACTGTGTGGTGTCTGTCCTAGCAGTCCTGACAAACTGAGACGGATCCTGAATCTTCTGTCTCTCCCTTCCCTCGTCCACTCCATCCTCTGTCAGCTTCAGCCCCTCTCTGCCCTATCCCCTTTAACCTGGGTGCTTGTGTAACGCTTCCTGCCTGGCCTCCGTGCCCCGACCCTTGCCTCCCTCTGTCCCTTCAGACATCTTCCCAAGGCCCCTGAAGCCAGGTGATTCGGCCTCATTCCCTGCTGCTCGCTCCTCTTGGCTCCTCGGTCACTCTGCTCCAGTCCCAGTAGAACGCTATCTGCCCTGGATAGGAAGCTCTGCCTAGTCTCGGGGCCTCTGTGCTTGCCATTCTCTCAGCATGGCAGCTCTTCCCCAGGATGTTTGCAGGACAGGGCTGTCACCTCTTCAGGGGCCTCCCTTGACTTCCCCAAAGTAGCCCCCCACATGTGCTACTCTCCTTTACTTTTGTGTTTCCTTTATCATTAGCTGAACTTTTCCTATTTGCCAGTTTCCTTGATTTTCCGCCTCTCCTCTCTAAAACACTATCAGCTCAAGGAGAGTGGGGTCTCTCTTTCACTGCTTCATGCCCAGTCCCTGGAATAGTGGCCAGTCAATAATGGTGTCTAACCAACTAGCTAAACAAGCTTCAAATGCATCCTGGACAAGTGACTGCTCTTCTTTGAGCTTTCCTTTGCTCATCTGTCAAACAGGGAAACCTCATCTCTTGGCATTGTGAGGATCCCAGGAGGCCAGTGTGAATGGGCCGCAGACCACCGGGCTTCCACAGAGCTCAGTAACCCCTGTCATTTTCACCATCCAGCATCCCAGGGGCATCGAAGCCCAACGCTCCCTGACCCAGGGGGGCCTTGGATGAGTGGGGCAGAAGAGCTTCAGTCTGAACAAGGAGACCCCTGGGCTGGACTCCCCTTGAGGAGTCCCCCACCCCCACCGCACCTCCCCGCTCCCAGTGTAGCTGGCAAGGCGGGGCAGATGCACTCCAGAGACCCAGACACAACCCCAGGGAGTGTGACAGGAGCCACCGCTGGCCCGCAGTTCTAAAGCTGCACCGTGCTCCCCCAGGGCCTGAACTTCTGGCCTCTCTGACCCTTGCCTTGTCCACCTTGGGAAGAGAGCCCATAGCCTCTTTCCTCACCACTGCCTCTCCTTCCCGGTTGTCCTGCCTTCATGCAATTTGTGGAGGGGCTCCCATCCCTGCCCCCTCCTCTGTCCTCCTGATTGCGGGCCAGTTTCGTTCCCCCCACACACATCAGGCCTCCTTCTGCCCTCTGCCTCCTCTGCCCAGAGCTCCGGGCCTGCATTCTGACCTTCTGGATCCTGGCTCAAATATTGCCAAGCAGACCTTGTTTGGGGCATTCTAGTGTGCGCGAGCAGGGCAAGAGGAGTTGGGGGGATGGGATGTCCCTGCCCTGCCTTCCCTCCTTGGTAGCCAGGGGTCAAAGGGGTGATGTTTACCCCGCGACAGCCAGCTCCAGGCCTATCAATCGGCTTCCAGCTTCTGCTGGCTGGGGAGGTGAGGGCTGGACCTCAGCTGCCTGGAAGCAGTGAATAAATGGGGCAGGAACAGGTTATCTTTCTCCTACACGTTTCTTTAAATCAAAACCTCCCCCAAGTGCCTTGTCTTTTGAAAGTGCAATCTAGAGGAGGTGTCAGAGAGGAGGGGTGTTGGGCAGGGATGTACATGGGACCTCTGAAAGTGGCCTTCCTGTGGGGAACCCCTTTCCAAAACTCAAGACCTGGGTTGAGATGGGAGCCCTCCAGAGCCCTGGGATCCTGCGGCTTTGCAGGCAGTCTACGTGGAGACTTCTGCTCTCTTCTCTGCATGCTGGGTCATTGGACTTGTCCACACACTTAAGACACCCAGTCTCTTGGGGACTGTCTCTTGGGGACTGTCTCCCGTTAACCAAACACACTCAGGGGACTGGATAGACCAGACTGCCAGTCCATCCCTTCTTGAAATGGGTCCATGTTTTCCCCTGATCTGGTCACTCCTGCTGGGATGAAAGCACCCAGCAAGCCAAATTAGACACAGGAATTGTTTGGGGGAACCCAGAGTGATGACAAAGGAAGTTAAAGGGTTTAGACAGGGCTTTACAGAACCCATGGGAAGCCCAAGAAATACCTCACCTTCCAGTTTGTTAGATTAGATGTTAGCACGGAAAGCAAGCTTAGCCAAAGGATCTAAAAAGAGTGATAAGGGAGGGACAGAGAGCTCTAGGGCAGTTCCTGTGATGGGGGGAGGGGTGGTCTAGCAGGGGCAGGAGTGGGCAGAAGGCAGGGCCTTGTGCAGGCAGGGTCTGCCTGTGCATTTTGGCAGCCCACTCTCCTCAGCCCATGGACACGTTTTGTTTTCTCCACAAAATGTTTTTAATTGGAAAAAAAAAAGTAGTTAATTCCAAAATTAGGGAAATTTACATTGAATTCTTGCCTTCTGACTTCTCTTGAAAAGGAGACAGTTTGGAACCCTGAGGTCACTCTCCCACAAGGTACCAGTGTTTATTGGCCCCACAGGCTGAACCTTGGGACCACGGTGCTCCGTGAGCCCCCTCCACCAGCCACGGGACCCCTGGCTCAGTTCAGTCCTCAGGGTCACCTGCCTGGCCGTAGGAGAATTCTAATTTGTAAGCTCAGCTCCATGTTGTGCTAGTACAGTAACCCAGCCTCACTTGGGTATCTGTGTCCTTCCGCCCTACACCATCTGGCTTCCCTGGCCTGGGCCTCACCGTTTCTACTCCCTGTGACTCTGACCTGCTCACAACTCACCCCAGGCTCTTCTGACCAGACCTCGCCTCATGACTTTCTGCCACAACCCTTACCCTTGATGGCAAATTCTCTTGCCACTTCAATTCCCGAGAAACAATCAGGCCTCACAGTTTAAAAGTAATCAGACAGCCTGAGTGCTGGTTACTCTGTGACCAGGGACCCAACCCTGTCCAAAAAACCTGTGCCCAGGGGCACATGGTATCCAACAAGCCTTCCTGGGTGGCAGGGACTATGGACTGGAAAGGGTTGCAGTGGGCAGGGGCTGTGTGCTCAATAGGCCGCCTCCTTGGTGGCCCAGCGCTCATGTCAGTCCCCAATGCTGAGCCTCCTCTCCTGGAGCACACTGTGGGTACACAGACCAGCCTTGCCTTGCTGTCTTTCCTCTTTCCTAGTTTCCAAGCCGGTTTTTAGCTGGCATCATCCATGACGATGGTGAGAGGCCCCTTGCTCCTGGCTCCCAATGTTCCACTTGGGAACATTGCAGACTGGTTTTATAAATACATTTTTAGAACCCTAAATGCAGCATTCTCCAGCTCCTAGGTATTTTCTGGACATTTCTGTGGTTCTCAATCTTCTTCAACATAAGATCCACCCCTACCCTTTATAGTTCTTTGTACCCAGTTTACACCTGAGTTAACTTTTGTTCTCATATCATGGCACATTGATATAATCCTTGCGTTCAAGATCCTTCTTGGGTTTGTTTTCCATGTTCTTTCACAATCCCTTTCTTTTTTCCTGTTCTAATGTGCTTAATATGCTAAAAGAAAAACTTCTCACGTACTTGAGGACCTCAGCTTTATTGAGCAATTCATGCATCAGGAAGCATCCCCTTCAGAAAGTAGACAGGAGCTTCACCAAGAGGGTGGGAAGGGGAAACTCAGAGGGCGAAGGCAGAAGCAAATGAGGAAACGTTCTGATTGACTGACATTAAGTTTCCATTTAACGGGGGGGGGTGTGTCTTAAAAGTGGGGAGCAGAGTATATTAATCAGTATAGTATGCTTTTCCATTTTAGAAAGGTATCTTTATTAGATCAAAACTGGTTTATTACCAGGTGTTGCATATCTGCTGTTCTGTAGGGTGGGCTCCATTGTTGCATTTTCTCGGAAAGCCCCTGCAGGTCACTTGTTTTTGTCTTCTGGAAAAGCCTTTCTGGGAAAGGGGTCCCCCCCCCTGGCAACTCTAATGCAGACGACCATTTTATTTTATTCAACAGCTGCCCCTTTTAGTCATTTTTCCAATGATATCATTGGAAAGTGGATGAAACACTCCAGTCACCATTATTGATTTCTCTTCTTGTCAGGCCGTTGAGTGCACTCGATCAGTCGTTTTGGTTCCATTTTTCCTTTGCCATGTGTGTGTATGTGTGTGTGTGTGTGTGTGTTTTCTTCCTTGATTGCAATGAGGGTCCTTGGATGGCTGCTTAATTACATTTAATGCCCTTAGAGTGGGTTTACTTACTCAGGTGAGTGAAATACAGGGACAGCCTTCTCTCCGAGTCAGGGCATCTATTATTTTTATTTTCAGTCCCACTTCTGTCTCATTTTCCTTTCGATTAGTTAAAGAGCAATCATTGATCTTGAGGGTAACAAGGACTTTGAATAGAACCATGAAACATACTTTGTACAACAAGAAATAGAAACGTAGACTGATCATCACAATTAAAAGCATAAATCCAAAGCATACTAGTTTGTTCCCACATTCCATTAAACCAAGAAACTAGGTCAGGAAATAGGTCTGTCCATTGAAATATTTGAACCTAACTGAGAGGACATTAACTTGGTCCTTTGAAACATTTAAGTTATTGTTCACTGCACTTGACTTATTAACAGAACTGCAAAATAGTTCACCAGCAGGATATCTAGAGCCCATCTGTTTTTCAAGACCACTGATGCTAAGTTGTCAGTTTCAGTCTGGAAAGCCTAAAGAGCACTGAGTGTGTATTAAGGCTATTTCATAACCTTAGATATATTTATAATGGTTTACTCCAAGTCATATGTTCCTAAGGAATGTATGATGATTAAAACAAAAGAGTGATTTCCGGGAAGATGGCAGACTAGAAAGACATGGGACTCTCTTCTCCTCCAGAAAAACAGCTGGAGGATAGGCTGAAACAGCCTAGAAAAAGATCTTTTAGGGTTTAGGACACCAGGCGAAGGCTGGACACTGTCCAAAGGAGAGAAGGACAAAGGAGGGAAATCGCGACGATGGAACCGTGAGTTGAAACCAGCGGCTGCCCCTGCTGGCACCATCCCCCACACTAAAGACACTTCAGAATTCTCAGGCCTCTGGGCCTGTCATTACAGACAAAGGGGGCTCCAGGGATCTACCACCCCAGGAAAGGGGAGAGAGAGGCTGACTAAGGCCTAAGGCTGACTCAGCTTCTGACCCACAGATTTGGTCTGCTGTCTGACCAGCCTTTCCAGGCCGGGTAGGACCACACCGTGGTTTACCCTGGGAGCCTGTGAAGGACTGGAGAAATCCAACCCTCACAATCTCCCTCTCTTCTTGCTGGGACTGATTGTTGAGGATGCCCCAGGAAAAGAGAGAGAGGAGGACACAGCCTAAGGCTGACTCAGCTTTTGATTTACAAATTTGGTCTGCTGTGTCCCAGGAGCCCTTCCAGGGGCCATGCCATTGTTTGCCTTGGGAGGCTGCAAGGGGCTAAAGATATATGACCCTGCCAATCTCCTTCTCTACTAACCAGGATTGATTGTTGAGGACTCAGAGGGGAGTGGAGATATTTCCTAGCCAGGAAAAGGGAGGGAGCTGCTAGAGAAGGCTGGAGAACTGTCTCTGAGAATATTTAAATTACAAGGCTCCTAGCCTCCAGAAAGGAAGCTCTATCACATTAGTCAGGTCTGTCCTGAAACAAATACACTCCAACAAGGCATTGAACTGAATACCGCCAAAGAGCGCCATCTGCTGGCAGGCCAAGGAAGTGAATGTGAAAAAATTAAAAATAATTAGGAGAGGCTATTTCTGGCCTCTATAGCCTCCCTCCCCAAAGCCCTAGGAAGTAAGTCTACAACCAGTTACTGGGTCCAGTGCCCAGTTTTGAGCAATCAGCAGGGACAATCTTAACAATCCAGGCTGAGCCAAGAATCAAAAGAGCAGTGGTAACACAGCCTTCTGCCACTAAATCCCTACAAAAGAGAAAGAAATTGAGCATCTGAGTAAACTACATCCATACTAAGAAAATATAAGACATGGCACAGGAAAAGGAATCTATCAAAGCCCCAGAAGAGATGCAGAATTTGAGAGAACTAATCAGCAAGATGCAGACAAATTTCCAAAATCAAATTAGTGAATTGAAAGACAATATGGTTAAAGAGATAAATGACATTAAGAAAATATTGAGTGAGCTCAAAGAAGAATTTGAAACCCTGAATAGAAAAGTAACAGAGTTCATGGGAATGAAAAACACAATAGGTGAGATCAAAAACACATTAGAGGCATACAACAGCAGACTCAAAATGATAAAAGAAAGAATAAATGATATTGAAGACGACAGAACAGCTAAAATTGAAGAAAGAAAAGAACAGAGAGAGAAAAGAATGGAAAAAAAATTGAGCAGGGGTTCAGAGAGTTGAATGACAACATGAAATGCAACAACATTTGTGTCGTGGGAGTACCAAAAGGAGAAGAGAAGGGAAAAGAGGCAGAAAGAGCATTTGAGGAAATAATAGCTGAAAATTTCCCAACTCTCATAAAAGAAATGAACTTACATGTCCAAGAAGCACACTCTACCCCAATCAGAATAAACCCAAACAGACCTACTCCAAGACACATACTACTCAGAATGTCAAAGATAAAGAGAAAATTCTCAGAGCAGCAAAGGAGAAGCAAACCATCATATCAAGGGACATTTTGTAAGACTTAGCACAGATATCTCTTCAGAAACCATGGAGGTGAGAAGAGAATGGTAATATACAATTAGGATACTGAAAGAGAAAAGCTACCAGCCAAGAATTATTTATCCAGGAAAATTGTCCTTCAAATATGAAGGTGAGTATAAAATATTCACAAACAAACAGAAACTAAGAGAGTTTGCAAAAAAGAATCCAACTTTGCAGGAAATATTAAAGGAAGCCTAAGAACCTGAAAGAAAAAGACAGGAGAGAGAGCCTTGGAGGAGAGTATAGAAGAAAGAATCACAGAAAGGATAAACAAAAGAGTAAAAAACAGACAAAAATATGATATGACATATGAAAACCAAAGAATAAAATGGTGGAAGTAAATAGTGCATTTACAGCAATATCATTGAATGTGAATGAATTAAACTCCCCAATCAAAAGATACAGGTTGACAAAATGCATTAAAAAACATGAGCCATCCATATGCTGCTTACAAGAAATGTACTTTACCCCAGGGACACAAAACAGCTAAAAGTGAAACACTGGAAAAAGATACTCCACATGAATAGTAACCAAAAAAAGAGGAGGGGTAACTATACTAATGCCAGACAAAACAGACTTTAAATGCAAAAAAGTTATGAGATACAGAAGGCCATTATAAATTAATAAAAGGGACAATCCACCAGGAATATATAACAGTCATAAATATCTATGCATCTAACCAGGGTGCCCCAAAATACATGAGACAAACACTAGGAAAATTGAAGGGAGAAACAGACATCTCTACAATTATCGTTGGAGACTTCAACACCCCATTCACATCATTAGACAGAACAACTAGACAGAAGATCAACAAGGAAACAGAGAACTTGAAAAATATGATAAATGAATTAGACCTAGCAGACATATACAGAACACTGCATCCAAATTCAGCAGGTTATATATTCTTTTCAGGTGCCCATGGATCTTTCTCCAGGATAGACCACATGTAAGGGCACAATACAGCTCTCAATAAATATAAAAAGATTTAAATTATACAAAGCACCTTTTCAGATCATAATGGAATGAAACTGGAAATCAATAATAGACAGAAAAAAAGTAAATTCGCAAATCTGTGGAGGCTGACCAACACACTCCTAAATAATCAATGGGTCAAAGGAGAAATTGCAAGTGAAATCAGTAAATATATTGAGACAAATGAAAATGAGAACACAATGTATCAAAACTTATGGTACACAGTGAAGGCAGTCTTGAGAGGGAAATTTAGAGCCCCAAATGCCTATATTAAAAAAGAAAAAAGAGCTAAACTCAAAGATTTAAATGAACAACTAGAAAAAGAACAGCAAACCAATCCCAAAGCAAACAGAGGGAAAGAAATAATAAAGATTAGAGCAGAAATAAATGAAATTGAGAAGAAGAAGAAGAACAACAACAACAACAAAAAAAAAATAGAGAAAATCAACAAAAACAAAAGCTGGTTCTTTGAGAAGATCAATAAAATTGACAAACCCCTAGCTAGACAACAAAGAAAAAAAGAGAGAAGATGCAAATAAATACAATCAGAAATGAAAGGGGAGAAGTTACAACTGACTCCACAGAAATAAGAAGAATTATAAAAGAATATTATGAGAAACTATATGACAACAAACTAAACAACCTAGATGAATTGGACAAATTCCTAGAAATGCACAACCAACCTTCACTGATGCTACAAGAAATACAAGAACATAAGAAACCAATCACATTTAAAGAGATTGAATTCGTCATCAAAAATTTCCCAGCAAAAAAAAAGTTCAGGACCAGTTGGCTTCACAGGTGAATTCTACCAAGCATTTCTAAAAGAATTAACACCAATCCTGTTTAAACTCTTCCAAAAAATTGAAGAGGAGGGAAAATTACCCAACACATTTTATGAAGCCAACATCACCCTAATACCAAAGCCAGGTAAAGATTCCACAAGAAAAGAAAATTACAGACCGATCTCTCTAATGAACATAGATGCAAAAATTCTCAACAAAATACTTGCAAATTGAATCCAATAGCATATCAAAAGACTTATACATCATGATCAAGTGGGACTTATTCCTGGTATGCAAGGCTGGTTCAACATAAGAAAATCAACCAACGTAATACACCACATTAACAAATTGAAGGAAAAAAACCCACATGATCATCTTGATCGATGCAGAAAAGGCATTTGACAAAATCCAGCATCCTTTCTTGATAAAAACACTTCACAAGATAGGAATAGAAGGAAAATTCCTCAATGTGATAAAAGACATATATGAAAAACCTATAGCCAACATCATACTCAGTGGGGAAAGTTTGAAAGCTTTCCCTCTAAGATATGGAACAAGACAAGGATGCCCACTGTCACCATTGTTATTCAATATTGTACTAGAAGTTCTAGCTAGGGCAATTAGACAAGAAAAAAAATTAAAGACACCCAAATAGGAAAAGAGGAAGTACAACTCTTACTGCTTGAGGATGACGTGATCCTCCACTTAGAAAATTCTGAAGTATTACAACAAAGCTACTTGAGCTAATAAATGAGTTCAGCAAAGTGGCAGGATACAAGATCAACATGCAAAAATCAGTAATGTTTTTGTACACTGGTACTGAACAATATGTGGAGGAAATCAGGGGTGAAATTCCATTTTTAATAGCAACAAAAAGACTCAAATACCTAGGAATTAATTTAACCAAAGAAGTACAAGTACAGGACTTATATACAGAAAACTACAAAACAATGCTAAAAGAAATTTTAAAAGACCTAAACAAATGGAAATATATTCCATGTTCATGGATTAGAAGAATAAATATCGTGAAGATGTCAGTCTTACCCAAATTGATTTATAGATTCAATGCAATACCAATCAAAATCCCAACAGCTTACTTTACAGAATTAGGAAAGGCAATTATCAAATTCATTTGGAAGGGAATTTGCACTCAAATAGCCAAAAGCATTCTGAAAAAGAAAAGCAAAGTGGGAGGAATTTCACTGCCTGACCTTGAAACATATTACAAAGCTACAGTGGTCAAAACAGCATGGTGCTGCCAGGTGGCATGAAATCTAGGTGGAGCTGCAACTCCTACCCTACAGCTCAATGGACTCATCCAAGTCACCTGGTGAGGAGACAACGATGGGCAATGGCCATCCCAGGGAATGGAGAGGGCCTGCATCTGTAGGCAGGATCATCCCGCCCACCATATCCATGGGATATAAGCCCTCTCTCACTTGGAGTTGGAGTGGACATCACCATCCCAGTCCCCTCAGGATTGGGGGAAGAACTATGGACTAGAGTGGACTTGATGGTATTCTCTTGTTCACATATGGTGGTTCTAGCAATGCAAGAAGTTGTAACAATGAGGTGGAGCCAGTGGCCACTTGAGACTTTTGGGGTAGGGAGGGGATGAGCGGTTGAAATACAGGGGCTTCTTTGGGAGTTGGAGGTTGTCCTGAGTACTGTTGTGGCAACGGATGTAGGCCATTTTAAATCAGCACACACCACTCAGAACTGAGTGGGAGAGAGTGTGGTCTACAGTGTGAACTGTGGTCTATGGTTGGTGGCAAGGCTCCAAGATGTGTAAGTTCATTGAGGGTGGTGGGCCACACTATGGGAGATGTTTGTGTGGGATGTGGTGGGAGGTGTGGGAGGTGGGCAACATGGGAATCCCAGTGGGTTCTGTGTAATATTTTGGATAATCTAAGCACCTCTTAAAATATATGTATATATATATATATATATATATAAATAACATTTTTGTAAGCAAATACACATATATGCATATATATTTATATATCATTTTGCAAATGTTTGTATGTATTGTGAGAATTTTGATTTTTACCCATAATAAAAAAAAAAAAGAAAAAAAAAAAAAAACAGCATGGTGCTGGCATAAAGATAGACACATCAATCAGTGGAATAGAATTGAAAATCCAGAAATAAACCCTCACCTATACAGTCAACTAGTTTTTGACAGACCTACCAAGTTAATGTTAATGGCACAAAACAGTCTCTTCAACAAATGGTGCTGGGACAACTGGATATCTATAACCAAAAGAATCAACTCCCTATACAAGAATCAATTCAAAATGGATCAAAGACCTACATATAAAAGCCAGGACCATAAAACTACTAGAAGAAAATGTAGGGAAACATCTTCAAGACCTTGTAGTAGGTGGTGGTTTCTTGGACTTTACACCCAAAGCACATGCAACAAAAGGAAAAATAGATAAATGGGACCTCCTTAAAATTAAACACTTTTGTACCTCACAGGACTTTGTCAAAAGGGTGAAAAGGCAGCCAACTCAATGGGAGAATATATTTGGAAATCACATATCCAGTAAGGATTTAATATCCAGGATATATAAAGAGATGTTACAACTCAACAATAAAAAGACAAATGACCCAATTAAAAAATGGGCAAAAGACTTGAATAGACATTTGTCCAAAGAAGAAATACAAATGGCAAAAAAGAGCATGAAGAAATGTTCAACATCACTAACAATTACGGAAACACAAATCAAAACTACAATGAGATATCATTTCACACCTTTCAGAATGGCCACTAATAAAAAGACAGAGAACTACAAGTGTTGGAGAGGATGTGGAGAGATAGGAACACATCTGTGGGAATGCAGAATGGTACAGCCACTGTGGAGGACTGTTTGGCAGTTCCTAAAGATGTTGAATATAGACTTGGCATGTGACCCGGCAATACCACTACTGGGTATATACCCAGAAGAACTGAGAGCAGTGACACGAACATCTGCACACTGATGTTCATAGCAACATTATTTACCATTGCCAAAAGTTGGAAACAACTCAGATGTCCCTCAACAGATGAATGGATAAACAAACTGTGGTCTATTCACACAATGGAATAATATGCAGCTGTAATAAGAAATGACATCATAAAGCATATGACAACATGGATGAACCTCGAGGACATTGTGTGGAGAAAAGCAAGCCAGACACAAAAGGACAAATACTGTATGACTGTATTACTATTAACCAAATGTATTCTGTAACATATTGTATAATTAAAAAAGAAATTTATATGTATCCAGTACATTTAATTGAGAAATGAATGTTTTTATTCAACTCTTGTTTTCTTTTTACTTTTTCATTTTTTTAATAGTTTCCATTATTAAATGTACAAAATAAAGTTAAAAAAAATGAAAGAGTAGAACCCTGTATTCAGTCAAGGGATTGGGGTATTACCCCTCTGTTGTCAGTTTGAGGCCCAGTGTACAAAGGTCCTAAGTTAACTTTCTGGCTGGCATTTAAGGTAGACAATATTATGCCAGATCACAGGATCCAGTCCAATTTACAAGCAGGTAACCAAACCATGCTGTTATCTACAATTTACAAAGGGGATGCAAAATAATAGCTCAGGGAAGTGGATGTGGCTCAAGTCATCGGGCATCCATCTACCATATGGGAGGAACTGGGTTTGATCCCCAGGACCTCCTGGCAAAAAAAAAGGCGAGCAGGTGAGCTGGGCAGCATAGCAAACCACGCAGCAGAATGATGATGCAACGAAAAAAGAGAGATGCAGGGGAGAACCAAAGCGAGACATGCCAGAAACCAGGAACTGAGGTGGCACAAGTGATAGTGTGCCTCTCTCCCACAATGGCGGTTCCTAGGATCGAATCCTGGTGAAGCCTGGAGGAGAAAAATGAGAAGAGGAGGCAAGAAACAGACACAGAAGATCAGCAAATGGACACAGACAGAAAGTGGGGTGGTGGGGTGGGGGGTGAAATAGTTCAGACAAGAACAGGAGCAGAATCTGATAACCCACAAGAGTGTGCCATAATTTCCCATTGAAACACAAAAATTTTCTATAGTCATCCTCCTTTTGATCAGAGATAACCCCAGAAAGATTATTCTTTATGGTAGAATAAGGCTGGTTTCATTAAATTTGGCCTGATTAGTTACATAGGTGCAACAGGAATGTATTTTACCATGTAGGACTTTTTAAGTTTGCTTTGTTAGTAGTTTTCATAAGGAACCTTTGATTGAACTTTTAAAAGCCTTTTGAGGTTAAGAAGCCAGGCTGAGTAATTGACACAAGATTTCACCTGCAGTACTATAGATTGGGATGATCCTCTTTTCCTCTTTCTGGAGATCCTCAAAGTATCATATGGTTCCTGTACTTGCCAGAAGGTAACCTTTACTGACCTGTAAGGTTGGGAACCAGACCAGGTTTTCCAAGAAAGTTTTTTTTTTTTTAATTAATTAATTAATTTAAATTAGCTAAATTACCCCCTCCCAACCTTCATTGTTTGCGTTTGCTGTCTGCTAGTCTTCTTTTTAGGAGACACTGGACACCAAACCCGGGCCCTCCCATGTGGGAGGAAGGCGCCTAATCACTTGAGACATCTCCACTCCCTCTGAGAAAGTTTTGTAAGCATTGGCCCCATAAAGTCAGCTCTAGTTCCTTAAAAGGCTCTGGTCATGCCTGATTAAATAAGCTTCATTCTCAAACATAAAATTCCATTTATAGCCTTGGTTATATAACCACTGTCTCCAATTATGTCCTGTTAATAAGGAAGACAGATTCTGATCGAACCTAGGCAAACAATTATTATTTAGCCATAAAAGTAAGAATATTCAATAAGAGTTTCTCAATTCTGGAGGGATCAGGCAGGGGCAAAAAGATGAATGTTTTATGAATTATAAATCACTTAAGAGAAAACAGTAGGGGATTCCTTGTATCTAGAAAATAGAATATTGAAATATCAGCAAAAATCCAAGCAAAACTATAATTGTTCTTTATCAATTCATTCATTCCTAGGTAATTAGTCCTTGTTCCATTCAATCTTGTCTTAGAAATCTCATGATCCATCAGCTTGTTCACTAGAATTCTGGATATCTTGACTCATTCCAGTGGTATGGTCTCAAAGTTAAGCAATGTCATTAGAAACCTGAATACCTGGCATAGTCCTTTCCATGGGTCTCTGAAACAGCCCTTTATGTTGAAGACGAAGCCCTCTGGCCTGTAGTTGATTACAGGGGTTTTCATGGAAGCCTCAGAATAAAAATTATCTGTAAATTACAAATGACTTCAATGACCATGATTAACCTATTGCTGCTTGATAAAAGTTGATCTGCTGAGAGTTCATTAAATGTTATTTTAAGGATAACTGAAATTATGGCCAATAATACTGCTGTTGTCTAATATCAGGCAAATCAGTACTAGGATATCTCACGGACAGTGAGGACCTTGACAAATCTCTAGGGAATTTTATATAATTTCTGACACATTTTATATTAATAACATTTTACCCGTACAAATTTAACCAACAGAAGGTTAGAAAATCCTTTTTAAATTGTACAACACTTCCCACGCAACTCATAGTATATCACATAAACCTAGCTATTCCTAGCAGCTCTCTTTTTCTAAAGTGAAAAAAAAAAAAAAATCCTTTGTGATTTTCTAAGGACCCTCTGGAAAATCCAAGAGACAGTTTGAGATCAAGAAGACATCACTTAAGGTTTGATTTTGGGAAGGAGAAATGTCAAAAGTTGTCAGGTTTGAACATTTTGTTAATAGGATCATGGGTAACTGTGAAACAATATTTGGTTCCCTATTTAATGAGAGTGGCAATAAAAGATTATAAAAGTAAGTAGAGGAGTTAACTTAGTTGTAAAAAACAAACAAACAAAAACCAGAGTTCTTTCAAAAGTGAGACAATATTCTCTAAAATAATAAAGGATGATAAGGTCAATATAAAGCACAGGAGATTATTCTGATAAAATATAGACTCTTTGCCTTCTAGGCAGATTACTCAGCTATTTAGGAAAAAGCTTTTACAACCTCATACTAAGATCAGACCAATAATCCAAGAAAACGTTGTCATTTTAACAGAGAGAAAATCAAATTCCAGCTTTGCCTGAAAATATTGTCTAATAGGAAAACTCTTAAAAATCTTGTAAACCCATCAAATCTTAGTCAACCTTGACCAAAACAAATAAAATTCCTTTTCTGCAAACCTACAACTTCCAATATCCATTCAGGTTTTGTCCTATATATTTCTGTTTTGTTTTTGTTTTTTTAAGATTTATTTATTTATTTATCTCTCCCCACCCCCTCATTGTTTGCACTTGTTGTGTGCTGTATCTTTAGGAGGCACTGGGAACTGAACCCGGGACCTCCGATGTGGGAGGGAGGCACCTAATCACTTGAGTCACCTCTGTTCCCTGCTTTGTTGTGTCTCCCATATGTTTTCTTCTTCTTGTATCTCTTGTTGTGTCAGCTTGCCATGCCTGCCCATGGCATAAGCTCACCGCCTTGCTCGTTTTCTTTAGGAGGCACTGGGAACCTCTGCTCCCTGCTTTGTAGTGTCTTTCATTATGTTTTTCTTCTTGTGTCTCTTGTTGCATCATCTTGTTGTGTCAGCTTGCCGCGCCTGCCCATCATGTCAGCTCACTGTCTTCTTTAGAGCCACTGGGAACTGACCACGGACCTCCCATGTGGTAGGCGGGAGCTCAGTCGCCTGAGCCATATCTGCTTCTATATTCCTGTTTTTCATTCTGCAACAACCATTTTATCTTAGGACAAAATCACTCTTGTTTCTTAACAAAAATATATCCAGGGAAGTAGATGTGGCTCAAGTAGTTGGGCGCCCACTTCCCACATGCAAGGTCCCAGGTTCAGTTCCTGGTGCCTCCTAAAGAAGATGAGCAAGACAGTGAGCTGACACGATGGGCTGTGATGGCGAGATGACACAATGAAGAGACACGATGAGGAAACATAACAAGAGACACAACAAGCGGGAGCAGAGGTGGCTCAAGCCATTGGGCGCCTCAACCACGGGGACATTGATTCCATCAATCATGCCTATGTAATGAAACCCCATATGTATGTGGGACACTTGAGGCTCAGGTGTGCTTCCGCAATTGATAAGATACATCTCTGTGCTGGGGGGGTGATACATTCTAACTTCACCGGGAGAGAATATGGATGCTTATAGTTGAGACCTTCCCAGGCGTCACTCTATGCATCTCTTCTTCTGGCTTCTTCTGATTCATATACATTTACTATAATAACACTACAATCATAAGTATAACATTTTCAGTGAGTCTGTGTGTCATCCCAGTGAATTATTGAACCCAAAGGGGTAGTGGCAACCCCCAAATTGGTAGCCAGTTGGTCAGGATTGCTAGTAGCATGGGGTCATGAGTTTGCAGCTGCAGCCTGAAAAGGAGTCTTGTAGAGGATTGCCCTTAACTTGTGGAGTCTGGCATACCTCCAGGAAGTTAGAGTCAGAATTGGATTAGATTGAATTGCATTCTAGCTGGTGATTGAAGGTACTGAAGTCACTTGCAGCTGCTGATTGAAGTTATTTCAATCTAATGTAGTTGATTGAATTTTACATACTTTCCTAATTGGCCTTGTTCTATAAATCTTGTTCTGTTTCCTACTTTTCTTACCCAATAGCCTGAATTAAAATAATCCCCGTTGATGTACATATAGATCTAATTTCAATGTTTTTCAAATAATAGGTTAGGTCCCATTAGTGGCTAGTGAAATCAGTTTGGTGGGGGCACAACCAGCATTTATAAAAAATGAATAGACTGCTACAGAAAATATCAGAGTGCTTCCAACATAATTAGAATAAGTATTATTTCTTTATTTTTTTCAAAGATGGATAGTTAGATAATAGATACTAGGTTACAATGTAAAAAGTATTTTTTACTGTGGGTTCCAGTAAGAAAACTAGTTCTTTGATTCTCACTGCAGCATAGATAGCCCTACTATTCATCCCCTACATTTAAAAAAAAAACTGTTGCCCTATATTTATTTTCTTTTAGTAACATATGTACAACCTAAAATCTCTCCCCCTTCACCTCATTCAGTTATATAATTCAGTGGTGTTAGTTGCATTCACAAAGTTATGCTGCCATCACCATCATCCATCACCAAAACTTTTCCATAATCCCAAACAAATATGATTCTGATTAAGTTTTAGTTCCACATTGTATACCTTCTCCCCAGCCCCTAGAAACCTGTAATCTCATTTCTGACTCTATGAATTTACTTATTCTAATCATTTCATATCAGTGAGGTCATACAATATTGGTCCTTATGTGGTTCATTCCTCTCATCATGACGTTTTCAAGGTTCATCCATGTTGTCACATGTATCAGAACTTTCTTCCTTTCCACAGCTGCATAATTTTCCATTATATGTATATACCATATTTTGCTTATTCATTCATCTGTTCATGGACACTTGGATTGCTTCCATCTTTTGACAATTGTGAATAATGCCACTATGAACATCAGTGTGCAAATATCTGTTTGGATCCCTCTTTTAAATTATTTTGGGTATATACCTGTAAGTGGGGTTGCTGGGTAATTCTACACTTTACTTTCTGAAGAGCCACCAAACTGTTTTCCACAGAGGCTGCACCAACATGTTCCTATTTCTTCACATCCTCTCCAATGAGCGGCCCAACCAGCTCCTTTCTTTATAGCAGGTTTTGCTATGGGAGTTGAAACTTAGGTGGGGGGGTGGGGGGGAATGGCCCCAAGGTCGGAAGGTGGGAGCTTCTCAGAAAGTTTACCACCTTCACTAACTTCCATTTGGATTTGGCCATACAAACTGATTAAATGTAACTGGCAATACACTTGTTCAGTTTGCACAGTATTCATCAGCATTAGTTGAATTTTTTTGTGTGTTTTTTGGCTGTTTCTGGTATATGTCCTTTTCCCCAAACCCCCGATGCTAACCTCCTTCCTGAGCAGGGACAGATCATTTCATTTTACTCAGTGGTCGTGTGTTTTTAAATTGGAAGAACATTGGCCCAGTTCTCAGTTTACCCAGTGATAGGCCTATGGCAGGAATACATCTGTCTCTCCCCATGCCCCACATAGTGACTGGCCACTATGATGCTGACAGCTGAGGAAGCAGGTTGTCTCTTTCCCTTAGGAGAATAACAACTGGGAATAGTTTGGCTTCGTTTCCTCTAGAGCTGGGGGTATCAAATAAGAGTGGACACTTTTAGGCCTGTGCCAGTTCTGCTAAGGATGGTGGCAAAATTTCCCTTTGGGGAGAGGATTGTTGTTTTTGTTTTGTTTTGCTGTGTGGTGTGTGTGTGTGTGTGTGAACAGAAATGCAAAGTTATCTTTTGGAATGCAGAGGTTGAGCCCATGATAAGCCACTGAACTTTTCTGCATGGTCAACATTTTTGTCCCCATAACATTCTCTGAAGGAATTGTAAGAAGGCTTGCTGGGACGGGACCCAACAGGACAAGACCAAAAAGGAACCTCCCACTGGTGGGCCCAAGAGCAGGCCCTGGAATGCAGATGTTCAGTTTTGGTTTTAATAATCAGTGGTTTAACTTTTCTCAAGTCAAAAAGGCTGGCGTTTGGGAGTCCAGGATTGATACAGCAGCTTAGTGTTGCCATTGGGACTCACTCTATCTTTGTGCTTAGCCATCTTTTAGCAAGTGTATTTTGTTCTCAAGCTTATCTCCTTATGTGCCCAGAGTGACTGCTGCAACTCCAACATTGCAGTTCCATTCCAGGCAGAAAGAAGGGGAAGAGATTAAAGCAAAAGGCATCGGTCAACCTCTTTCAAAGCATCACCTAATGACTTTGGTTTTCATCTCCTTGGCCAGAACTGGCCATTTCTAGTTGGGAATGAGACTGGAAATTATAGTTTTTGACTGGACCCACTATTTTCCCATACAAAACTGGTGTTCCTGTGAGAAGAAGGAAAGGGGAAAATGGATATCAATTAGGTAATGGGCAGTGTCTGCTGCTGGCATCACATACAGTCTGTGTTGGAATGTTCCGAGATATGCACTGTCTCTCAAGTCCCCTCTTAACAGCTTCTCCTTACATGGGCATTTACTCTCATCCTCTGTTTGGGTACAGAAGTGCCAAATAAAGATGAATTTTATGCAGAGGCCTGAGTGACATTACTGATTTGGGTATCTTATGCAAGGGAGACACATGTGCTCCTTTTCAAAAAGCTTTTCTCCTGACTTGGGGACAATAAATTCTCAGTAGTGAGCAGGCCAGCCTCTGCCAAGGGTTACTCCGAGCTTGTGCTCCAGCCACATGTGGGACTGCCTGAAGCCTAGAACAGGGCAAAATCCCAAGGGAAACACATTTGTTCCTTCTCTTGCTCTTCTCAAATACCTTTTTATGTTTTAATTATGTCCAGAACCTCTAAACACTGCAAATTCTCTGTATCTGAGGCACAGAGCCTTGTAATTTTTCTTTTGTTCTGGGATGTGTGTGTGTGTGTGTGTGTTTTGATTGAACAGCAACTCTTCATGTGCTCTTTCCAGTTATTAAGAAGCAGCTTTCTGGGTAATTTAAAGACAGAACAGGCAATTTGCTTCTGTTCTCTGTCATGGTCAAAATCCTGATTTTAGACAGGAACTAATCTCCATTCTCAGGAGGACGATCAGTCAAAATGTTGCACCAAACTCTCGTTGAGGTTACGGTGTCTTGTTCTGTCAAGGATATGTTTTGGGGCCAATTAATTGGCGGCGTGCTCCATGAGTTCCTGGGCCAGTGAATTATTTGGTCTCCTTTAGGATTCTCAGAAAAGTCTGTCTCTCTAGGCACAGCCCATCTTGGACCACCCACAGATCTAAATCTGCAGTATCTTTAGGGAATCTTCCCTAAGGCTCTAGTAGCTGCTGCACCTGGCCTGAAACTGCTTACAGAACCTTCTGTCAAACCCTAGAAATGTGTTAAATGAGCCTCCAGTCAAAGAGAAACCTTTGCAAGAGGATTCCTTTGGGAGGTTTGGGGAGCTAGGAAGATTTGAGCAACTGTAGAATAGCTACTTTTTGTGAAATCAGAACCTTCTGAGAATCTCATACCTGTGCATGCTCTAGCCAGACTGAAACACAGATGCACTGGGCGACTTTTTTAATATATTGTTTCAGGGGGAGTCCTAAATCTGTTTATGAAAGCCCAAGTTAAGGGTCTGTGCCCTAAATTCTAAACGATTGCTGCACAGGCAGAAAGTATGCCGTCTCTCCCTTAATGTGGCAGGGATGGGGGTGGGGGTTGTGCGCAGTGAAAGAAGAGAATGTGTGGGGAGAGGCAAGAGAGCAGGGAAAGCGAGGTAAGGGGTCCTGCAATGACCGGCTTGCCTGGCGCTCAAGCACCTCCAACCTTCAAAGCCAGGCCCACACAACACCCTCCGAGGTCTAGCCCAATCTCAGAGTGGTAGGGCATGTCTTTTCATGCCAAGGGGCTAGAGGAAGTATCCTCTTTATCGGAGTCAGCCTGCCTTCTAGTCCTGCTCCACCCTTGAGGTCCGGGAGCTGGAGACTGGCCATGTTCCTGAGGCCATGTGTCCCCTTTCCAGGCCAAGGCCCAGCCTGTCAGAGCCTGCTGACCCTACGCTGTTTAGTCAAGGGTCACTCCTTGGCTCCTTCCTCCCCCACTCCAGTTCAGCTTTAGCCTTTTAAGAGCCTGGAGTGGCCTGGAGCCAAGAAGGAGCAAGGCTGGTAGCAGAGAAGAATTTATAAAGAAGCCAATGAAGCTTGAGCTTCAGTGCCCCTCTCTTGCATGGGTCTCTACTCAATAAATACACTAACTTTCAAACCTAAAATACGATGATTACTTGTATATCTTTTTAGAAGAGGGGCCCCCATGCCCAAATTATATAAGCCCACAAAACCGCATCTGTCCTGCCAGTAGGTGAACCCCAGGAAGGACCTGGCCCCTGACTGAAGGAGCAGTAATATCTAACACCCAGTTTTGTGTTTTTTGGCTAATATCTTCTTTTTCTAGGGGGAAGAGACCTAAGTGAGTCCTCGCAGCAGATTAGGGGCAAAAACAAGGTTCACCATTTCCAGTCCAGGGATCTTTGCAACCACACCAAATGCCTCTTGCTAAAGCAGCTCCTGGGAATATCCTGGAAGCCAAGGGCCCAGTGTCCCCTCCCTCTGGAGGCAGCCCAGAGCAATGGGGACAGCCAAGCAGTGGAGCCAGGTAGACTGGAGCCTGGTTCCTGGCTGTGCTGAGCCTCAGAGCCCTCATCCGAAAATGGGGGTAGTAGCTGTGGTAGTTGGAGTCTTTTGTGGACCTCTTAAATTGGTCCATTCCTGTGGGTGTGAGACCCCTTGCTTGGATTTGATTCAGCTGAGGGCCATTTGATTGCATGGCTTCAGTGGGGCATAGCCCAGGGTGGGTCTTGGTCCTCTTACTGGAGTCCTTTATAAATGAGAGAGAAAGAGCCCCAGAAATAGAGAAAAACCTGTAGAAGTTGAAAGAGAAGGCCTCAGGAGCCAGAAGCTGAAATCAATGAATCCAGAAGCTGACAGGAAGCCACAGATAGAGCAGAGGGCGATTTAGGCTAGAAGAGAAGGTGGAAGCTGGTGGACACCGCCATGGATCTCAGCATGTGCCTTGCCAGATGAGAGAGGAATCCAGGACCACCAGCAGCTGGTCATTGAGGAGAAAGCATCACTTGATAATGCCTTGATTTGGATACTTGGATGGCTTCAGAACTGTAAGCTTGTAAGTTAATAAATCCCCATTGTAAAAGCTAACCCATTTCTGGTATACTGCCTTGGCAGCTTTTAGCAAACTAAAACATTAGCCCTCACAGGCTGTTGTGAGGAATCTGTGGGATGAGGAAAGGACCAGTCACACCTCATAATGAAATATTGGCGCTCTTCTCTTGTCCCTCCCCCCTGAGGACAAGTTGCTGCATCTAGAGCCTGGATTACTGCTGGATGGATCCAGAGTATTTGGTGGAACTTTTGGACTCTTGGTGCCATGCAGCATCCTTGTCCCTGCACTGTATAGTCTATGTGCTTGTCTATCCTTCCTGTGAACACCTTCCAGGGGTGCTGATCCAACAACTAGGACAACCAGCACTGACCAAGTATCTGGAGCAAGGTCAAGGCTTCTGGCTGGACTGGCATTAACCCTTTGTGTCTGGATCATGGGGAGGCTTGGAGGGCCCTCAGGAGTGAGGCTGCAGGATCGGGCATCAAGGGAAGATAGGAAGTTCCCGTTTACCAAGTAGTATCAAAGCAGCTGGATTATCAGTCCCAGTCTCTGTTAAGGTTTGTGCTCTCAGCACTTGGCACAGTGGGTGGCACCCAGAAAATGCTTGATGAGCGAATGAATGAATGGAGAATAAGAACAAACGAATGGAGAACATGAATGGACACTTGCATTTTGGAGCCTGGAAGGAGGAAGAAACAACTTCCAAAAATGCCTTCAGTACCCCCATTGAATTGAAATCAGGGACTAAAACAGATGCTTGTACACCAATGGGCATAGCAGCATTATTCACAGTAGCCCAAAGGTGGAAACAATCTAAGTGTTCACCAATAACAACAACAACAAAAATGGATAAACAAAATGTGGTAAATCCACATAAAGGAATACTATTCAGCTGTAAAAAGGAATGAAGTTCTGATACATGCTACTACCTGGGTGAACTTTGAAGAATACTATGCTGAGGGAAATAAGCCAGACACAAAAGGACAAATATTGCATGATTCCACTTATATGAAATACCTAGAACAGGCACATTCATATAGACAGAAAGTAGATCAGAGGTTAGCAAGGGCTGGGGAGAGGGGAAATGGGGAGTTATTGGTCAATGGGTACAGAGTTTCCATTTGGGGTGATGGGATATTTTGGTAATGGATGGTGCTAGCATAGTAGTGTAATGTAATTAATGCTACTGACTTGTCCTCTTAAAATGGTTAAAATGGTGACCTTTATGTTATATATGTTACCCATGTGGGAGATTGAGGTTAGATACCCCAGAAAAAAAAAATGCTCTTAATCCATTCCTGTGGGTGTGAACCTATTGTAAATAGGAACTTTTGAAGCTGTTATTTTTAGTTTATCCAACTGAATGAGGTTGAACCTTAATCTTATTAAAGGATGTTTATGAGGTGAAGCCACATGGAGGAGAAGCAGCTGGAAGTCAATGGAACCCATAAGAGAAAAGAAAGGACATCTCCAGGTGATGGGAAAGCCAAGGAACCTGAGGACTGGCGGCCAGCTAGAGAGCTCCTGACCTTGGGAGGCAGCCACGTTCCAGCCTCTGAAACCATGGGCCAATAAACTCCTGTTAAGCCAACCCATTGTGTAGCATTTGTCACAGCAGCCAGGAAACTAAGATGTCACGATTTAAATAATAATAATAATAATAAAAGGCCTTCAGACTGCATTTCTGATTGGGTCTGCATTTCTAGGGCTGAGCAGAAGTTATGATTCTCAGAGGCCCTGTAAGGAGTGGAGTGTGACTGGGGGGAGGGGGGACATGTCATAAACTAGAACCTTTGTCCCTAGGATGTGGGCAGCTCTCTAGACTCTAGCATGAGGGACAGCCTTTGGCGCTTAGGCCAGCATTACCTTATCTTTCCTGCCCCCATTTGTCCCTTGCAACTCCAGCTCCAGAGCTTGCAGGGTTTCTCCCCACTGGGTGGTTCCTGCAGGATGAGGCCAGGAAGAAGAGGTAGAACATAGAACAGCATTTCCCAAACTTGAGTGTGCATCAGTATCGCCAGATTGCTGGGCCCACCCCCAGAGTCTCTGATTCAGCAGGTCTGAGGGTTTGGGCCCCAGAGTTTGCCCTGTCTGAAGTTACCAGAAGATACTGATGACACTGCTGGGCCAGGGGCCACACTTTGAGAACCCCCGATGTAGAGAATGAGGCCACTGGTGCTCTGCCATAAAGCCCCTGTGTGATCTGGAGTAAAGCACGTAACCTCTCTCTCTGCCTCAGCTGTGAAGTGATGACAATAACAAGCCCTACCTCAGAGCCACAGTAAGAATTACTGTGCGATGATACGTGGTAAACACTTGGTACAGAGACTGACATATGGTAGGTGCTCAAAAAATATCACCAGTGCTTATCTGCAAACTAAAAGCATTTCCTAAGCTTGGGATAGTAGATAGAGGACCTGTGTGCAAACCACCATAACTGTGCCCACAGCAGAAAGCACTCACTAATCGGAGCTTTCTTGCCAAGTGCTGGATGTGGCAGCAGAATCCTTCTCAACACAGTACTCCAGGCAGCCACTATCAATCAGTCCACTGGACTGAGCATTCAGGTTGATGCCTCTTTGCTCTCGTTGGACATGGGGACCACAGGGCCCTCTAGTGCTAGCAGTCTCCGAGGGGGACACCAGTATCCTGAGAGGTAGTAGATGGGCAGAATGTCCACAGAAGGAAGGAAGGAGGCCTGGTTGGCCCCAGGGACCACAAAGCTGGTCCAGGAAGGAATCCCCTGAGAACCATGATGTTCTTGGCCAAGCATCGTGAAACACTGCTACATTTAATTTCTTTGTGTGAAATAGAAAGGAAAAACTAGCAGAAAATCTGGCTCCATGATATGAAGATATGGTGAAGCCACAAGCCCACAAGTCCCACACAGAAAAACAATCTGCCAAACAAACAGCCATGATTATTCCTCGGTTTTCCATTTAATATTCTTTTTTTTTTTTCCATTTATTTTTTTATCTGCTGGTACTAAGGCAAGTTTATGGGAGAAATACTTAAAATGAGAACATTCCATCACAAACTTGGAAAAACACATATTTCATGGTAGAAAGAGCATGGGCTGTGCTTTGGAAAAGAACTGGCCCAGATGCCCCTCAGGCAAAGGCTTAGTGCAACCAACTGTTCAGTTGGCCTAGGACTGGGGGAGTTTCCCAGGTCAAGGGACTTTCAGTGCTAACACCAGGAAAGTCCCAGGAAAACCAGGATGAGTGGGTTGCCCACATAGGCTACTGACATCCTCTGAGCCTTGAAGCCTCTTCTGCAAATTATGGTGAGCATTAAATGAGTACTGAGCGAGGTAAACAGTAGATGCTCAGTAAGTGTCACTGTTATAAGTTGGGCTGGCAGTGTTAAGTTTGATTTCTGGGATGCTCAGGGATCATCAGTGGTTTGTGTACTAAGGAATGACTGGCTTACTCTGGAATTCCAGCTCCTCTAGGACATTTGGAAATGCAGAGTTCATTGGCTTCGCCGGAAACCTATAGGAGTTTAGGGAAAGCTCTGCTGTGGTTGGTGAGGGAAGCGTGGATCCAGATGTGGAGACTCTCAAGGCTGGAAATAAGGTGTCACTGGTTATTTGCATAGCTAAGCCCTTATTTGATTGTAAATTCTACTTTACATGTTTATTACAAAAGCTGAAATACCCCCCCATGTATAAATCGCCCAGCTTCAAAGATTATCAACTCATAGCCAATCTTCTTTTCTTTTATGCTTCCTTCCATTGTATGATTTTGAAGTAGATACATCATATTTCACCCATAAATACTTGTGTATTATCCCTAAAATGTATGAATTCTTTAAAAATAACGTAACTCAATACCACTATCACTCCCTCTGGTTGAATGGTGGCTCCACAAAAGATAAATACCCCCAGAACCTGTGGATGTGACCTGATTTGTTAAAAGGATCTTTACTGTTATAATTAAGTGAAGGATCCTCGAGGTGAGGTCAGCCTGGATTATAAGGTGACAAATGCCCTTATCAGAGAAAGGCAGAGGGAGATTGAGACACACGGAAGAAACCATGGAAGGACAGAGGCTGAGATGGAGCCAGCAGAAGCTGGAGGAGGCAAGCAAGGATTCTCCCTGAGAGCCTTCAGAGAGAGTGTGGCCAGGCACAGCTTCTCTAGCCACTGGCTTTTCACCTGCAGGCCCTCTAGCTCCTTGTCTGGGAGTGCCTTCT
Organism: Tolypeutes matacus; assembly: GCA_026826555.1. NCBI lineage: Eukaryota > Metazoa > Chordata > Mammalia > Cingulata > Chlamyphoridae > Tolypeutes > Tolypeutes matacus. Next base: position 52,467,049 of record JAKSZT010053928.1, on the reverse strand, counting down.
CCTCAGCCATCTCGAGCAGGGTTTTGTTGCTGTTCTCCCATAGGGACTGGTACATGGTGATCTCTTTCTCCAGCTTCTTGATTTTTTCAGTGATCCTTTCCATCTCCTGTTTGAACGTGGTAAACACCTTCAGGCTTTTGGTAAGAGTATTCTGGAACCCTTCAAACTTCTCTGTGTACAGGGCAAGCTGCTGCTTCAGGTGGCTCTCCTGCTGTTTTATCAGCTCGCACATCCTCTGGGACTCAACTACTTCTTTGAGGAGAAAATCCTCCTCCCACTGGTGCCTCTCCTCAAACAGTAATCCCTTAATGTCATCACATGTCCCATCAGTAGTCAGATTCTCTAATTGTCTCGTCACTGCTTTTTAAAAAGAGTTATTTTGTTCAAATTAGTATCCAAACAGGGTCTACATACTGTCTCTGGGTGACTTGTCTCCTGCCCTCTATTCCCCAGCAATGTATTTTTTGATGAAACTGGATCTTTGCCCAGTAGTTCTGGATTTGTCTTGCCCTGTAGAGTTTTGGATTTTTCTTGTCATGTCGAGTTTTGGGTTTTGCTGATTCCATCCCTGTGGAGTAGTTTAACGGGTTCTTCCCCTCTCCCCTGTATTTTCTGTAAACTGATAGTTAGATCCAGAGTCTTGAACAGGTTGAGGTTGGATTATTTGGCAGGAAGACCCAGAGGTGGTGCACAGTAGTTCCAAGGCATCAGTTCTCAAGTGTGGAGACCTTAAGGCAGCAGTCTGAAGTCTTATTTATTTTTGTATTCCCAGAGCCTAACACAGGCCTGCATCATCTAGACAAGGGCCCTAGTAGAGGAGGAATCTCAGCAGCTGTCTCTCAAGAGGCCTGAACCTGGCCACCCTTTGCTCTGGGCCCCTGTAGCTGTAGCAGGATGTAGCCACTCAGCAATCCCTTCTGGGCATCAATGCAGGGCTCCCTCTGCAAATGTCTTTTCCTAACCCCAAATCTGCCCCAAACCCAGCAAAAGTGGTTGAGTCAACTCTACAGCGGCTCTTTCCCAGATTCTCCTAGCCCCCAGCACGGTCTGGGGTCGGGGCAGGGGGGAGGAAGTGCAAAGTGACCTTCCTGTAGATAGAAAGCCTGAGAGGAGGCCATGCCCAGGGTGGGGGCCAGCCCCGCCCTTTACCAGCTGTGTGCCTGGTGCAAGTTACTCAACCTCTCTGTGCTTCAGTTTCTTAATCTGTAAAGTGGGGTTAATAATAGTACCTACCCCATGTAGCAGCTGAGAACTGCTAGTCGTCCTTCTCATTAGTAGCTGCTCCACCTGTCTGAGTACCCTGGTGAGCGCTGGGGCCACTCAGACAGGAGTCACCTTCGTGCAGGTGGGAAAGGCAGTAAGTAACCCAGAGAAGGAGCCATAGGGGAGCCCAGAGAAGTTGGCATTGCCCAAGCACAGCCTCCCTTCCTCTCTATTGCCTGAAGGTGTACCAGGGTGAGCATTGCCTTGCTCCCCATTTCTCCTTGGTTGAGGCATGAAACTCTCAGCATTTCTAGGGAGGAGGAGAAAAGGAGGGGGAAAATCCAGAAAATAGAGAATTGGGAGAGGGTGCCAGGTGATACAAGTGAGGCTAAATGTTGGTTAAGGTCAGTTCCCGTACACAGGTTTGTAGCAGGTTTAGCTCCTGAAACGCATGGGGGCTGTCCCAGGATATCCACGAGAACGGTCACGTGGGGGGACAGGCCTTGGAGAGTCATTCTCAAAGGGGTCCTATATGTGTGTGTGTGTTGGGGAGAGAGTGGCAGAGGTATAAAAATCTCCAAGGTGGGGTGGGGCATGCCTATTTAGAAAAGCTTCTATTTGGAAAGGGGGAAAAAATCCTACCGCGTTGCCACGCAGCCTACGAAAGTAAAGCTTGGCGCAAAACATTGAATGGAAAGCTGTGATAGGCTTTCAAGGACCAGAAGCAGGCTTCTGGTGTGCGGACGCCGACGGCGGGTTTCCAAAATGTTGTGCATCCCGCGAAAGGCTGGGCGAGGCGAGGGGTCGGCGCGCCCTCTACAGGTCAAGAGCCCAAAGTACAGCGCGGGCCGCTGTCAGGGCGCCTCCTAACCCCTGGTTTTCGGGGGCCAAACCAGCCAGGAGGCAAAGCTTATGCACAAGTAAAGGCGCTGGGTGGGGAGGAGGTGAGGGAAGTGTCCAGACTAGTGATTAAGACATCCACATGTGCAACTGCCTTTGTTTTCCATCCCTGGCCTGGCCTCACCTTGTTGGGAGCCTCCATTCAGCTGAGAGCAGCATGGGGAGCCATGGAAGGTGGGGAGCTATAGCGGTATCTTCTGGTTTAAAAGAGTCTTTTTCAACCACTTAGTCTCTTTCAGAGTTGCGAGCCTCCTTCTCCCTGAAGGAGCCTCTCCTCCCACTCCTCCTTCCCAAGAGGGCAGGGGCAGGGGGTGGCCTCTGGCGGGGACTGTTTCTGGGTCCCCACTGGATCCTCACCCTTGCAAAGGAGGCTGCGGTAAGTCCACACCGGCTTATGCTCCTGGGCTGGCTTGCCCTCACCTTGTTGCTCGTTGGTCCTGCCATCCTCTGAGGCCGAGATGTGGCTCTTTCAAGCCCTAACATTCAAGTCCTGCCCATGGCTGTTTTCCTCAGAGCCCATTTACCACTTGCCCAGGGAGTCAGCATCTGGGTCAACTCCGGGCCTGCCCCAGGCCTGCCCCTGCACACTGTGGCAGGGGCTCTCCAGGCTTCCCCAAGCAGTGGAGGAGCCAGCTGCTTGATTCCTTACCCTAAACCTGAGTATTTTGCCTTTTTTTTTTTTTTTTTAAGATTTTATTTATTTATCCCCCACCCCATTGTTTGCACTTGCTGTCTGCTCTCTGTGTCTGTTGGTTTTGTGTTCTCTGAGTCTGCTGATTGTCTTCTCTCTCTTTTTTTTTTAAGGAGGCACCAAAACCCAACCCAGGACCTTCCATGTGGGAGGGAGGCACCCAATCGTTTGAGCCATATCTGCTCCCTGCTTGTTGTGTCCCTCATTGTATTTCTTTGTTGTATCTCCTCGTTGAGTCATCTCATTGCATCATGTTGTTGCGTCAGCTCGCCACGCCGGCCTGTAGCATTGGCTTGCTGTCTTGCTTGTCTCCTTTAGGAGGCACCAGGAACCGAACCCCCGTCTGGTAGACTGGCATCCAACTGCTTAAGCCACATCTGCTTCCAAAGTACTTTGCTTTTGTGTGAGTCTCCCTCCCCCCAAGTTTGGCCCTGAAGGAGGTGGAATGAAGACCCTCAGGGCTGGCCTCCTGCCCATCTCCCCCTCCCCTGCCAGTGCCCCCCACACTTAGAGGGCTTTGTCCCATAGAGTAAGAATACCCAGTGGGTCAGATTCTGTATCCTCCTTATTCTGTAGTTTATATTCACCATCTATTCTCAGCCCGCTAAGCTGTGCTTTCCCTAAGTAATGAGAATATTTTGGAAATTAGAAAAAGCTTTTCTCTCTCCATAAAGTCAAAATTTCAAAATTGTTATCTCTCTAGGAAATTTTTAAAAATATCTGTTTGAAAACAGTAATGACATGTTGGAGAGATATCTCTTTTCCAGGTCTGTAACTTTGAAAATGACTCAGTTAGCAGAAGTATTTTGCTCGCCAACCATACACAGGCCTGCCACTGAGTGCACAGGTTGTGGAGTCCATGTAATTTTACAACTAAAGGATCAGGACTTGGTTGGAAGGTAACCAATTCCATGTTCTGGGAGTATACAAAGATCTGGATGGATCTAGAAGATATGCTGTTGGCCCAAAATATGGAAGTTTTCAAAGATGGGGGGTTGGTGGAGAAGGTAGTATAATAGAACAGAGGAATTGCTTGGATAAAATTTGAGCATCAAAAGTGAATAATAGAGGGAACAGATGTGGCTCAAGCAGTTGGGCACCCACCTCCCAAATGAGAGTACCTGGGTTCGGTTCCTGGTGCCTCCTAAAGAAGACGAGCAGACAAGAGTGGACAACAAGCAGAGACAACAAAGGGACACAGTAGGAGACAAGGAAGCCATCTCGGGGGAAAAAGTGAATAATAATTGAAGTCATTAAGAACACGTTCAATCTAAAAAGACATGAGACTATAATGAGATCTGGAAAGGGAAAAGATTATATAAAGTGTAAAAAAGTATTTTAAATAAATTTCAGTAGTAAGGAGAGTATTGATATGTACAGATCTCTTAGTTCTTAAAGATTTGTCTGTTGATGAAGCTCTGTACCACGTGTCCTCTATCTATGGGGAAGGGTGAGCACGCCCAGAAATGTCCAGGGAAAGCAGGGGCTACCTCAAATATTGAAGGACCCATGGGCATTGGTGGTCACACACAACCACAAAGGAGAAAGCAGCCCAAGAGTGATGATACATTAGGCAAGTCTCCATCCCTTGATCTCTGGGAGATAAAGTCTCTAGTTGTATTAATTAATTAAAATGAATCCTAATAATTTCCTCCACTTCCCCTCCCTCCCCTTCTTTTCCCTTTCTGTCCTCCCCCTCTTCCTCTTCCCCTTCTTCCTCCTTTCCCTCCTCTTCTTCCTTCTGCTCTTCCTTTTCCTCTCCTTCTTTCAAGGTCTGGCAAAATGACTTTATCCCTTGAGGGTATCAAAATAAGCATGGCCATAATTCTAAGAAAGTAAAACAAGTGTAAGAGTGATGACTTAAAAAGGAACTCCGTATTTTAAATATAAATAGGATTAAATATAAATTAGTTTTGTAGACGTTGTATTTGTGGGTAGATCTTGCACTTGTGGATGCGTTTTTAGACTAGATTTCTTTCTTAAAGGGCCAGCTTGTAAATGTTTTGGGTTTAGGCAGTTATATGGTCTTTGTTGCAGCTATTCGACTCTGCCATTGTAGATCTAAAGCAATCATATTAAATTAAGGGCATATGAGTGCCAATCAAACTTTGTTTACAAGAAACAGGTAGTTTGCTGTAGTTCACTGACCCCTGGTATTATAACTATCAATTTGTGTGTGTGTGTGTGTGTGTGTGATGTCTTGGCATCCATCTTACTTTGGCTAAGCCATTAGCCCCAAAACCAACCTTCGGCCTACTTAATAAGCAGCTTTCCGGTCCTGGTGCATAAATTCCCTCAGAACCCCAACCCACATCTACGGCCACCATTCACACCACTCACACACCTCCCCCCAAGCCCACAGCTGGTCCCCAATGATAAGCTCACCATTCCCACCACCCTTGGGTCCCCAGTTCCTTTCCCTTTTCTTTGCTTTAAACACCTCCACACCTGGACCACAATAAAGGCACAAGCCCACAGGTCCCTCTCACTCTGTTTGTGGGCTCCCCACCCCCTAGCTGATTCCTGATTGTGATTCCCACCGACCCCTCACAGACCCCCCCTCCTCTCTCTGACCTGTGACACACTCTCTTTTCTCATGCATTGTGGCCTTGGTTTCCCATTGTCTCAAACCGGATAAAACTGTACACAGAAAGTCCTGAGGACCCCTCAGAGCCAAACAAAACAAAATAAAAACAAAAACAAAACCCAACAACCATACGCTCTAGAATTTCCTCTCTATCTTTTGAAATTCCCACCAAAGTAGCTAACTCAGATATCTAATCAAGCCCCTAGTTCATTACCTTTGTTCCCCGCCCCCCCCCCCCCAAAAAATAAAGCCCACCTGCCCTAAACTTGCCCCTATAAAACAGACAAATCCTCATCCAATCAATAAGGGTCAAACTAATTTCCTTTTTATGTCTATAAAAATTGTTTGCCATCCCTAGAACCCCAAAGCTACTTCCCTTCTGGCTTCCTTTGTTGCACAGAACTTTAGTGTGCTGAATAAAAAGCCGTACTCTGCAAAGTCGAGTCCGATTTGTCTTTCATAAGATTGGAGATCCCTCGGAGATGAAGAAGGTGCCCTCTGGGGCTGAGGGCTCCAGCGACTGGCCAGGTGAGGTGCCCACAAAAAGATGTCTGCTGTCCAATCTCTACGAATCTGCATCCCCCCAGGTAACCAACCCCTTCCTCTATCTGAACTCCACAATTTGCGTTGAGTTCAGCCGCCTTTTATTTGGGATTTTGGTTTAGGTACCCTTGGTTTTGGTTCTATCGTCAGACTTGCCATTTAGTTTCATTCATTTCTCCCTCTAGCTCTCTAATTATCTGTGTCAGAGACCTGGGCTTTGGGAATCCTTGAGGCCCAATAAGCTGGCTCCCAACCTGGACCACATGGCAAGCGGTTTGCCTGTCCTCTCAGCCCTGGGTCATGAGCCGCCTTTTCTACCCTGCCTGGAACTTCCACTCACCTGGGGATTCCGCTACTGTAAGAGCCATATACGAGTGGCTGAGCTAAAGGCTGAGGGTCAAGAGATATTTTGGCTGAACACAGCAAAATGGGGTCTTCAGCTCTCAATTGCCCTCTCCTCCTCCTAAAACTCCTTCTTCTTATATGTACTCCAACTATGGGCCTGTGACTTTCTGTTCATGTGTGGATCCAACAAAGGACGATTTATCTTTGTAGTGGTACTTTGAGAAACTTTATAGGAACAAAATTCTGTACTTGAGAGATGCTGTAGCAGTCTGATATTATTGATGAATTCCAAAAATAAATACTGGATTATGTTTGTAAACTGGTCTTTTCCTCTGGGCGTATTAGAGTGTATTGGATTCAGAGGTTTTACTTTTACTTGATTAGGTAATGATTAAGACTTTGATTGGGCCACGTCCGTAGGGCGCTGAGTCCCTGCCCCCTTGGTGGGCTGGGACTTAACAGAGAAACTGCACCGCAGAGAAGGGAGGTTGGAGTTTTAATGCCCTGGGGAAGTAAGCACACAGAGGAGCAGAACAGCTGAACCCGGAGAGAATCAAGACAGAGCTGGTCGCCTAATAGTCACCTGATGGCCTTGTGGAGAGAGCAGGGCAGCTGAGCTCCGAGAGAAACAAGCCCCGGGAAGAGAGGAACCCAGGAAGCCTGAGCCCTGCCAGCCATCTTGCTCCAACACATGGGAACAGACATTGGTGAGGGAAGTAACTTATGCTTTATGGCCTGGTAACTGTAAGCTTCTACCCCAAATAAATACCATTTATAAAAGCCAACAAATTTCTGGTATTTTGTGTCAGTACCCCTTTGGCTGACTAATACAGACACCTTATAAAAAGGAGGGGTCATAACCAAGATTGGTACTTGGGAGCTGTTTGAGGACCATTAGCCTCAACAATAGCTTCACCTAAAGGTTCACTGGAAAAAGAAAAGGCAAAAAACAAGCAAACAAAATGGAACAAAAGGGAAATATCTCCAAACCCAACCTCTAGCTCCCTCATCTTCCTGTACCCAGCCCTTCCCCCATAGCTGCTCTGACTAGTTCCTCTTTTTTTTTTTAAGATTTATTTATTTATCCCCCACCCCTCATTGTTTTTGCACTTGCTCTCTGCTCTCTGTGTGTTCTTTTGTGTCTGCTTGTCTTCTCTTTAGGAGGCACCAGGAACAAATCCTGGGACCTTCCAGAATGGAGAGAGGCTGCTCAATGTCTTGTGCCACTGCAGCTCCCTGATTTTGCTGCGTCTCTCATTGTCTCTCTTCTGTGTCTCTTTTTGTTGTATTACCTTGCTGTGCCAGCTCTCCTCATGGGCCAGCACTCCTTGTGGGCCAGCACTCCTGCGTGGGTTAGCACTCTGCACGGGCCAGCACTCCGCATGGGCCAGCTCTCCACTCAGACTGGCTTGCCACACGGACCAGCTTGCTTTTCACCAGGAGGCCCTGGGAATCGAACCCTGGACCTCCTGCATGGTAGATGGGAGCCCAACCACTTGAGCCACATTCACTTCCCTGACCAGTTCCTCTTGGCCTCCTGAGGGGAAATGATCCAGTCCAGACTCTTTTAAAGCTTAAGTCTTCTATGGAAACTGGCTACCCACTAGAGCAGAATTTAAACCTTGGTCCTGAACTGAATTAAGGATTAAAATGAAAGATTACCCCCAAATAAGACCAAATAAGAATTATTTTAGGTACATGTGATCCAGGGCTATCTGACCTACATCAGCTTGTACACATATTGGTCAGAACTTCAGGACGCTAAATCTTGGATGGCAAAAGCTGGTTGGACTGACCAGGAAAAGGACCTAAAAGATTCCTCTTGTCACAATTAAAGAATCAAATAGGCCTGAGAAATAGGGCAAGTTTCTGTAATATTACACATTAGGGAAAAGAAATTCTTAAAATTCTCCACAAATTACAATGCAAAAGCTTTAGCCCTCTATTAAATAAATAACTTCAACTTGTCCCATCTGCCAAGAACAATAATTCCGATAAAAATGCAAGAGTGGAGCAAAGAGAGGAAACCAATTCTTCTGTATAAACTAGTGAGTTTCTTTGTTTCTGTGTTGGTATGTTGGATTCATGGCTGAAAAAATTTTTAATTGAAGCTATAAGTCTCTATTTGTGTCTGTCTGGTGTGTATTTTCCTACATCTGCATGGTAATACCAAATTAACAATTAAAAATCCTTAAAAGAGCTCTATTCAAATTACTTAAAGATATAAGAGACTGTATATAAATTAATACTCCTAAAGTCCCAGAAATTAAGGAAATGACTTCTAATGCTTCCAGTGTAAAAAGAGTGAAGAGGGGGCGGATGTGGCTCAAATGGTTGGATGTCCGTCTGCCATATGGAGGGACCTGGGTTCGATTTCCGGGACCTCCCAGTAAAATAAAAAAAGAAAAAAAAAAAAAGAGTGAAGAGGGGCTGGGGTTGTCCTCAGCTGAGTTCATTTGCTTGGCCTGGCAGAACTGACAGACACACCAAACTAGGCTAGGAAGGAAAAGAGGATTTATTCACTGGTGGGAGATCGGAGATATACAATCTCAAATCAGCCTCCCCGGACTGCAGAAATTCTAATATTTTATAGCATCAGGGTGCTAATGAATAATTGGGGTGGAGCTGGACACGGGTTCCTTCATTAATAAACACTCAAGGGTTGAACATGGTGGGGTGGGCACCAAACCAGGGTGAGTTACAAAGTTACAATCATTATCAGAGATCAAGGTTCTGGGACTGGGAAGTGCAGAGTAGAGGTCAGTCACAACGTTTTCCAAATGGATATTAAACAGGAGCATGGAGTGTTTCCATCACAAGGCAAGTATACAGGAGGGTGAGCCTAATTCTGAAATAACCATAAACAAAGATAAGTCTAGAATTACCATCACAATAGTAAGTATACACATTGGAGAGGCTAAGTTTTGAGTAACCATAAACAGGGGTGAGACCTGTTTAGAAAGGCTATCATAATAGCAGGTCTAGGCTAAATCTAGCCTATTTTTTTTTTTTCCCAGATATTAACCTTTGGCTATTCTATAATTTACTGGAAATAGAAAGGCTCCTATATAATTATTTTTAAATTCTTAACCTCGGTTAAAAAAGGTTCAGTACAATGCTTCAATATTTAAACCATACTGGGTTTTTCTAGTACTCCAAGAGTATTTGTAAAATTAAATGTTTTAAAAATTCAAGTGTGCATAATCTAGGTGTGGCAATTTGGTATTGTTTATGAATTCCAAAATTAGATATTGGGTTGTATTTGTAAACTGGTCGGTTCCTCTGGGCATATTAGATTGTATTAGAGTCAGAGGTTTCACTTTTACTTTATTAAATCAAGATTAGGGCTTTTATTTGACCATGTCATTAGGGTGACTCATCTGAGTCCCTGCCTCCCTTTGTGGGCTATACAAATGGATGCTCCATCAAAGATAGGGAAATAAATACACGGAGAAGGAGAACACAGAGAGTTTAGTTTTAGACACTGGAGCCCTGGGGAGAGAGCCAAGCCATTCGCCTGATAGTTTGCAGCTGAAGAGACCAGAGCCACGAACAGCTGAGAAAACCTGGAAAAAAATGAACCCCAGGGAGAGAGAGGAGCCTTATGCTAGCCTACAGTTGAGATCGGAAGAAGCCGGGACCATGGAGCTTTAGGAGGAAGACGAAGGCTGAACCCTCAAAGAGACTGCAGCCATCTTGCTCCAACACATGACAACAGACTTTGCTGAGGGACATAACTTACTCTTTATGGCCTGGTAACTGTAAGCTTCTACCCCAAATAAACACCCTTTATAAAAGCCAACAAATTTCTGGTATTTTGCATCAGCACCCTTTGGCCAACTAATACACTAGGTAAATCTTTGGCAAACAGGACTCATTTAATATTGTTAGTAAATAAAAATAGCTATGTCTTCTGAGTTAATGTTAAGTACAGTACACTTTTAGTCTACCTATGTTCTTCCTAAATTTATACAATTTTACTTATCAAATATGCTAGTATTGTATTTATTAGATGTTTAAAATGATGAAAAATGTAAACTTATGTTTAACCAAATTGAGTTATTATTCTGACAAACTTCATTTCAAGAGTTGTGTTTTGTAGGATGTTGGCTTGAAGACAATGTCCAAGATTTTGGGGAGAACTTAAGTATGTAAGATATGCAGGAAGCATTTTTGTGAAGGTAAATGAGTAGTTCTGTCCTTAAGTAATTTGAGTGGTGCATGTCAACTCCAGACCTGGCCCATAAAAAAAATCTCCATCCTCTTTCTTACTCTACAGTCTAAATGCAGAGGGCTCCAAAGCTGTAGGAGAAGGCAGAGCCAGAACCTAGAAGGAGCTATCCACTGAGCAGGAAATCTGTTTTGGGCTTCCCTGTGAGTGAGCAATACAATTCTATTATATTGAGCCACGGAGATTTTTGGCATTAGCTGTTATAGCAGCTAACATTATCTTAATTGTGGTGATGATCGACAGCAATGGAGAGTTACTATTGTAATTTGTATGGGAATAACTTTGAAGGGGGTAGGTAGGGCAGGGGAAGCAAGAAGGAGTTGGAATTTTGACATTCATCCATCCAACAAAGATTTATTAAGGATTTATGTAGCTAGGCCCTGAGGATACAGAGATGGAGAAGATATAGCCCCTGTCCTCAAAGACCTCACCCAGGAAGAAGCAGGCAGTCACGCTAACAAATAATTGTAATATAGCATTTAGGGCTCTCTGATAGATAAGTATCGAGGTACATGGGTGGATGTGGTGAAGGAGAGTTATCACTTGGAGGACAGGAACAAACAGCTGAGCACAGCCTGGGGCAAGGTGGATGTATAGTTGGGCCAGGGGGAGGTTGGTGGGAAGGGATGCTGCCAAGAGATGAACCAGAGAACCAGGTACTCCTTATGAATCTCCCACCAGGCAGGTGGCAGCAGGCAGGCCCTGGGGTCCAGGATCGAACTCCGTGCAGAAAGTTCAAGACTCAGCAGAAATCTGCTCTCATGACACCCTTTTCAGCCACCACAAGAAGAGGCTGCAGAGCCAGGGTAGCAATAGGGCTTGAGTAAGCTTGGGGCGGGGCAGGGGATGGAGGAGAGAGGGAAGTGGGCCGAAAGGGCTACTCTGGTGGTTCATTCTGATGTTGTTCTACCCTTGGCCTCCAGAGGGAGCTCTGGCGCTTCCTGTAAGTTTCATTCTCATTCTTTCAATACCACCCAAGTGTCTGCTGTGTGCCAGGTACTGTTCCAATCTCTTTATCCAGTAGGCAGTGGGGTTGACAGATGGATAAATATATCAGTTAAATTCCACACGTGTAGGATAGTACAGGAATTCGGGGTAGGAGCTGCAATGTTCCCTTAATAGGTAGGGACTTCTTGTCCTTACCTTTTGGAATTTGTATACTAAGACCTCACACACACACACACACACACACACACACACAGAATTCCAAATTGCCCCATTTATTTATTCATTCAATCATTCATTTGCCCCATGTATTCAGCAGGTGCTGGGTGCCAGGCACTTCAAGTATCTGGTAACTTTTGATCTCATTCAATCGCATAACATCCCTGTACAAATGAGTAAATGGAGTCTCAGAGAGCTTATCACAAGTAGTGAGTGGCAGAGCCAGGATTTGAACCCAGGCCTGCTGGCACTAACATGGGGCCCCTGCTCTAAGCACTCTGCCCTAGGGCTCCTTCCTCATCAGGGCCCAAGGCCTTCATTTCTCTAGTCCTGGGCCCCCTCCATCCCAGGGAGAATTTTCACTATCTCTCTCTGCACTTCCTTCTGAGAATCTTGTGGCTGTGTCAGGATGGTCTCCCTTTCCTAAGAAGTGGTTGGGAGAACTGCCCTTCTTATTCCCAGGCCTCTGAGCAGTCAGTTTTTCCCATGGCAGCCCTAGCCACCTCCAACTGCAGAAACTTCGTGGCTACTGCCACCTCCATGACTTTGGGCTTGGGGTTTTATGGTTTTAGCTCTAAAATATATACAGAGTTAAAAAAAAAAAAAATCAATAATATAAATATAAGAACTAAATCTATAAAACTCTCAGAACAATACAAAGGGAAAAATCTTCAGGACTTTGTATTAGGCAATGAATTCTTTGATATGATGCCAAAAGCACAAGAAACAAAAGAAAAAATAGATAAATGGGACTTCATCAAAATTAAAAACTTTTAGGTGATGAAAAAGTTTGGATAATGGATATTGGTGATGCTAGCACAATATATCGAATGTAACTATATCACCGAATTGTATACTTGAAAGTGGTTAATATGAGGAAATTTTAGTTGTATAGATGTTACTTCAATAAAAAGTTTTAAAATAATTTTGCACATTAAAGGATGTTATCAAGGAAGTGAAAAGACAACATACAAAATAGGAGAAAATGTTTGGAAACCATATTAGCTGATAAGGGTTAAATATCCAAAAGTATAAAGAATTCCTACAATTCAACAACAAAAAGGACAAACAACCCAATTTAAAAATAGGCTAAGATCTTGAATAGATATTTCTCTTAATAAGATATACAAATAGCAAATAAGCCCATGGGAAGATGCTCAATATCATTAGCCATTAGGGAAAAGCATATGAAAACACAATGGGAGGGAGCAGATATGGCTCAAACAATTGGCCACCCACCTCCCACATGGGAGGTCCCAGGTTTGGTTTCTGGTGCCTCCTAAAGAAGACGAGCAGACACTGCAACAAGTAGATGCCACCACAAGCAGACACCACAACCAGCAGATGCTGCAAACAGCAGACTCTGCAACCAGCAGATGCCACAACCAGCAGGGAGCAGAAATGGTACAAGCAATTGGGTGCCCATCTCACACTTGGGAGGTCCTGGGTTCAATTCCCAGTGCCTCCTAAAGAAGATGAGTAGACAATGAGCAGACAGACGAGAGAGGTGGGGGGAATTAAAAAAAAAAAAAAAACCCCACAAAACCACAAAGGGATACCCTTTCACAGTTACTAAGATGCCTATTATTTAGAAAACAGAAAATAACAAGTGTTGGAGAGGTGAGGATAAATTGAAACTCTAGTGTATTGTTGCTGGGAATAAAAAATGGGGCAGCCACTGTGGCAGTTCCCCCAAAAGTTAAAGACAGAATTACCATATGCCCTGACAATCCCCCTTTTTGGTATATATCTGTGGTGGTTTGGAGCTATATGTACACCAGAAAAGCATGTTCTTAAACTTAACCCATTCCTGTGGGTGTGAACTCATTGTAAGTAGGACATTTTGATGAATCTACTTCAGTTAAGGTATGGCCCACCTCAATCAGGATGGGGCTTAATCTTATTACTGGAGTCCTTTACAAATGGGGGGAGGGAGAGAGGGAGAGGGAGAGGGAGAGGGAGAGGGAGAGAGAGGAGCCACAGAAGCAAGAAGCTGGAAGCAATGAAACCCAGAGGAGAAGGGAGAGACCAGTGGATGCCACCATGTGCCTTGCCATGTGACTTTGGAGTCCAGGATTGCTGGCAGCTGGTCTTCAGGAAGAAAGCATCTCCTTGGTGATGCCTTGATTTGGATATTTACCCAGACTCTAACTGTAAGGTAATAAATTCCCATTGTTTAAGCCTAACCACTTCATGGTATTTATTGGAGCAGCCTAGGAGACCAAAACAGATTTTGGTACCAGAAGAGTGGGGTGTTGCCAATGCAAATACCAAAAATGTGGAAACAGCTTTGCAATTGGGTAATGAGCAGAGGTGGAAAGAATTGTGAGGCACTTGGTAGAATAGGCCTAGTTTGCTTTGAAGAGACTGTTAGTAGAAATATGGATGTTAAAGATACTTAAAATTTTTTTTTAAATATTTTTATTATAAAACTAAACAGACCAAATAAAAACTGGAATATTGCAAAAAGACAAAGCCATCCATTTTCTGTCCTGCTATTCCACTATAACCACAGTTAACAATTTTACTTTGTCATTTTTTTAATATGCTGGTGTGTTATTTGCAGCCATAATCATACCCATTCATGTACTTCTTTATATCTTGCTTTTTAATTTAACACATTTTCTCATGTTTTTCATAATATTAACTACTAATTTTGGCTATATATGTTTATTGACTCTTTCCCCAGACCAAGGGTTTGCAAATTATGGCCTATGAATTAAATTTGGCCCAGGGTCTATTTTTGTACAATCCACAAGTTAAAAATCATTTTTACATTTTTTAAAGGGTTGTAAAGAAAAGAAGATGAATATGTAACAGAGATCGTATATGGTTCACAAAGCCTAAAATATTTACTATCTGATCTATAATGAACAGATTGGCCAACCCTTGCCCTGGAACAGGGGTGGCAAACTACAACACCCACATTTGTAAATAAAGTTTATTGGAGCACAGGCATGGCCATTTGTTTACACATTGTCTATGACTGCTTTTGTGCTATAAAACAGCATAGTTGAATAGTTGTGACAGGACTGTTTGGCCTGCAAAGCCTAAAATGTTTACTATCTAGGTCTTTACAGAAAAATTTTCCTGACCCCTGCCCTAAACTTTTTTTTAAATTAAGGATCTTTTTTTAAAGATTTATTTATTTACTTATCCCCCTGCCCATTGTTTGTACTTGCCGTGTGCTCTCTGTATCTGCTCACCTTCTTTTTAGGAGGCACTGGGAACTGAACCTTGGATCTCCCATGTGGAAGGAGGTGCCCAATCACTGGCGCCACCTCTGCTCCTTGCTTGTTGTACCTCTCATTGTGTTTCCTCATTGTGTCTCTTTGTTGTGTCATCTCAATTTGTCATCTTGTTGCATCAGCTTGCCATGCCAGCCCGTCGCATCAGCTCACTGTCTTGCTCATATTCTTTAGGAGGCACCAGGAACCAAACTCAGGACCACCCAACAGCTTGAGCCACATCCATTTCCCTGCCCTAAACTTTTAAATAGTTTATAACTGGGATATTACAAGTAACGCTACTTGAAACATCTTTGTGCATATTATTTTTCATAGTTTAGACAACTTAATTGGGAGAGAAGAACAAAAATGGGATAACTGGGTTTAGTTAAGAAACACATTTTTTAGGCTGATACTATGCCATATAATCTCTCTTTTAATATTCTTAGTATGATATAATGAGTTCTTGGTGGCAATAAGAATGGAAAGGAAGGTCCAGTACTCTTGTAGGTAACACTTCTCTGGTCCCTATTAACATAGACATGTAAGTTTCATTTAGTTCTTATTTAAAGTGAAGGATGAAAAAGTAGACAGAAGTAAACTCTCAAGGTGTCAAGATATTTATGAAATACCATTCCAAGCTAATTACACAGGCCAAAAGGCATATGGAGAGTTGAGTAGGGAAAGAGATGGCAGTCTCAGTAGTGAACCAGATGCAGCAGCAGTGAACAAGGAGGCAGCTAGGAGTGTGGGATGACAGGAGGAAGACCTGTTCCCACTCTATGGACAGATCCTTGGCATAAACCTGCATACAACTGTAATTACACTGTATCCATATAAGAATGTTCTAGAGTAACTACCCCATATTTTTAAGCAAAAATCATTTTTCTATCTGGGAAAGTCTTATTCTTCAGAAAGAAAACCTATGGAGTATACCAGCGAAGTCAACCCTGACTATCTCTGAGATGAAAGATGAAGCAGACTCATCAGTCTCAAATCCAATCTTGTATGAATAAAATAAGTATTGGGAAGTATAAGCTGTCATCTTCTAAGTGAAATATTCTGAGGGTCTGGCAGCATACATCCCTCAGTAAGTTTATAATAAACTATTGTGGAATTGGACTCCACTATGGCCAAAGTAAAAGACATAGCCAAACCTGGATCACCTTGCAATTCTCAGGATGCCTTCAAGATTTCCCTTATCCTGTTATGGCTGAGGGACACACTGATAAACGTAGGCACCACAAAATGTAACCCTTCTCCTTCTATCTCAGTACCAACAAGGCAGATGAGCTGTAGTGCTGCTAATCCCATACAGTTTTACTTCATGTCTGCTTTTACTCTCCATGAAGTCCAGGTAAACCAAGAATGCTATATAAACTTGGGTGGCATATCCTACATCTAATTCCATCATCTCTAGATACTTAGGGTGGGTCCCCATCCAGGTGTCCTTGGGGGCCCACGAGTGGGCACCACTGCTGTCTGGTATGCCACCCCAGCTCATGCCGCTGCAGCCCTGGGTCAGCTCAGAATCACCAGTTCCTCCATGCTGGGCCGTGGGGCGCACCCATGGTGCACCGCAACCTGCGCCCCTAAAGGGGCCTTAGACAGAAATGATGAATGTATCATTGCAAACTGGAAGAAAGGCAATCTTTGTTTTAAAGTGGCAGGAACTTGGCAAAATTGAGTTCTAATATTGGATGGAAGGCAGAATTTGAGAGTGCTGAACTTCAATATTTAACTGAGGAGATATCCAAGCTAAGTGTGGAAAGTGCAGCCTGGTTTCTCCTTGCAGTTTATAGTGAAATATGAGAGGAAAGGGAGAAGCTGAGAACTAATCTCCTGGGCACAAACAAATCAGAAATTGATGGTTTTGAAAATCTGAGCTTCTGGAAAACAAGTCTCCAGAGAATAGTGTTCCATGTGAGGATTTAACTGAACATGGAGCCATTCATCCATTTCAGTGCAAGTCAGGATTGGAAATGAAATTACCCAGGAAGGATAATTGGAAAGTTCTTTTGTCTGGTGGTTTGGAACCCTGTGTACTACATGCAAAACCAACAAGTTTTTTTTTGTGTGTGAGATCTGTATCAATGGAACCTATGCCAGCCTGGATTAAATGGGACAGAAAAGGGACAGATTGAAGGAAAAATCTCTTCAAAGGCAGAACCATGGAAACTGAGGTATGAACTAAAGACATCTTCCTGGGCCAAGAGAGCAGGCCCACTCATGTGTGGGGAAAGTGTGAATCTGCCCCGGAACTTGGAGAGAGCTAGACCCTATTGTCCAGGAAAAGTGCTACCACCTGTGTTCTCAGGGGATGGAGCCTATTCCCCAGGGTTGTGGAAAGTCTGGCCGCCACCCCAGTGCTCTCAGATGGTGGTGCCTTCACCTCAGTGTTTGCAAGCACTTGGAAAGGGTGGGGCTGGGAAAGGGTGAGGCTGCTGCTCTATCAGGCTCAGATGTCAGAACATCCTTCTATAGATGACTCTCAGATCTTGAAATCTAGTAGAATATGGCCCTGCAAGTTTTCAGAATTGATTGGGACCCATGACCCCTGATTTCCTTTCAATTTCTCCCTGTGGTAATGAGAATGTTTATTCCATGACTGTCCCTCCTTTGTATATTGGAAGCAGATAACTTGTTCTCTAGAACAAGGGCCACAGACACAGGGAAATTGTGCCTCAGGACAGACTACACCTATAACTGATTTTGATGACACTTTGTAATTAGCATTGTTACTGAAATAACTTATGGCTTTTGGGATATAATGGAATGAATGTATTTTGTATGTGGAAAGAACATGCCTTTTTGGTATCCAGAAGGAAGAGTGTAGTGGTTTGAAGCTGTATGTTCTAAAAAGTAATCCATTCCTGTGGGTATAAACCCATTGTAAGTAGGATCTTTTGATAAGGCTACTTCAGTTAAGGTGTGACCCACCTCATTCAGGATGGTACCTAATCCTTTTACTGGAATCCTATAAAAATGGAATGAATACAGAAAAAGAGAGAGAAAGAGAGACAGAGAAAGAGATAGAGAGAGAGAGAAAGAGCGAGAGAGAGAGAGGCCACGGAAGCAAGAAGATGAAAGCAATGAAACTCAGAAGAGAAGGAAGAAACCAGCAGATGCGGCCATGTGCCTTACCACATGGCAGAGGAGCCAAGGATTGCCAGCAGCCAGTCTTTGGGAAGAAAGCATTGTCTTGAAGACACCTTGATTTAGACATTTTCTTGGCCTCAAAACTGTAAGCTAATAAATTTCCATTGTTCAAGCTGAACCATTTCATGGTATTTGCTTTAAGCAGCTTAGGAAACTAAAACAATACCCAATAGAATTGAAAGCAGGGACTCAAACATATATTTGTATACTAATGTTCATAGCAGTATTATTTACAAGAGCCAAAAAGTGAAAGCAACCCAAGTGTCTACCAACAGGTGAATGAATAAACAACATGTGGTATATACACACAATGGAATATAGAGCCATAAAAAGGAATGAAGTTTTGATGCATGCTATAATAGGGATGAACCTTAAAGACATCACATTGAGTGAAATAAGCCAGATATAAAATGACATGTAGTGCATGATTCCAGTTATATGAAATATATTGAATATGCAAATTCAGAGGCAGAAAGTACATTGATTAAAGGCTACCAGAAGAGAGTAGGGGGTAATGGGAAGTTATTGCTTAATGAGTACAGGCTCTCTGTTTGGGGTGATGGAAAGGTTTTCATAATGGATGGTAGTGATGGTAGCACAATATTGTAAATATAATTGATACCACTGAGTTGTATACTTGAAAGTGGGTAAAATGGGAAATTTTGTCCTGCGTATATGCTATCACGATTAAAAAATATGGGGAAAAAGTCACATGGATGAATGGATAGTGGGATGGATAGATGGCCAGATATATGATAAAGCAAACATGGTAAAATGCTTTGGTAAATTTTATATAGTGGATACATGGATGGTCAATGGAAAAGTCTTGCAACTTTTCTGTATGTTTGAAAATTTTCATAGTAAAATGGACAAAAATAAATAAATAAGCAAATAAATAAGTCCTTTAAAGTACGGTGTGGGTACGAGATTTGGCTCTGTGCTGGTCCAGGTCCGGTTTCCTTGTTCTTCAGTCACTTGGCTTCTGCACAGCCTGCTGTTCTAGCCCACGGCTGGCTGTGCTGAAACGAGGCTTCCTCCCCTCAGAGCCCTGAACACCATTTTCAGATAACCCAGTCTCTGCCATTTCGAGACTTCCAAGTTCCCTTTTCAGTGCTAAAGCCTTGATCATCTGCTTTGTTAAGGAGGGTTGCTTCCTGCAATACTGTTTGTGGCCATCCAGAGAAGGCTGGACTTTTGACTTCCTCCAAGAGCTGCATCCAGCCTGCCCTGCCAAGGGGGAGGTGCCTCTCTGCCTTGCCCTTGCAGAAATGAGGACATCAGGCTTTTCCGGGCAGCCACTCAACACCTCTTCTGGCTACAGAGGGTTACTGGTTAACCATTGAACACACCCTACCTTGGTTAATGGAAAACATCTGGCCATCTCTCTGGCAGAAGTAGACTTTGGAGAGCAGAGCTGAAACTGAAAAAGAAAACAGTCTGTGAGAAGAGCTCCAAAGTCCTCTGGAAGGAGGAGAAATTATTAGAAATGATGCAGGATTGCTTCTGAAAGAGCAAGGGAGACGCTGGCAGAAGCAACCCTCAAACTTTCGTTTTCAAGGGAGCCTGAAACGGCAAGATCCATTTTGTTTTAAAAACCTACCAAGTTGGAAAAATCAGAACAATTTAAAAAATGATAATACTGCCAGCAAGGATGTGATGAATGGGCACTTTCATATACGTCTATTACTAAAAGATTGATTTTATGGAAATAATTTGACCGTATATATAAAAGATCATTCATTTTGAACCAATAGGTTTACATCCAAGAATATATCAATCCCAAGGGTGAAAAATAAAAAATGTTTTCAAAGATCTACATATAAAGATGTTTAACAAGTTATTATAATAGGATAATTGGATATTGCCCACTAGGGTACTAATTAAATGGTAATTCAACTGTGTGAATAGACTATTATGCAGCATTAAAAACTGTGTTTTTAAAGGTATTTTATTGACAGGGGACATTTTTCATGATATATGTTTGGGGGGGAGGACCGATTATAAACTTATACACAATGTGACTTTCTCATATACTAAACAATTATGAGAGACTATTTGTTCTTTTCTTTTCTTCATGGTTTCCTGTATTTTCCAAGTTGTCTGCAATGCATGCCCACTGTTTTTTATATTAGGAAAAATATTTTAAATATGGAAATGAGATATGAAGTTGCTATCCACCCTGGGGATTAGGATATGGTATATTTAAAGAAACTATCTAAAAAGGCTTATTTAAAAACCCTTAAAAATCAATTTGCACAATCTTTTGCTTATAATGTGAAGAGAGAGCAGGTCCCAGTTTAAGATTGTATTGATGGAAACGTTCAGTGTGTGGGTGGAAAGAACACAGACTATTGCTAAAGAATGGCGCTCTGCCTGCATTGGGCTGGGCAAATGTATTACCCAACTTCCCAAGAGAGTAGTTATAGCTCAGGGCTATGAACTATCCACAGTGGTAAAGGCTGCTGCTACTGCTCTATTGCAATGTAGATGGAATTATTTGCAATGTCCACTATCCACAGGGGAAGGGAAGGGTCACTGGAACAGAAGGAACAGAAAGAAGGGAACTACCACTGATGGAGCTCCTACTGTTTGCAACGTTGATGCGAAGTTCACTTATATGATCACTCATGTCATCGTTACAGCAGCCCTCTGAGATGTGCTGGAAATGACAGACACCCACCTCACACTAGCACACATATAAAGGGGATGTATTAGTTTAGACATCTGGAAAGGACAGGGATGGGACTCAGGTGCAACTTGATGGAGGCATCTTGTGGTAACATCATAAATCTCTGGCAAATTAGATTTTACAAAATTGGCTGCAACATTATTGCCCATCCCACAGGCCTTTCCTACACTATGATGGGAAAGAAATGAAGTCTATTTTCCTTCCCCTTGAATGTGGGTGTGCTTATGCCTGGCAGATGTGATGCTATGTGATTTGTGAGTCTGCGTCATATAAGGCCATATGGATTCTGCCTTAGTCTCTTGGAAGACTCACTGTTGGAACCCAGCCACCATGCTGTGAGGAAGCCTGAGCTACATGGAGTGGCCATGGACAGGTGTTCTAGCTGGCAATCCCAGTTGAGATCCCAGCCCACAGCCAGCAGCAACCACCAGACAGGCGTGTGAGGAAGCTTTGAGAAGACACCAGCCCTGACCATCATCTAACTGCAACCACATGTGTGAACAAGAATCACCTAGCTGGGCACTGTCAACCCCAGAATAATGAGGGATGAAAATACAATCAGTGCTGTAATTTCAAGCACCAATTTTGTGGGTGATTTGTTACATGACAATGATAACTAGAATGACCTTCATCTCTCTTTCTCTTTGCTGAACTCATTCGCAGGGATAGGGAGTGGCCACAGTAAGTTCGAGGCTTGTACCAGTCCATCTAGCAAACTACATGAGAAAGAGAGAGCTTCTTCCAATGTCCAAATAAAATCTCAGGTAATACAGTCTGTTGAGTCACATGCCCACCCCTGGAAAATCACTGCAGCTGGAAGACCAGGGTTCTGTTACTGAGGCTGCCATTTGCCCTTCCAACATACACTCTCCTCTTTCCTTGTGTTTTAGTCTCCCAACTGCTAAAACAAATACCATACTGTGGGTTGGCTTAACAACATGAATTTATTGGCTTTTGGTTCAGAGGCTAGAAGGCTTGCTTCGCCCCCTGCCCCCAAGGGTTGGTATCTTCTGGGTGGCCAGAAATCGTTGGGGGTCCTTGGCTTTTCTGTCACGTGGTAATGAACATAGCGGCATCTTCTCCTTTCTCTTCTGGGTTTCATTGACTTCTAGCTTCTTGCTTCTCCTTCTGTGTCCAATTCCCTTGCTTATAAGGTCTTCAGCCATATTGAATTAAGGCCCACCTTGGTTAATATTATTAGTTAATAACATCTTCACAGGTCCTATTTACAAAATGGTTCACACCCACGGGACCAAGTGTTGGGACCTGAACATACCTTTTGTGGGGGACATGATTCAATCTCCAACACCCTGGTGACAAAATCCCAATTTTAGTTGCATTGGCAATGTGCCCACTCTCTCTTTAGCCAGGAATGGCTATGTGGTTAGCATTGAGATATTAACAGGTGTGTGTGTGGTCCTTTAGGACAGGATCTGTATTAGTTTCGTATTGCTGCTATAACAAATGACCATGAATTTAGTGGTGTAAAACAACACAAATTTATCTTACAGTTCTGGAGGTCAGAAGTCCACAATAGGTTTCACTAGGCTAAAGTCAAGGCGTCAGCAGGGCAGTGTTCCTTCTGAAGGATCTAGGGGAGAATCTGTTTCTTTGCCTTTACCGGTTTCCAGAGGCTTGGCTTGTGGCCCCCTTCCATCTTCAAAGCCAGCAAAAGCTGCTCAAATCTTTCCCACATAGCATCACACTAAGGCTGACATCTACATCCATGAGCATTCTACATCCCTCGTTCACATTTAGGGACACTTGTGATTACATTTCGCTCACCTGGATAATCCAGGATAATCTCCCTATTTTCAAGTCAGCTGATTTAGTAACCTTAATTCCATCTGAAACCTTAATTGCCCTGTGCCATGTAACGTGATATATACACAGTTTCCAGGGGGTTAGGACGTGGAAATCTTTGAAGGGTCATTACTCTGTCTTCCATAGATCCTTAAAACAGAAGGAGTGCCCTTATCTCCTCCTCCTTCCTGCAGCCTTGAGTGGACTCATGATACATCCACTTTAGGAAGGGGTACTGCAATGAGTACTACACTTTAGGCCTCAGGGGCTTGCAGCAACATTTATTCATCGACTTCTAGCTCACAGGCCTGTGGTTGATGGTGCTTTTGCCAGGCTTGTCTGGGATCAGCTGGACTAGACTCCAGGGCAGTGGGTTCTGTTCAGATGGGCTCCCATCTGCCTGGGACAGCTGCTCCACAGGCATATTCTTCTCAGGGCCAATGGCAGAGGTACAAAAAGCCAAGCCAAACCAAGCCAAGCCTGCATATTTGAAGCTCTTGCTTGCATCATGCCTGATCACATTTCATTGGCTAAACCAAGTCACATGACCAATGGGCAGGGATGGACACTCCACCTCCTCTAGTGGGAGGCACTGCAGAGTGGTGCAGCAAGTCATGACTACACAATTCTACTATAGGGAGGATGCAGCGGGTTGGGAACAATAATCCGATTTACCACAGTGGCCCAAGTCAAACCACTTTCCTCACCAGTGGGAGCTTTTATAGCAATTCCTCCTCGTGCCCAATTGAACTAGAGAGCACAAAAATGGGTTTCTTCCCTCCTCCTTGCTATTCTAAACGTATGGAAAAGATATTTTTCTTACTAGAAGAATCCCCTAGATGCCTATTCCAATTTTTTTCTACTCCTAAAGCATCAAATGCTTGGGACCCTTAGGTAAATGTAGTCATTTCTGTTGCATAATTCTGAGGTCCATACACTAGGATTTTGCCATACTTACCTAATATGGACACAGTCCTATTAGGACTATATCCCATATCACTTTGGAATTGCATTTGGCTGCAAGTAACAATGCCCTGAAAAAAAAAGTTGTTTAAACACACAAGGATCTATTCTCTTATGGAAAGAAGGCTTCCAGTAAGCATCCCAGGGATAGTTCAACAGTTCTTCAGGGTTATTAGGAGTTAGAACCCCTCTGCTTCCATCCTGAAGGTCCTATCATGGCTCAATATGGCCACCATTGCTTCATCTCCCGTGTCTGTTTCTGTGTCCTCTCTCTCCCTCATCATTCCATGTGCATTTCTAAAATTAGGGACTTGGTTGGGAAAGGTGACCTTTGCAGACCAAGGAGGATGTCCTTTGATCAATGGCATTAGTGGTGGAGGTACCTTTGTGACTTAGGACTTCCTGGCTTCCAAACCTATTCTCTTTTACGGATTGTTATTCCCAATTTTACTCCTCCTTCCTGTATTAGAGTTCTCCATAGAAACAGAGCTGACAGGATAAATAAGTAAATATGAATTGATATAGGAATTGGCTCACGTGACTGTGGGGATTGGCAAGTCCAAATTTTGGGCAGGCTGCAGGTTGGAAACTCTGATGAAGATTATGTTGAATTTCCCAGAAGAAGTGGGCTAGCTTAAGTGGAGATAGAAATTCTTCTTTCTGACTGCTGAAACCCTCAGTTCTCCCTTTAAGGCCTCCATCTGATTGGAGGAGGAGACTCCTCTCATTGCTGTAGGCAATTCCCTTTGTTGACTGTAGATGCAATCAGCTGTAGATTCAACTGACTAATGATTTAAATTCATCCACAAAATACCTTCACAGTATGAGGCCAGTGCTTGCTTGGCCAAATAACTGGAAATTATAACCTAGGCAAGTTGACCCATGAAATTAACCATCACATTTCCTATAATAGAATTGTATACTGATGCCCTTTGACAAAAACTTTGTAGTGCTTCCCATTGGAGTAAGCAGAGTGAACATCTCATCTCTGCCCTGTTTACTTTTGGACTTGACTATGAGTCTTGTTTTGATCAATGGAATATGACCACATGTGACTTAAGCAGAGTCTTTAAATGTGCTTGCATGGCTTAGTTTGGTCTTTTGTGCTTCTTGCAATCTTCCAAGTTATTCTTGTGGTCCAAGAATAAGGAGATGTGGAACAGACCTGAACCCAAACTCAGCCCAGAGTCAAGCTCAGCTAACCTAAGGACTGTCCTTCAGGACCTCAGGACCCACAAGCAAGAAATAAATTCTCATTGTTGTAAGACACTAAGTATTATTATTGGGTATTATTTGTTACAGATCATTACAATGGCACAAAATTAACTAATACACTTATCAGGCTGGTCAACTCTGGAGAAGCTAAGGATACAGTTTTATACTCTTTCTGTTGAGAGTGACAAGAGTCCAATTCATGCCAGTATAAAAAGGGAATGTATTAACAGACACACTAGCATTTTTCTGCTTCACTGTTATGATTTGCAATTTATGATAAATAGCTGGAGAGCAGGGTCTCATTTAATTGTTTCCAAGTAAGAGCAATATAGCCAAGTTGTTAAGAGCCCAGGCTCTCCTGAATTAGGCTCATGTCCCACCTCTGGAACTTGTTAGTTCTGTGACCTGGAGCATTTTGTTTGAATCTTTTGTGCTTCGGTTTGCCCTCAAGAAAATGGGGATGCTGTAAATAAATCTACCTCCCAGGGTTTTTGAGAGGATTAAATTAAATAACTTGAGCAAAGCTCTTGGAAAAGTACATAGCTCATAGTAAAAACTCAATAAATGTTAGATTTTTTCAAAAAAAAAAAAAGGGAATGTATTGGCTCACATTTATGAAAAGTCCAGGGACAGACCTGCCTTCTTGTAAAGTTGAATCCAGAACTTAGATGATGTTGCCCTTGCTTCTCTTTGCACATTGACATTCTTTGCTATGGCAAACAACTTCCTCCACCGCAGTGAGCAGCTTTAGCTTATGACATTGTAGCCCCTGGGGATTCCAGAGGACACGTGGGCTTTTCACCTAGGCCTGGCCCATCAAGGTGTTCCATGCCCCAGGCCTTGGGATTAGTTCTGAGAGAGTTCATCAGTCTTCCTTGGGGTTTTTATCCTGGGACCCTCAAGAAAAATAACCTTGCCTATACTACCACACTCGTTCCAGTGAGCTGACTCACAGGGCTTGGCTTATTTTTAGGTCTGTTCTTAGCTACCGCAAGTCTTTTTGAAGGATAGGGCAGGTGCAATCACACAAATAAATAATGAAAGAAACATTTGTACGTTTTCCTCTTTCCTTTTTCTCACCAAGGCAGAGGCATCTTGACTGATCCACCCCCAAGGCAAACAGCAAGAGTATACAGCTCTGCTAAAGCGCTACCCCTGCAGATGATATCTCTTGGCTTATCCTCAACTCAAAGCACCCCTAATTGTAAGCACCTTTAAGCATCTGGCTGCTTACACCAGCCCCTCACAGCTTCCCATCCTGATTCTAGTCAAGCCAGATGCTCCCTGCACCTTTTCTTTCCCCTCCTCTGGCTTTCCCTCTATAGTATACCAGTCACATGACTCCACTTTTTTTTTTAAACAAATCAATTATATTGATACATATTAACAAAGCATATAATTCATCCAAAGTGTACAATCGATGGCACTTGGTACAATCAAATAGTTGTGCGTTTATTACTCCAATCACCGCTAGAGCATCTTCATTATTTCAATAATAACAGTAAACAAAAAACAAACAAAGTTCCTCACCTCTCAATCTCTGTATGTTTCCCCCACTGTACATAGTTGGTATTTCTAGCCATTCGATCAACCACACTTTTTTGATGAAGAAAGGCTTACAGAGGTGGCATAACTTGCCTAGGGCTATATAATGTAGACAGTGGTTGAGCCCAGCCCCTGTCTTGCAGTCCAGGGTCCTTTCCACAATCCCTCAAGATTTCTGGTTCCTGATCTTGGCCAAATGCATCTCTACAGCACTCGTTCCCAGACTTTTGGATCTTGGAACTCCTCTGGTGTGAAGAGAACATCCTTGGACAGCCCACACCTACTTGCATGGTTGACCCCCAAATTAGTGGAGCCCTGCCAAGGTGGAGGGCAGCACTGTGTGGCCACCTACCAGGAGTGCTACCAAGGGTGGGGTGGGAAGGATTGAGGGTGAGTGTCTCAGTTTGCCAGAGATGCTATGACAAACCCCACACAATGAGTTGGCTTAACAAGAGGAATGTATTGTCTCATGGTTTTGGAAGTTATAGGTCCAAAATCAAGGCATCAGCAAGGCGATGCTTTCTCCCTAGTCTGTAGTTGTAGTACTGGCTTGCTGCAATCCTTGGGGTTCCTTGGCTCCCGCCTCTGCCTACCTTCACCTGGCAATTTCTCTCTCCTTGGGTCTCCTCTTCTGGTTTCCACTGACTTCTGGCTCTTCCCTGTGGCTTTCTCAACCCTGGCTTCTGGTTTCTTCTCTTTATAAGACCTTCAGTAATATAGACAAAGACCTACTGATTAATTTGGCCCTATCTTAACTCGCAATAACGTCTTCAAAACGTCCTATTTACAGTAGGTTCGCATTCATAGGAATGCAGATTAAGATTAAGAACCTACCACAGTGAAAGACGTCCAGGCTGGGGGCAAGCTGCTGAGGGGCAGGCATTGTACTAATGAATACTCTAAGGGGCAGACACCAGACATTTCTCAGATGAAAGAACTGTAGCTCCTAAAATACAAGTGATGCAGCCCCTAAGATACTGAAGTGGACTCAAGGTAAGGTGTCATCAAGCCAGGCTCAAGGTAAGGAGTGCCTTGGAGGAGTGAAGTCTGGGCCCTCTCAACCCCCACCTGTCTCCCTTCTCCCTCTGCTGCTGAGCCCCCTCCCTATGCCCACCACTGCATAGCTCATTTATCCCCAAATGACAGACACACTGAACCTCCCCGACTGTACACAAACAGCTGCACAAACCACGAGAACTAGCACAGCCCCCTGTGGCTGCTGGTGACCTTCAGTGAGCAGGGAGGGCACCTTACACACCTGTTTGAGCTCTGGGATTCCGAGGTGCTTAAAAACGCACAGCTCACCTGGACCTCACTCCAACTTTGGAGCGGGCCTTGCATTTCTACACCACTCCCCAAAGGGGAGTTATACAGCCAGGTGGAGGGTGTTACATTGGCATCTTCCAGCAGCCCATCAACATGAGCATCTCCCTGACTCTCTGCCAGGCAGAGGTGATGCCAAGGGCACGTGATGGGAAGGGACGAGCAGGGCCTGCCCGGCCAGAGAGGCCCAGCTCTGGATCCACTCACATCGCCTCTGAGCTTCATCTCCTCATTTGAACCACAGGCACGGTAATCCCCATTACACAGTAATGAAATATAATCCCCACCTCAAAGGGCTACAGGATTAAATGCTATTAACTGAAGCACAAAACTCGAGCCAGAGGCTGGCACGTGCCGGTCCTCAGTGAACTATGATCATTCATTTTGGGCCATGCTAGTAGGGGCACTGGCAGGCCTCAGATCTAAACCAGTTCATGACCCACCCAAGGAAGAAATCTCAAGGAGTCATAACACGACCTCAGCAGCCTTGTGGCCAGGAGGAAGGTGAGCTCAGTACCAGGCCATGCTTGCCTCTCACAAGCTGGAAATAGGTCAGATTTCCTATTTGGAAAGAGGCAGAGGCTTCTCTTAGCCACATCCTCTCCTGGGATATCAAAGGAGTGGTAATTTGCTCATGGACTTGCTCCTTGACTCAGGTCCACAGCAAGGAATGTTGTCAAGCGCAAGAGCTGCCTTGAAAGTTGGTGGGGGGAAATTCCTGCTAAGTGCACACTCTACGCAGGGGCTGCTCACACAACCTAACTCAATGTTGGCCCCTACCGTTGGGTTAAGTGCACCAGGCCCCACTCCGGACAAGGACCACGCCTCAGACTCCATTTAAGGTTGCTTTCACATTGATTTATTCCAGAAGCAGCCGGTAACTGAGCACAGGAAGATGACCCAAATATGGGCAGAGGTGGGTGGATACAGCTCCCAATTGCATCCCTTGTGTCACATGGTAGAGTCCCCATGTCTGTGGAGCAAAGCCAGGGGGGAGGAGAACAGACCCACCCTCAGTCCCATCGATGCCAGGAAAAACTAACTCCTACCTAAAGGCACTGCCACTCAAGAGTCACCTCACCCCAGCTGCAGGCCTAGGTCTTGGATCTTGACCTCTGTACTTAGTTGGAACCTCCTCCTGCCTGCACCTGAGCTACTGGGCCTAGTTCCATGGGCACCTGGGCCAGCCCTAGAGGCACTGCCATTAACATGGTTGGATTTCGTTCTAATGTCTTTCATGTCTGCTCCCCAGTGGCTGCCCATGGCCTAGGATCAAATTTCAGACTCTTCCACATCACTGCCAAGACCTTCCACCATCTAGTCCCATTTTAAACAGGGCATGGTCTGCTGCAGCCACACCAGGTGGTCGCCCTCCCTGCACCAAAAATGTTTCCCCAATTATAGCACTGGCTGTGCCTGCAAGGTCTCGGGTGGTTCAGGGAGGAGACAGGCTTCCCAACCAGGGAGATGAGCTGGTTCCATATTTACCAGCCGAGTGCTCTTGGCCAAGTTACTGTAACATCCAGGCCTCACTGTTCTCCAGGGGGAGGCTGAGCTTATGTCTGAGACCAGGGTGCAGGATTTGGTGGGAAGAAGACAGAGCTGTCTGACCTCAGACAGTGTCTCCTCAATTCCTTTTGGCCTTGGCATCCTCACCTGGAAAATAAGGAAACCACTACCTCTGTTGCAGGACTGCAGGATGGGCTGAAAAGGAACATCTGGCAAGTAGGGTCTTAACAGCAGTCTCATTTTCCTCTTCCTCACCTTTCAACAGCCTACATCCTCCAGGGTTAAGCTCCAGCTATTTTTCTCTGCATCCTAAACCCCTGGTCTGCCCTGGGTCTGGATCTCCCTCCTTCCTGCCAAGGGCTCATTTCTCCACTCATTCTCGCTCACCCAGCTGCCTGTGGCCAAGCTTTCACTGGAACTCCAGGGGTGGTCCCAGCAAACACATGCTCTGTTCCTGACTAGGGCTTCTACCTTTGCTCATCTGCCTGGCCCCAAGGACTGGCTGACCTCAGACAATCCTCATAGTCTCGTTCAAACCTGCCTTCCTCAGAGCCTGAGGCCAGCAATGTCCCTGACAGAGGGTGGGAAGTACTTGCAGACTGAGGTCCAACCAGCTCACCTGATCTTCTTCAGTTCCGCTGAACTGGGAATTAAAAAGAGGAGAGAAAGACTACTTCTATTATCCTTTTCCTCCCTACCATAAAGGGTAAACTCATGCCATGCCTTGGAATAGGGCAGGACAGCGCACTTCACATGCCAGCAGAGCACAGAGGGGAAGCGCAAACACTTTCAGATGAACTCTTTGGAAAAGTAAATGAGGAAGAGAGATCATAACACAGCAAATTATTTTAAGAACCCAGATTACCAAAATCTTAAAGTAACAAATGCATTTTAATTGATTTATAGATAAAAACTACTCAGTAAAGGTCAGTTACTGTGTCGGCCCCTGATGTGTTAGAGCCATATCCTGGGTAACATGGAGGAACTGGGTTAATTGGTTATTTTCATTGTTTAACTTTATCCACAGTATTAGAAAAATTCAAGGCATTATATCTGTTGAGGTTGGATGCTTGGCTGGCATCTGAATCCAGTCCTTTATATTCCGTATTTTTCCTTCAGTTCTTCTACTTTGTCTATGTAAGATTTCATGGCATCTTCCTTGGAGGTCCCTGTAAGGAAGCAATGGTATAATCTATCAGGGAGGTAGCATGATGGAAAAGAGCAGGCAGGAAAGCCCCAGGGAGACTCGGCCTAGTTCTGCAAGCCTCAGCTTCTCATCTGTAAAATGGGGGTTCCACTACCTCCACCTCGGAGACCTGGGGAGGATTACATTTAAAGAAGCTGAGGAGCCTGGCCCAGAGTGGACACTTAAAAGCACTGAGTTTGTAATCTGCAGTGCAGCAGCCCCAGAGGCCTGCCACTGGCCTGCAGGCAGTGAGTCACACACAACAGTGTGGGGGGCTCTGTGGGAGCCTCAGAAGAAGAGGTGCTGCAATGGCATTGGTCCCAAGGATGCTCACGGCTGGTTCTGGTATGTCCTGCGTTTCTGCTTTGGGCTCTTATCTCCCAAGAAGGTTACGCAAGCAGTGAAAATGCAAAGCCAGGCACACAAGGTCTTCTCCCCAGAGTGAAGCTATGGGCAATGTTTTGAGACCTCTGAGAAAAAGGAGCTGTTTTTGGAAGGGCATGAGGCAAATCTTTGTCTTCTTGCTGCAGTACACTAAAATATCCCTCCGAAACAGACACACCCGGTTTCCTGGATTCTATGGTGGAGGAGAGGTACCCTCTGGGAACAGGAGCTCATCCTGCAGCAGTGGAGAGCCTGTGGAGCCTCAGCATGGTCTTCCTTTCCCCAGTTCCTTGCAAATCCTGCAAGGGTAGTTATTGTATTCTGGCCTTTTCTGAATTCAAGGGTTTCTCATTTGCTGCAAGACAGAGGGCCTATTGAGAAACTAGCCAGGAAGAACACAAAAGCTGGAGGGCACTTTGCTGCCAACTTTTGGGCCTTGCTGCTACAGGTAGCACGTGATTAAACAGAAGCTGGGATACTTCTTGGCTGCCGCTGCTTAGCTTATAATAGCTTCTATTCACTGAGCCTACGATGTGCCAGTGGCTTGCCAGGCATTAGCTCACTGCACTTTTTTATGTGTCCTTCTGGCTGGAAGGGAACTGGGAGGGCTGCTCTGGCTGGAGGCGGGGGTAGGGGTCCCTGCCTGGCCTTGTTGGGGACAGGGAGGTGAGGGTAGGAAACTACTCCTTATTCTGAAGATGTCCAAAGCCCCTACTGACTATATTACCTCCCCTCTGTTTTTCAGCAGCTTGGTCCCCCAAGTCCCTCCTCTCCGGATTATCCCACTGTTCAGGGACAGTACTTTTGGAAAAGGCATAAAGAGTATTAGGAGGAAAAGTAGGTGGCCCAGTTTTTTCCCATTCCTGATCCAGGTCAAGAGGGTTTCCAGCATGTTCCTCATCCACTTTGTTCTCTCTCCTCACCTTTATACCCCATAACAAAGAGTTGTTCCTTGCTGGGCTTCGCCAACTAGGGAAACTGATGAGAACTGCCAATTACCTTTCAGCTGGCTCCAGGCATCCCACTTGGCCTTGCCTTTGAAGTCCAACATCCCAGGCCGTTCTTAAACAAGGAAAGAGAAGACATTAGTTCTGCTTCAAGATCTAACAGAGAACTCGATCAACTTTCCTGTCGTGCAAGAAGGCTTTTGTTACATCTGTTCCTCCAGGCTCCATCACGGAATCAAACAGCTCTAGAAGAGTAGGTTCTGCTTTCAGAAACTCAGGTGTACAACATTTCAGAGAAAACAGAAAATAGGAAAACTGTTCTTATTACAAGACAGTCCTTGTATTATAGGATAAATAATGGTAAAGCTTCTTTTAAAAGTTTTTAGTTTAATTTTTTTAAAAAGGTAGTACATTCACATGGCTCAATATTCAAAAGTTTTCCTCCCACTGCTGCTCTCAGCCACCCAACTTCTCTCCCCAGTACATTATTGTTGGCAGTTTTCGGGGTGTTTCTTTTCTGAGAACTGTCTGTTCATGTCTGTGCCCCATTTAAAAAAACAAACAAACAAACAAACAAAAAAACACACCAAATTGTTACTCTCTGTCTTATTGATTTGTGAGTTTTTACTGAGAGCAAGGTTTCTCTAAATTATTCCATGATTTTATGCTTCCAGACCTGTTAACAGTTCCACCCGGGAAGCTCACACATACTCCTTGCCTGCTGACCAGTGTCAATGCCACATTGAGCTTTAGAAAGCCAAGGGTAGCAATCTCACTATCCCATCACACAGCCGGGACCATGGTGTCTGGTGTCTGAGAAACAGCAAGCCTCCCCACGCCCTTCGGGGATGTTTCACACCTGAGAGACAGCACCTAGAGCAGCACTCTCCAACAGCTCTTTCTGTGAGGACAGAAGGTTCTGCCTCTGCCAATTCTGGAGCCACTCCACTAAGCTCCTGACATGTGGGGCTAGTGCACTGGAGGACTGAACTTTGGATGAGATTTACTATTAACAGGTTTCAGTTTAAATTTAAATGGTTCCATGTGGTGAATGGCTGCTGCATTGGACAGTGCAGCCCTAGTGAGAGTTGAGGATCCCCCCCATGTCCATTCAAAAGCAGGTGGCCTCAGCATGGCCAGAAGCCAGGCTCTCTGAAAAGCCTCTCAGCTCCTCCAGCTCTCCTTCCCCTTCCTGGGAGGATATAGTTTATAAACACAGCATAAAACTTACCTTTGCCAAAAGCCCTTGCTCAACAAAGTCCTCCCTGCAAACCTCAGGTTTTGATGTGGCCTTGCCTGTGATCTCCACTGTCAGCATCACCACTTGCCTCCACCTGGTCAGCAGCCAGCCCATCTGCTCTGCCCTAACTGCAGTGGAACTGGGAGCCGTGCTGTCCCTCCCCATGTAGGGGTGGGGGCTCTCCTATGCTGCCACTACCGCCAGCTCTGATTCCCTGCACTGAATGCATCGTTATGTTATCTCAACATACAACCAAGTTTCAGGCAAGTACACCAAGCTTCCTGTCCAAGGCAGGGAAGGCAGTATTTTGAAATGATAGCATAAACCATGGCCTCAAAATGTGTACCCAAATTTTTCAGTAGGGAGCAAGAGTCGTGAGGATGGTACGGACTGTCAACAAAAAATGCTTCTGCCCTGCCCTCAAGAAGCTCCAAGCTCCTGACATTGGACTTGGCCGATGATTATCAAGTGCCCCAATTTTATCCTGCTCATTTGGGGAGGAAGCAGTATGCTTCAACAAAGTGCCCAGTGAGCTGAGGGCCTGGAGCAACTCTCTTCCAAGCTGGGGCCTTTGCTTCCTCCCTAGGAAATGGGAATTGCTGGTGATAATCCGTAAAGTCTTTCCCAAACCAGGATTTCAATTCTGCCACCTGAGCTACTAAAAAATCAAGACCAGTGCAAGGTCTGTAAACCCTGACATGGGAAGATAGTCTTCTAGGACGTTCTCCCAGATCCAAGCCCAGGAACCTCCTGAACAGTTCTCATGTCCTTGGGTGGTTTGGGGAGTGAGGGTCCCACAGATTAAAGTATACAGCACCCAATCAAAGCTGCTGAGCCCCTTGGCAAGAGCCTGCTTTGAGAAGCAGGGATACCCCTACCCTGATCTTGGCATACCTGTGTTTATATCTCCTACAGTTGCTTGTTTGTAGTGGCTATAGATGAAAAGCATCTCATCGTCTGCTGGCATGGTCTTGAGTTTCTTCACCTCCTCAGCAGCTTTGTCAAACTCAGCCTGGACAGTAGGGAGAGGAGAGGAATGAGGACTTCTTGAGGCAAGTGAGGGGACAAGAGTCCTCTCCCTGGCCTGAACAGAGCTCAGCCATGGGACCAGAGAAGTGGGAAAGGCAGCACTTCTGCAATGCAGGGAGAGAAAAGCAGGTCTCTCTCAAGAGTTCTGGTCCTGTTGTGTTGTCCCCTGAATCCCCCCAACCCCCAGGCCAGCTAGAAACAAGGACATGAAGCACATCAGTTCACGCATTCAACTGACAACTATGTATGGGGTGCCCTCCCTGTACCCGACCTCAGGTGCTGGAAATAGAGTGGGGAAGCCAAGACTTTGCCCTCGGGGAGGGGCGGTTGACCTCTCCGCGCAGGGAAAAGCAGCGTGGTCAACTGCTTGTGGGCTAGGAATGGCTGGGCACGCGGTGGCATGGCATGGCCACAAAAGCTGAGCTGGACACACAGGGCACGCGTGGCGCGGTGTCAGTGCCGGAGCCCCGCTTGGGGCCAGGCCGATCTCTGTCTCAGGGCCCGGGCTGGGTCGCCCCGCACGGCTCTGTGGTTGAGAAGCGTCTAGATCCGAGGGAAGGAAAAGGCCTCTGAGTCACCTCTCCCTGGGCCGCGATCCTCCCCTCCCCGCGTGCCGAGCAGGCAGCCCCTACTTCGGCTGACCTCCAAGCTCCCAGCCACGGCCCCAGGCTTCCCCACCCTGCCGGGGCGCTCCTAGCCTTGTCCTGTCCTTCCGGACGGTGGAGCCCGTCCCTTTGCTCCTTCAATCTATGCAATCCTCGACTCCCCACCTTTCTTCTCAGGACCTTCGCCTTCGACCCCTCTCCTCTCTTCACCGGGAAGTCCATACCATGGGCAACTTTCCAGCAATTGCGAGGCGGGTACCGGTGTTGGGAATCCAAAAGCGGATCGAGCTCATAGGGCCCAGTCTGAGATCAGGGCTGGGCAAGGGTCCAGCAGGAACTGCAGGGTGTGGGAGGGAAAGACCCTGCGGGTTGATCTCCCGCCCCGTTGCACCTCCCCAGCTTGGCCCGGCACTCTACCTGAGACATGCCCACGGGGTTGCAAGTGTTCCAGAGAGACCGCGGAGGAAGCGAGGAGCAGAAATAAAGCAGAACCCGGCAGGCAGCACTTTACAAGCACAGCCCCAGGTCCCTCCAACTCCGCTCGGGCGAGCGTCCGATAGCCAATCAGGAGCCAGGTCTCCGCTGGGGGCGTGTCCAGCCTGCGCGGCTAGGGCCAGCTCCGCCAGATCCCACGTGGACGTGTCCGCGCACGCGCGGGGAGGAGCCGAAGGGGACGCCGGGAGCAGGTGGGGACCTTGGAAGTGGGGTGTCTTTGATGTTCAAGGCCTGGGTGTCGGGTGCGGGGTTTGGTCTACCGGCCACTTTGTGGGGCGGCCGATTGGTGCAAAGGAGAGGGACCGGAGCCTTAAGAGCAGAGGTTTTTAAGTTTGTTTCGGTAAACCTCGTTCCTGGCTTGAAGAGGCCGGAAGTTGCTTCTCCAGAGGGGATGGCGAGTGGGCACCGCCGGTCTCAGGGTGTCTAGGGGGAGACCCTCCCGGAATGGTCTCTAAAGAGCCGCGCGATGGTAGGAAGCTAGGCTGATCCCCAGAAAGGCAAGGCCGAGGCTTCTTCTGAACTTTTGCACGTTCTTTGGTCTGCCCATGGCTTTTTGAGCTCTGTACGGCACATTTATATTTAGTGCGTTAAAGGCAGGGTCAGTGTCTTGTCTTGACTTCCTAAGCTTGGCCCGAAACAGGTGCCCAGCAAACAGTTAAACGGATGATTTTCCTTCATTCACAAATGTTTATTGAACTCTTCCTGGACTGTCCCAGAACTTAGGGATACAGAGATGCACAAAACATATAAATCCCTGCTTTCATAGAACATAGTAGGAATAATAGATAATAAAATACATAAATTGGGGGATAGGGAGTTTAAATGGCGTGTTCAAAGAAGGTGACATTTGAGAACACTTTAAGGAGGGAAGGAGGGAGCACTGACAGGTGGAGAACAAGTTTAGTGAGTAGGGAGGATTTGAGAGAGGTGTGGTCAAGTTGAGGTGGCAGGCTGGACAGATGATGCAGAGCTTTTAGGTGGGTGTAGGGGCCTGGACCTTTATTCTGAATAAGATGGGAAATCATTGGAGGGTTTTGAACAGAGGATGATGTTCTCCATCGGAAGAGAAGGAAGCAGCAGATGGGAGTTTGAGGATGCTGTCTGAGAGACTTAAAGGAAAAACTTTCTTACAATGCGTACAAAGGAGCTGTGTGAAAACAGGGAAGTGGTGGGCAATTCTCTGGAAATTATTGTAAAAAAAGCATTTCTTTCCAATTCCTTACCTGTGACAGGCAGGCTGAACAACTATAAATCTCCATCCACTCCCCAGTTTAAAGCTTGTAGGTGTTTAGTAATAAAGGTTAGGCAGAAACTTTCAATGATAACTTTCTAACTTAATGCATGTCAAGCTTATGAAATGTTTGGGAAGAAATGGAAATGCTGTAGCAGAGAACAAATCTGGAGTCTTCAGATTATGAATAACTTTGAGAGAGCAGAGCCAAGCAAAGCCTTAGTTAAATTTGGGGGAAATTGTATTTGACAAGTAAGAAATATAGATTTCTTCCAGAATGACAATTTAGAGCTGTTTTCTCCTTCCAAGACCTGATTGAAGCGTGAATTCGTTTTTGCACCTTCACGTGGTGCTTATAGCTTCCTTGATGGAAACTCAAGGATTATTGCTTGTATGGGTCAGATTTGCAGTCAAATGTATCTCCCAGTCAGCATGTTTTAACATTAGGTTATTGTGTTTATCTTGGCATATTTGCAAAAATAAGGCATGATTTTTCATTATCACTCCATGAAGATCAGTTGGTGTGATTGAGGTTTTTTTTTTTTTTTTAAATATACTTTTTAATTTTTTTAAAAAAGAGTGTGATTGAGTTTTGCGTGGAATTGAAAATAGAAAGCAAGCCTAGTGTTTGAAATTAACTTGGCAGTCTCCAGTTTAAGTGGAGATGATTTGTTGGTTGCTTGTTTGGAATGCACTCCACTTTCCTAAAATAAGTTTTCCAGGGAGTGGTTTTGTGCCTAGGTGAGTCTACAAAAGTTGCTTAAAGCAACTGAATCATGGAACTAGTAAGGATTGTGGGGCCCAGAGAACAGGGTGCCACTTGACCTTTCTTGGCAAGGAGGAGGAGGAGAAATGTTTTTCCTTCTCACTGGGCTCATCAGAGATCAAATTTCGAAATAACTGAAGTGCCACTCTTTGCTTTGCTTCCTTCTTCCTTCCCTCACTTCTCACAGACCCTTCTTGGCCTCTTCCAGGTGTGGAAATGCTGCCCTGAGCCCTCTAGTTAGTGCCTCTACTCTGGGGAGTTGGGATGACATGTAGTTTTCAACATAAAATGATGGTAAAAAGTTGGCATCTGGGATTTAATTTTTTTCTTAAGATTTCTTTCTTTCTTTATTCCCTCATTGTTTGTGCTCTCTGTCAGCTCTTGCTCTCTGTCTGTTTGTCTTTTTTTTTTTTCAGGAGGCACCAGGAACTGAACCCGGGACCTCCCATGTGGTAGGTGGGCTCCCAACTGCTTGAGTCACATCCGCTCCTTGCATCATCTTGTTGTGCCCTCTTGTGTTAGCCCGTCTTCTTTAGGAGGCACTGGGAACCGAACCCGGGGCCTCCCATGTGGTAGGTGGATGCCCAACTGCTTGAGCCACATCTGCTTCCCCTGGGATTTAATTTTTAAAAATAAATTTTTAAAAGTATATTTGGGATCAATAAATTGTATGAATTTTTTTACTCTATATTTCTACATTACTGGAAAGGATCATTGCTTTTCATAATCATGAGGAACTGTAAGATTCTCAGCTCTAATATTACCCTTCTTAGCAACTTTGCAATTATTCTTATTTACGATTATTTGTATTTTAATATTCTTTTCTGCTCTCTCAGTTTCTTGCCTTCAGATAAGCCAGGGAGGATAGGAGTCCCTGTGGATTTGTCAGTGATGGCTTTCTAAGTGCCTGGCACTTCCTAGGCACCAATTAGATAGCTGTTGAATGAATGAAGTGCTTTTCTCCTTATGAAGATTTGCTTCTTCTGAATAGCTGTGAACTTGGAAACCAACTAAGTTAGAACTGATTGTGAAACTACAGGCTTGAGTAAAGTAAATGAACTTTGGTGCAAGGACCACGTAATCTCTTTGTACCACTCCCAGCTTTGGAAGCAGAACAGCTGGAGGGCTAAGAAAAAATAGGACACTTGACCCATCAGCATGTCAACCAGATTGACCCTGTCTATCATAGAAAGGCCATTCTCTTTGTCGAAGCTCGCCCTCATATCCTTGAGATACCAATTTTGACCCCTGCGGGTCTCACTTCCTGGGTCTCAGCTGAAAGCCAGACAGGCAAGATATATAAACAGAGACAAAAGCAGTTCTTGCCCAGTGAGTATAAATAGTAATTTAATATTAGGTGTCTTGGTATAATTTCTAAAAGTAGCCTAATCTTACAAAAAATGAACTTTAGTTCTAGGAGAGCGTTACTAGAAGGCCAAAGGTTAGAGCATTCACAAATGCTGAATTACTTTCATTCTGTATTTATTTTTCAGGTGTTTGGAATGTGAGTCCTGTGGCAGGGCCCCAGCAAAGCGGGCAGGAGACTAGTGTATTTTAAAGGGAAGGAGGCTCTTTGCTAATGCTTCTGGGATAGGAGTGGAGAGAGGTGGACGGAGTCGGGGGTGGTTTGGTGAAGGCGAAGGAAACTAAGAGCTCGGGAATACAATGCTGCAATGGCTTTCCTTTCCCTTGGCCTGATCTCTTTCCTTTTCCTTTTTGTTGTCTTTCTTTTATCCCTCTTCTCTTAGTCTCTTCCTTTTCTGTTTGCCTAACTGTAGTGAGAAGAAGCATGGCAACTGGAGGTCTTAGCCAACACCTCCTCTTTTCCATTCTTATCTCCTTCTCTTGGGTGTTCATGTTCAGAGGAATTGCAGAAAGAAGTGCAAACAAGAGTCTCCTTTCCCTCTCTTATTTTCTACCCCAGTCACCATAGCTGGGTTAGGGCTAAGGTGAAAGACATGGACAAGGGCTTAGGAGTGGGCAATTGTCATGGAGAAGTGTCTTAGGGTAGAAGTCCAGAAGGGAAAGCAGACTTTCTTTACAGTTAACTACTCATCAGTTGAGCATGTACTGGTCAAATGCTGCCTCCACTCTTTGGGAATACTTAATGATTATGGGCTGGGATAATGAAGCACTTTATGAAGGATCTTGAAGTCAATACTGTAGTTCTTGTTCAACCTCATCAGAATTATAGACTTTCTACTAAATCTATACTGTTTTTCACATCTTTGCCAAATCACCTAGCTTTTAGTTGCAGATGACAAACAC
This sequence comes from Tolypeutes matacus, assembly GCA_026826555.1. Lineage (NCBI taxonomy): Eukaryota > Metazoa > Chordata > Mammalia > Cingulata > Chlamyphoridae > Tolypeutes > Tolypeutes matacus. The sequence continues at coordinate 52,427,801 of JAKSZT010053928.1, read as the reverse complement.
TTGGTAAATGCCTTGGAACTAGGTTGGTAGAGAAGAATTTTATTAGTGAGCTTTGCTATTGCCTGTCAACAAGAACATTAGAAATATTAAAATCTGGTGACAAATACTTTGGCTGATAATTCCTTTGGAAGATGGTGCATTTTATTTTTTATTATTTTAAAATTTATTATAATTTTAAGTTTTTATTGTGGTAACATATATATATACCATAACATTTCCCATTTTAACCACCTTCAAGTATACAATTCAGTACTGTTAAGTACATTCATAATGTTGTGTTGCATCACCACCATCCGTTACCAAAACTTTTACATCCACCCCAAACAGAAACTGTACCCATTAAGCATTAACTCCCCATTTCCCTCCCCCAGTCCTGGTACCCTGTTATCTTTCAGTCTCTATGAATTTGCATATTCTAGTTATTTCATGTCAGTGAGATCATACAATCTTTGTCCTTTTGTGTTTGGCTTATTTCACTCAACATGATGTTTTCAAGGTTCATTCATGTTGTCGCATGTATCAGAACTTCAGTCTTTTTCGTGGTTGAATAATATTCCATGGTATGTTTATGCCACATTGTGTTTATCCATTCATCCGTTGATGGACACTTGGGTTGTTTCCATCTTCTGGCTATTGTGAATATTGCTGATATGAACATTGATATCCAGATGTCTGTCCAAGTCTTGCTTTCAATTCTTTTGGGTATTTACCTAGAAGTGGGATTGCCGGGTAATATGTTAATTCTATATTTAACTTTCTGAGAAACCTCCAAACTCTTGTGTATAGTGGCTGTACCATTTTACTTTCCCACCCCCAATGTACTAGGGCTCCTATTTTTCCACATCCTTACCAACACTAGTTATTTTCTGTTTTTGGAATAGTACCCACTCTAGTGTGTGTGAGGTGGTATCTCACTGTGGTTTTGATTTGCATTTCCCTAGTGGTTAATGATGTTGACCATCTTTTCTTGTGCTTATTGGCCATTTGTATATTTTCTTTGGAAAAAATGTCTATTCAATTTATTTGCCCCCTTTTTAATTGGGTTGTTCATCTTGTTGTTGTTGTTGTTATAGGAGCTTTATATATTCTGGATATTAAGCCTTTATCCAATATATAATTTCAAATAATTTTTCCCATTTTGTAGGTTGTCTGTCCTTTTTCTTGATGATGTCCTTTGCACAAAGTTTTAGTTTTGATGAAGTTCAACATCTCTATTGTTTTTTTCTTTTGTTGCTGGTGCTTTTGGTGTAAAGTCTGAGAATCCATTGCCTTATACAAGGTCCTGAAGATGTTTCCCTCATTTTCTTCTAGGAGATTTACAGTTTTAGTTCTTACATTTAAATCTTTGATCCATTTTGAGTTAATTTTTGTATATGGTTTTAGGTAGGGGTCCACTTTATTTCTTTTGCATGTGTATATCCAGTTTTCCCAGCACTATTTGTTGAAGACAGTGCCATTTAAAAAAAGCACTTTTATATTAAGGTAATTGTAGATTCACATGCATTTATAAGAAATTATGTAGAGAGATCCTTTGTACCCTTTACCTAGCTTCTCGCAATGCTAAGATCTTGCTAGATTACATGTAATACACATCACAGCCAGGACATTGACATTGTTATATTAGAGGTACAGATCACTCCATCATCAAGCACACTTATATTGCCCTGATAGAATCACAACAACTTACCTGCATCCCCATTTCCTCCTTAACCCCTGACAAGTAGGAATCTGTTCTCCATTTCTATTATGTTGACATTTCAAGAATATTATATAAATGAAACCATACAGTATTATAGCCTTTTGGGATTGGGTTAGTTACTCAGCATAATTATCAGAGGTTGATCTAGGTTCTTGCATGTATCCGCAGTTTGTTACTTTTTATTGCTGAGTAGTATTCCACCAGATGGTTGTATTAGTTTGTTTAGCCATTCACCTGTTGAAGGATATCTGGGTTTTCACTTTTTAGCTATAATTAAAGCTGTTGCTCAGCCCGCGCAGTGTGGTGAACTGGCACGGCAAGATGACGCAACAAAAGGGAGACAAGCAGACACAGAAAAACACAAAGCAAATGGACACGGTGAGCACAAGCAGCAAGGGGGAGATAAATAAATAAATTAAAATCTTTGGAAAAAAAAAAAGCTGTCGCTAATCATTCATGTACAGGCTTTCATGTGAACAGACATTTTCATTTCTCTGGGATAAATGCCCAGGAGTGCAACTGCTCGGCTGTAGGGTAGTTCCATGTTTAGTTTTATAAGAAATTGCCATACTGTCTTGCACAGTGGCTGTACCATTTTATATTACCACCAGCCCTGAAGGAGAGATCCACTTTCTCTACATCCTTATCTGCACTTGATGCTGTTGCTGTATTTTAGCTGTAATATCTCATGGTGATTTAATTATGATTTTGATTTTAATTAAATCTGTATATCTTCTTTGGTGAAATATCTCTCCGTGTCTTTTGCCCATGTTCTAATTGAATTATTTTTCACTTTTGAGTTCTGAGAGTTCTTTATAAATGTCAGAGGTACTTGTCCTTTGTTGGATATGTGACTTGGAAATATTTTCTCACAGTTTGTAGCTTGTCTTTTCATTCTCTTAACAAAAATTTCACAGGGCAAAAGCTTTACATTTTGATGAAATCCTTTTATGGATTATACTCTTGGTGTCAAGTCTAAGAAATAACTCTGCCTAGCCCTTGATCCTGAAGGTTTTCTCCTATGTGTTTTTTTTTTTTTTTTCCTCTAAGGGTTTTAGTTTTGTGTTTTACACTTAAACATGATCCATTTTGAGTTAATTTTTTTAATAAGGTGTGAGATTTATGGTGATGTTCCTTTCTTTGCCTGGATGTCCAATTGATCTAGAACTAGTTGTTGAAAGGTATCTTTCAACCGTTGAATTGCTTTTGCATCTTCATCACTCATCATTTGGGCATGTTTGTGTTGGGGTCTCTTGGAGGGTTTTCTATAAGCCTGCAGTAGTTCCATAATGGTGTATTTAGCCTCTGCTCCCTTCCACATCTGTGACCAAAACCCTGTGGGCATTACGCTTGAGCGTTGTTTTTGCCACAGAACCCAACTCCTACCTTCAGTACTTCTAGTTATTTTTAATATATACGGGTGGTGGGGCAGGGGAAAACAAACGGACTTGCTCTGTGAGACCAGGAGCTTGGCTTGTTTGAATGCCTTTTGCTCTTTATCTCCCTAGTGACAAGTTTTTCCTCATTTTTATGAGAGTGTGTAAAAGTCTGAGTACTTGGATTAAATGTGGTATAAATGTCCTCCAATAACCTAGGTGGCCTGTGAAAACTTGCAGCTGATACGAGTTGCCAATAGATTAGAAGTAGGTAAGGGAAAAGGAGGAATCCTTTGCTAATGGCTTAAGTCACTGAATGGATGGTTGTGTGATTACTGAGATGGTGAACTCTGGGTTGTGGGCAGGAGTGGGTGGGATATATAAGTAGAGAGGGTAAGTAGCCAATTTAATGTATGGGTTTTGAACTCAGGCTGGAAATGTGTTTTAGGGAGTGGCCAACATACAGATGACAAAGTCATGGAAAGGAATGGAAGAGACCATTTAGGGGGATGCATAGGGAGAGTGAGACTGGGGTATAGTGCTGAGTCTGGAGTAGCTCTTACACTTTGAGGTAAGAAGGAGCAGGAAGAAACAAGCCAGGGAGAGTAGTGGTGTAGCAACAGGGAAGAATGAGCTAGTTCTGCAACCATATCACATGCTTCTGAGAAGGTAGATAAAATCATCTTTCACTAAGGACAGAAGAAGTATTCATTGAATTTGACGACATTTTGTTTTAATGGAAGCGTAGGTGCAACATTCAGTTTAGAAATGGATTTAAGAGAGTGGAAGGTAAGGAATTGGATCCAGGCATGTGTAGACAGCTCTGTCTTTATCATTCTGGACAGTAAAAATACCTGCTCCCCACTCTGGAGGGATTCATTGTCACTATCTTTCAAGGCCGTCGGCCCTGCAAACATACATGAAGATGTAGTCTAGTCATTCTGCTCACAAAATGTGCAGAAACTTGAGACTCATGCATGATTGTCTCCCAAGAATGTTCACTTCTCATTTCTACACCATCTTTGCCTCGAGCTCATTTTCCCATGAGTATGCTGCTTTGCCAGCCACTCTGGTGAATCTGACTGACCAGGGCTGGGACTAAGTTGGTTCATTTAGTCTCATACAGCATTTAATTAGGACTCCTATTAACAGGACTTGGAGCAGCAGGATGAAGCCAACCTACAGCATTGACCTCAACTGTGCCTCCCAGCCACCTGAACACATCTCATAAACCACCCAAGTCTGCCTTATAATACCAGGAGGCTTTCTCCTTAAGCTTCTGTATTGGCTTTAGGCATTATTCCAGATACAACAGGATGTATTAGTCATTGCACAGAGTCCATCTTGACCTACAAGGAGGAAGTCTAGGACAACATTATCGTCCATAAGAACTTGAACTCTGATATGAATGCCTCTCAAGGCAAGGTGTCACTGGTAATTTCAGCTGAAATTGGGGACAGAGTTCATATACCACTTTTTCTAATAGGACGACCCTCATTGTAGAGTCATGTGCTCATAGGGGCACATGAAATGATGAGTCAGTTACCCCTCTGGGAAGTTGCCCTGAGTAACCAAAGGCATTCTCATTTTGGAGAGAATGCTGCAGCCATCTGTCTGGGGGCTTGCTGGGGCCACCTGGGAACCTTAGGGTTTTCTCTCCAGTTCAAATAACTGAATTTAGTGCCCCCCCCCTTTAAATTAAAGCAGTTGAGGTTTATAGAAAAATCATGTATAAAACAGAGTTCCCATATACCACCCTATTAGTAACACCTTGCATTCATGTTAGCTATTGTTTCTGGAGGGACAACCTGAGGGAAGTCAGTGCAATCTCTCATTTGTCTGTGTTTACCAGCTGGTGGCCTTTGCCCCATGAAGTGGCTGAGCCCTGGCATGGGAATGAGGTGGGGATACACTTGGAGCTGCTGATAGGTGTTTTGCATGGGAGATGCAGGATCTGGGCCCCTCCCTTGCTGCTTCTGATAGACTTCTTGGTAAAGGTGATCAAATTGTGGTCAGAGCCTTTGGCAGGGATAGCAGTCAGGAGTCTGTAAATTTGAGGTACTCACAACAGTTTGGAAGAGCCTTACCAGGGTATTTCCTTCTTAAGAAATGATCCAGGGGCAATTCTGAAAGACAGAAGATCATTAATGAGTCTTTACTCCCTCTCTCTACCTCCCTCTCCCTCTCACCTCCTAGGATATAAGGTGCCAGGGTTGTTTCTCTTCCTTCATCTCCACAAAAATCTGTGTGTCCTATTCCAGTAGCAATAACTTCACTTTTTAAAAAAATGAACTCCTATTTCCTGAAGAGCATTTTTATAAAACTGGTCCCCACTTTGGCTCACAGTATACTCCAGCATGTGGTCATTATCCTTATGATGTAGGGTAAGAATTAAATTTGAGTCCCCTAGGCCCCGTTTTGGCTGGCTCTCACATGGAAGGCTACCAGTCAGGCTGGCCTTGGGTTGCTGTATTTGTTTTTTCCAAATCTAAAACTGCCTTTATTTATGGTTGGCTCAATATAAAATGCCATCATCAATCAGCAGAATTATAAAACTGTACAGGAGGTACAAAAATAGGCTGTTTAACATAGATAATGACCCTCACATCATCAAGCTTTAAAAACACGTAAGTTGTACAGTCTGGCAGTTAATAAAATATAAAGCTAAAAAGAGGATTTTAGGCTCTACAAATGGCCCAGGAGTGGTCAGGGTGGAATCCTGAATTTTCAAATTAGTTTCTATAACCTTCCATCCCTTTCATCATGATCATTACCCAGGTAATGGCCATGAGAGGGTGAGCCCTTTCCAGGGACAGCCACATTCAGTGATCAAACTGTCTTACTTATTTGTCTGGACCAGGAGGTAAGGGAAGTCTGTAGAATGAGAAATCTTTTTGAGTCAGATTTTTAGGAGACTGTCCCAATGCTCAATAACACCAGATGCCTTTGGATGGAAGGGACGTATGGAAAGTCTATTGAATACCTTGACCATTAGCTCATTGTTGAGTAGTGTTTTAGTTTGCTAAAGGCTGCCAAGGCAATATACCAGAAATGGATTGGCTTTTACAATGGGGATTTATTAATTTACTTATAAGTACTTTACATGTGTGTGATGGTGGATATGCCGCCCTGTTCCATATGATGACGGATCCAGGCAGCAATGATGCCACCTGGCCAAGGCCCTATCGGCAGCTTGGTTCCAGTCAGTCCCAGTAGAGAGCAGGCCCATTCCATGGGTACCTACATGAGTCACTCAGATGGTTTAGTCAGCAGCCATGATTTGTTTCCACAGTTCACAGGCCTAAAGAGAAATGTCTTTAATCTGCCCATATAGAGTTTTCCAAGAGGCAGACTCAATAGCAGAGGAGTGCAGGCAACCACCAAAGGATCATTTGGCAGCTGGTTTCAGTCCTACCATTTGCTGCTCTGCCTCTAAGCATCTATTGGCTGTTCCTCCCCTCCTTGCCCACCATTTGGACAAGAGCATTTGCTACCAGATCCCAGTGAATCTCCTCTTGACCCCTAAGCCTGTGAGGCCGTTTTCTATTCCAGAAAGCTATGTCTCTGCCAGCATCCCATTCTTGTCACCGAAAACTTTGAAGGGGCAGAGATTTTCTTCCACTTGTAAAATGAAGTCAGCCTGCCGCAGTTTACTAGATGCCAGCAGAAGACATGAGCCTCCTGGGTCAGAGATAAAAGACTGTATTACTCTTTTCACCACAGATGGCATGAGCTTCATGTTTGAGTCAGTTCCTCTTGCCCCACAAGTCCTATAGGGCAATGTGAAATGGCTGGGGTTGATGCTGCGTATACTGTGGGTTTGTGTCATGGGTGAAGAACCCTGAGCTTAGGTGATCTAATTTTTTAATAAAGGGCTACAAGCAAACCTGCGAGCCTTATCTGGAATGAGACATTATCCTTATTATACTGGACAGTTAGCAGACCTGCCCTCTACTCCATAAGGAGATACTCTGTTTTCCTAGGCTGTTCGCTTTACAGACGTTCTTGAAAAGATCGTTTGGAACAAAAGTGGCCGCGAGACGTGCAGAAATGTGAGAAACCCATGAAAAATCATCTCCCAACACTTAGTACAAGGATTAACATTCTCACTGATGACTGTGAATCAATAAAAATAGACTTTATATTCGGCGTACTATGATGAAAGTGAGTGAATTCTTTCCAAATGGTTAGGTCTCTATCCCTTTCAGAAACTCAACTGTACAGAATAGTTAATTCCCTGAGAGTTTTACATGTCTTGAGCAGAGAGAACAAATTGTGGTATTTGCCCCAAATTGAAGGACACAAAGACAGGTCTGTGGAATTGTAGGTGTTGATTTGTCAGTAGTGTACTCTAGGGTGAAAAGCAACCAAGGGTTTATTTGTTTAGAATTGACAATGATGTTTCCTCAGGAAAGGCCAGCTGGTAGTGTTTTTTGTTCAATAAAGCAGTTACAGCATGGAGAAGCATATGTGCAGTAGTCAGATTCACCTAATACTCATTTTCTACCTGCTGTGTTTTTGAAACTTCTAGATGTGAAAGGTTTTGTTTTTTTTTAACCTATCTCAAAGATAGTAGAGATAACTTAAAATCATTCTTGATTTAATATGTCAGAAATATCTTTCTCAAAAGCTTGATGTCAGGAAAGATGAATCAACTCATTTTTGTAGACCAGTAGTGCTTTAGTTTGAATTATACAACTAAATATGTTGCCAGACCAAACACCTGATTAATCAGCCTGATACACTCAAAGACCAATCTCAAGACATGAGTATTTCGAAGAGAGAGTCTTTATTGCATTGCATAAGGCAAGAGAAAAGGAGACAAAAATCTCAAATCTATTCTTCCCGAATTGGAGAAACTTAGGGTTTTTATGAAATTCAAACAGAGGTGATGTTGAGATTTTAGGGCATATTGATTGATTTGTTTAATTGGAAGTATGTATGCTCAGGCCACAGAGGCTGGCTGGGGTAAGCATTGGGTTACAGGTTACAAACTGGGTCATAAATTGGTCAATTAACATCTATTAGGAACTGATAACATAAAGTTTTAAATAGTTCAGTCCACATAAGATAATGCTAAACTAGACAAAGTTGTAAAATTTTGTAAGCTAAATTGTGTGAGCTGCCAAAGGGCTGTTTAGGATTGATAAAATCCATGCCTGGTAAGATAGGAATAAAAATGGGAGCTAACTACGAGTTAAAGATTAGCACTTATAAAACATAGTATTAGAATCAAAGAAGTAAGTTTCAGATATTTGTCTCTAGCTGCTTTAGAGTTAGTGTATATCAAGGTTGTGATTACAGTGGAGTTTCTACGTTATACTAAAAGTAAGAAAACATCTATATAATAATTCAGTGACTGTAGTTATTTGTTAATTTGTGACTTTGTTAATTGTCAATACTCAGTTTCAAATACTTGGAGGAAAAAGGTCAAGAAGTTTTCAAATGTATATTTAAGCCTCACATGGTGTAGGTCTCTAAATGTATACTTAGTTTTATATTTTAAATATTTTGGTTTTGAAGCAGGCAAGAAGAGATTGAAATGGAATTGACACTTCACTTTTAGTCCTAGTCTTAAATGTGAATTGATTATAATTTGTCATTCTTATGGATTTTAGTTAAATAGAAATTTTGTATAAAGTTATTAATTTGCCAAGTTTAAGTTTACTCTATAAGGTAAACATTTATCAGTTGGCTACTAGCAGTGTGCTAGGTGCTTAGTATTTTTAAGGATAATAAAAAGAATGCAGTTTTTTTTTTTCCTACTCTGGCCTTAAACAACATTTTTTATTATTTGCTTTGGAAAAACGACCTATTTGGATGATAGTAGTATATAAGAATTATTTACTCCAAAATCATTAAAGTATATCCTCAGAATCTTTTGCATATTCAGTGATTTTCTTCTTAGCAGAAGAAAATGTTTGTTTCCTATTTTTATACTTGATCATCTGTACCAGTTTAGTTTTTGCACATAAAAGACAAATGGAACTGTAATTCTAATCTTCCTTTTGTTGATTTATTTGTTTCAAAGGGAAGGCAAATGGATTCTTTGCCTTGTAATATTTATTCCTAAATCTAGAGGAAAACTAAAGGTTGAATAATATACATATACGAATATACATATATTTGCTTGTGGTTAGAACCTTATTTTTGTAAAAATTGTGCTTTTTTAAAAAACAAACTTCAAAGCCAAATTGATACATGACAATTTTGATTCTACAATACTTTAGGGAGTACCTATAACTTCACAAAATAGTTTTGATTTTCAAAACGATTCACCCTAGGAGTCTGTTTAAATTGAAGTCATAAAGATCATTTCTCAAAAACTTACGTGTCGTGGGAAAGAAGGTAAACCAGCAAACTCTTCAGCCCAGTGGTTGTGGTCTGCTCTGTGTTGTCTGAGTGCTTGAGTGCTTTTCCTAAGTTGGGCTCTATTCGCCCACAGAAAGGTCAAGAGCATGTTCTCTTCAAATACTGGAAAGTAGATGCACTCTTTTTTGGGGGGTGGGTAATGGTTCCCTGGTTTCGTAAGCTGATGGTGATGTCTAGAATCAACAGTGAGGTGTTTTGTAGGTGTGCATGTTTTGTGCTTAGCATCATGGTAGATTCTCAGCTCTCATGTGCCGTGCCTGCTATTTCACCTCAGGAGCCTCCCCAACTGGTTTACAACTTGGCAGCTCCCAACCTTACCTTGGGGATAGGAGCCAGCTTGGGAGCTGAGCAATGGGGCGGTTTGGGAAGCCGGGCACACTGCTTGCCCTGCATTCCATGATGGCCCTTGCTGAATTCCCACCCGGGTTTGAGGACTGGATGTTGAAGGCCCATCTCCATGAGGGGCCTTTGAGCTTCCAAGCCATGCTCCCTGATTCACTCTGGTGGAGCCTGTGCTGTAAAAAGGGCCAGGAGATCCTGGTCCAGACTGGGGGTGGGGGTGGGAAGGTGCTGCCCACTAGCCTCCAAGCTGCCCCCCTACCCCTATAGACTGCATCCTACTCTCTGCTTTCATTTTTGTGATGTCTCCCATTTTTGACATTAGCATGGAGAGATGTCCAGAAAGATGAGTACCAGATATTATTGACAGTGGCTCTCTCTGAATGGTAGAAATTCAAGTGTCTGCTCCTTGTTTTGCATACTTTTAAAAATTGCTTGATGCTTTGATAATGAATATGTGTTTTCACATTAAGCTATTTCCATCTCTTTTAAGGAAATAAAAGAGACAAATTGACAGAAACAAAAACACAGAACTTACCCAATACTGTAAAGGACAGGGACAGGGGCAGAAACTTATACTCTGGTTTTTTTCTTTAAAAAAATGTTTGTTTGTTTAAACTTATACTCTTGATATGTGTTGAGGGATACTAAATAAGTCCAAAAAGTATTCAGCAGTCGAAGGTACCAGGAGCTGCTCCATTCCCCGACACGAGTCTAAACATGTCTAAGATGTCACAGAAGGCCTTCCATCTTCAGCCCCTCCCTGCCTCTCAGATGGTATCTGTCAGCCACACAGCCCCTCTTTCATGTATCACACCAACAGCAACGATGGCTCCTGGTTTTCCACACCTACCACGCTGTTTCCAAGCCACTGCCACCCCTTTGCACCCAGGGCTTTTCTCCAAAATCCCCTTCTGCCCCTCACTCTTTGCCCAAACACGTAGGTATCCTCCAAGGTCGGGCCCAGGGATTGTCGTCACCAGGACAACTTAGTGCTCAGCATCTGCTTTCCCCAAGACTATGCTAGAAACCCTTCTGTCTGCCCACAGCAACTGATCAGATCTTGCTGAGGTCGTCAGCATGCTCTTTGAGGGAAAGAACCTGGAATGGTTTCTTTTTGTATACCCAGCAACTTGAACAACATGGGGCACATCAGAGGCCTCATAAATGCTTGTTGAACTGGTGATCAGCTGAAGGGCTGAGAAAAACTCAAATTCCTTCTTTTCCTAAGAACAGGCCAGTTGATCAATCCTGACTACAGACACAGTACCCAGGGCCTATGAGCTTTTTCAGGGCCTGTGAACATGCTTTAGACCTGGGGGGAAAAAAGACCTTATTGGCTCCAGAATATAAAAAGAAAACCTTAAGATCAAAATTAACATTTAAATAAATATCTACAAAACATAATATTTCAACTGCAACTCAACTCTTCATAATTATGTAAGTTAGAGTAATGTGGGATATGGGTTCATTTGAATATGTTTTATGTGACTATATTTAGGGTGGGGCCCTTCAAAGTAGTAGTGCCTAAGGCTTAGGATGGTCTTTAAACCGCCCTGCCTAGAAACCTGTTCTGGCCAGAACCTTACCCAGCTGGTTTGGGACAAGGAAGAAAAACCCATATCTGAAGCAGAACAAAACTCTTTAACAAACCAACCCCAAGACCCCTGTGGGACTTGCCTCTGACAGGGCTCTCAGTTCCCTGGCAGGGAACTATTAGAAGCACTTCACTGGGACAAAAATCTTCCCTGAATGGACATCTTGTGCATTCATCTTCTTTGAAAAGGTTTTCAATGAAAAATTTCAAGTGCATACAAAGGTAGAATAATATGGTATAATCCCCAAACACATCCAGCATCATCAGTTAATAATGTTATGCCATTTGTTTTCATCAGCACTGCTGCAATTGGGTTTTTTTTAGCCAGGGTTTCACTAGTTTTACCTGCATTCGTGTGTGTGTGTGCTTGTAGTTGTATTTAATTTTATCATATATGTAGAGAAATATGAATAATGCCACAGACAAGTTGGACCACAACAATCTCTGGTGCTACCCTTTTATATCTACAACCTTCTTCCATCCCGCTCCCTAACCTCTGGCAACACAAATCTCTTCTCCAACCTTTTCAGATTGACTTTTTTTCACTCAGTTTACTTCCCTTGAGATCCATCCAGGTTGTTGTGTGTATCAATAGTTTATTTCTTTTTATTTGTTGAGTATTTCATGATATGGATGTACCAGTTTGTTTAACCATTCGCCTTTGAAGGACATCTGGGTTGTTTCCACTTTGGGGCCATCACCAATAAAGCTGCCACTAATCATTGGTGTATAGATTTTAGTATGAAAATCGATGTTTTCATTTCTCTGGCACATTTGCTGGGCTGTATAATGATTCCATGTTCAGTTTTGTAAGAAACTACCCTGCTTTCTGCCAGAGTGGCTATACTATTTTACATACCCACCAGCTGTAAATGGGAGATCCAGTTTTGCTACATCCTTGCGGTTGCTGTCAGAACACGCTGGATCCTCTTGGTTCTTGGCTATGCCGCATAAAAGAATTTAAGAATGTGCCAGTTTAATTAGGCCAGTAGAAAGAGTTTATTGAGAAACGAGAGAAAATAGAAGCGTACACACCCAAGATGTGGATGCAGGTGACCGTCTGGAAAAATGTCAGATTTTATAATCTGTAATATTAACTTTTGAATCAACCTCTGCAGTATATCTTCCTACTTAAGACAACAAGCAGAACTTCCCACTATCCTTAAGGTTAATTAGATCATGGTTTCCTTCTGATAGTAGCTATTATTGTTAGTTACTCGGTTTAAATTACGCCAGATCTCTGAGGAAAATGACAATACATTGTTGACCAAAATTAGAAATTAATGTAAAATGGAGTTTTAAAATTAGAAATTCAACTATTAAGTACAACATTTAGGCAGCTTTTTATTAAGTGAAAACGACAAACCAACAATTATAAAATAGTTTCATAAATCATGCATGTGTTGGCTGGCCTGGCCTCTTCATTTGGATCATTTATATGATTCATTTGATTGCATTTGGGAATCTATTATCTTCATGTGCTGCCTACGCAGACTGTCTTTCCCCCCAAACCTATTTTATCCCAAATAAGATAATAATGGTAAAAGCAGCTATGCTTTATTGAGATCCTACTATGTGTTAGGAACTGTATTAAATGTTTAACATGTTATTTTCTTAAATTCATACCTCAATTTTCTGAGGAATTTATTCCCATTTTTACATATAAGTCAGCTGTAGCTAAGAGGTAGAGTTGCTATATAAATTAGATCTGTCCTGCTCCTTGGGGATTTGGGCTGTACTTCCCAGCATGTGTGTGTTCTGAAGGTCTTTTTTGCTTTTTGGGGTGGGGTGGGTGAGGGGAGGAAGTGCTTATTGCTTTTACAAACCTCTTAAAATGGCTTCTGAAATACAGAAGCCTTCTATAATATTCTCAGAAGACATTTTTTAAATTAAGTATTTCAGTATGTTTTAAATTGTAATTTTGTAGATACCTCCTCGGCTGCTATTATTTGTTAGATTTCAGGATCATTTATTGAGGAGCACTATAAACCAGATTTAGTAAGAAATAGTGTAGTAGCTAATATTGGAGTTATCCAAAGATTTTTAAAACTCGTTAACCACTAAACAAGATTATAAAGCCAATCCTTAACCTATTTTAGGAAGAAAAATATCTTTTCAGGTCCTTTGTAATGTCAAATGAGAAATAACTAAGCTGCCTGGCAACTAAGGCACATTTATTTGGGGTCTTAGAATTGCAATTCGGGGAGCACAGATTCAGGTAGCAACCCAGATCTATCTTCGAATTTCCAGGCAAGGGTTTTTAAAGAAAAGAAGATTAGATAAGTTGTTTGTGGTTAGTGAATACCTGAGGTACTCCAGTTGTGCTTCAAATTTGGTGCTTGACTGAGTTCTTTATCTTGTGGTTTTATCATGTCCACATATCCTCAGGGTTTTGAGGAGCATCATTGATTGAGGCTTTGCTTACTTTGGCAGTTTGTGATATCTGGCTGAGATTTGCTAAGAGTTACCTCCAGAATGACCTCCCGGCTCTATTTTCAATCTCTTAGCCATAATAACTCTATTTTGTTTTATTTCTTTTTATAAGAGCCACTCAGTTATACACAGCCTAGTAGTTTTAGTTACAAATTATTTTTATGCATTGCAACAGATTGAGCCTTTGCTTTCCATTCATAATGTGCTACATATTCTCTTCAATTTAATAAAATAGTTTTATGAGCATTCTTTAAATCAGAGAGACTTTCCAGGCCAAATTATGGTGGTTTGTTTGTGACACTATGAATATTTCAGGCATGCTGAAAGCCATGAAAAGTAGTATGATATCCATATAACTAACATCCTGCTTAAGACGTAAAATGTTACCAGTATATTCAAAGCTGCTGTGCCCCTTTCCCCAACTGCACACTCCTTCCTCTACCTCAGAGATAACTCCTTATCTCCTTTTAAACATAACAAAACCTGTTTTCTAACTTTGTGTAATTGGTGGTATCCTCTGATTCTTCTGCACCTTGCCTTTTTTCACTCAACATCATATAGGTCTAGTTCTATTCCATTCATTTTTACTGCTTGGAGTATTCCATTGTATGATTATGCCGTAATTGACATGTCCGTTAACCTGGTGATGGATGTTTAGTTATTTTTAATTCTTACAATTAACAAACAGTGCTGCTTTTGATGCTGTTTTACAGGTCTCCTTGTGCACAATGTGAGACTGATTCCCTAGAGTGCTTACTTATGAATGAAATTGCTATATCGCAAGGTATGTGTACTTTGACCTTTACTAAATGTTGCCAAATTGTCTTCAAAAGTATTATCCTTTTAAACACCCACCTCTTCAGTGATTAACTTCTCATTGTTCTACACCTTGCCAACACCAGATATTGTCAGACTTTTAAATTTGTCAGTTTGATCAGTGATATATCTCACTGGTGTTTTCAAGTTGGGCATCTTTTCTGTGTGTAATAGGATTATAGGTATTTTTTTTCTCCCTGAAACTCATTCTGAATTTAGGTTGAAAGTTGTATGCAAAGTTGAAAGTAGCATGAAGTAGCTACTACTAGGTACTCATATACAGTAATTGTATCTTTAAAGCATTGGCAATTTTGCAGACTTTTTTTTGGAAGAAATAATTTGTGGTTATTTTCAGAGAGTATATTAGAAAGACCAGGGACTTTGGCATTAAATCAGTGATGGAATCCTCATACCATTATATACCAGCTTTATGACCTTGGGCAATTTATGCCATCTCTTTGAGTCTCATCTTTAAAATAATTTGGTGGGAGAATTCAATTAGATAACATTTTAAAACACCTGGCACATAGGACTATAATACATATTTGTAAGATGAATATACATACTCAAGTGATAATTTGAAAGATGATGGATTATAACATGACATGATAGCACTTGGAATCTGGCAGCATTTGTGAGATTAAATGATATCTATTGATAGTTAACTGTAATGTAAATGTAATTTCATCTGCAGGCCAATCGAGGGAGACCAGTGGCATAGAAAATCCAAAGCAGTCATGTGTAAGCCATCTGTGTGTGGTAACCTGCTTTTCCTCATACACACTCACCTATGTCACTTGTGTTCACCCTCTGTGCCCTGCCAGTTTTCTACTGGTGGGAACATCAGTGACTGGTGACAAAGCTTCTCTAGGACCTTGGGACCTCTGGGTGCCCAGGAATCTGGCCAGGGTTTGGAGGCCAGAAGAGATGGGGCTGGGTGTCAGACTGCTGATGGCGGAAATGTGGGCTAATTGGGAGTTGAGTTCATTCAGACTGTTCTTATCACATCTCTTGTCACAGGAATTTCTTCACATGGCTTCTGAAGACGTGACAGTTACAGTCCGCCTCATTCGGTCATTTGAGCATCGCAATTTCAAACCCGTAGTATATCACGGAGTTAATTTGGACCAAACCGTGAAGGAGTTTATAGTATTTCTACAGCATGGTATGAGACTTTATAGTCATTTTCTTTTATCAGTATTCTGAGAAAATAATCAACTATGACATTAGTAATAATCTTTTAAATTGCTTTTAATGATTCTCTTCTAGGTTCCCAGCCAGCTCCTAGGCAGCTTCTGTTCTGGGCTTCGGTGTCAGTTGCAATGCCTCCCTCAAGGCTTCTCACTTAGTAGCATGCACCCTCACCAAGGGATTGTTACCATCATGTTTGGTGTCTCGCCATTCCCCCCCCCCTTTTTTTAATTAAAAAAAATTTAAGGTCTGGATTTGATTTTAACAAGTTTATGTATTTGGAGGTTGATTAGTAAGGGAGTTATAGCTATTTTCATTCTGCAGCTGAGCACACAGGGCCTCATGGGGGAGTGTGGCAGGAAAGTAGCTGAGATCATTCAGCTAGGAAACCACAAGAGCCATTGGCCATTGTGGTCTCAGATTCATGACCAGGCTAACTGGTGCTAGTTAATCATTTTGAATTTCGAAAAATAGGGATGGAGGTAGTCTTCACTGTGATAGGTCCTTAACTGGTTTCTAACCTTTGTTTTCGGTTATTGGCATGTTCTAATCATCAACATCTGCTAAAACATCTCAAATGAGCTTTTCTTCCCCAAATGAAGTCAAATTTATCTGCGGTGCAATGTACAGATCTTAGTATATCGTTGCATGAGGGTTTTTGTTTTTGTTTTAAGATTTATTTATTTCTCCCCCCCCACCCCCACCACCCCCCCCTCATTGTTTTGCGCTCGCTGTCTGCTTGCTGTGTGTTCTTCTGTGTCTGCTTGTCTTCTCTTTAGGTGGCACCGGGAACCGATCCTGGGACCTTCCAGAGTGGAAGAGAGGTGCTCAATCTCTTGTGCCACCTCAGCTCCCTGGTCTGCTGCATCTCTTTATTGTCTCTCTTCTGTGTCTCTTTGTTGCGTCAGCTTGCTGCGCCAACTCCCCTCTTGGGTCAGCTCTCTGCAAAGGTCAGCTCTCTGCACGGGCCAGCTCTCTGCGTGGTAAAATTTTCACTTTACCACGCAGGCCTGCTTGCCTTTCTCACTAGGAGGCCCCAGGATTTGAACCCTGGACCTCCTATATGGTAGACAGGAGCCCAATTGCTTGAGCCACATCTGCTTCCCTAGTTCTATGAGTTTTGATAAATGCATTGCTTCATATCCAACTTAGTTTTTTTAAAGCATTTGACGTAATTTCAGACTCACAGAAAAGTTGTAAGAACAGGATAGATAATTCTTGGATACTCTTCATCCAGATTCCCAAAATGATGACTTTTATTTTTTCATTTCTTTTATATTGCCCCCTCTCTTCCTTTCCCCTTCTTTCCTTATTCTATTCTTTCTCTCTTCCCTTGTCTCCCATCCATTTTTTTTTCTGAACCATATGAAAGTATGTTGCCGACATCATACCCCCTTACCCCTGAATATTTCAGTGTGTATTTCCTTAAAACAAAGAATCCCCCTACATAACTACAGTACAATGATCAAAACCAGGAAACTTAATATTGAAACAAAACTATTATCTAACCTTACAGAGTTTATTGAGATTTTGGTGATTGTCTCAATAATGTGTTTTATAGCATTGGGTTCAGTTGTTTTAATCTGAAACACTTCTTGAGTCTTTTTTTGTATTTCATCACACTGACTTTTTTGAACAATGCAGGCCATTTATTTTGTAGAATGTCACTTACTTGGGTTTGTCTGATGTTTTCTCATGATTAGATTCAGGTCATGCCTTTTTGGCAGGAAACCTTAGAAGGAATACCAATTTCTTCATACCAGGAGGCATGCACTGTCAGCCAGTCCCTGGCAATGTTGATTTTGTTTCATTAGTTAATGTGGTGTCTGCGGGGTTTCTTCTGTAAATTTTGATTGTCATTGAAAATACCTTGTGGAGATATCCTCTGAGACTTTGTGAATATACTCTTACTTCTCAAACTTTCACCCACTGGGCTAGAATTCTTTGATGATTCTTGCGTGAATCAATTATTATGCTGATGAATGGCAAATGGTGATTTTCTAGTTTCATCATTCCTGTTAAATTTATTAGTTGGCTTTCTATAGTAAGAAGAGTTTGTCTGCTTTCTCTCCCACTGATTTAACCAATCCTGTAAATCACTGTGGACTCAAGAGTTCTTACTTCATTCAAAAAGTTTATAAATTCTTTACTCTCAGTTATTTCCACGCTCAAATTGTCCCCATTTGGCCAGTGGGAGCCCCTTCAACCTGGCTCCTGCATCCTTTTGAACTTGCCCTCATCTCTCTTCAAGCACTTGCTTCCTTTTTGACACAGGAAGATGTTCCCAGCTTGTCTTCGTCTTTCTCTGCCTCAGCCCTGGAACCAGCTATTTCTCTGAAGAACTCAGATTCCCTTTCTGGAGAATGATATCCAGAAATCAGACCTGGATTTATATATGTGCAGTGGAGGTGTGGATAGCTAACTTCCTAAAATGTAGTTCGTTCTTGATATTTCACTTGCTGACTGACTCTGAATTTTCTAAGCACTTCTCCCTCACCTTTTTTTTTCTGTCTAATTTTGTATAATTTTACTACCCAGTATTACTCGATTAAAGGGTAGGCAAAGTTTATAGAGGCAGAGAGAAGCCTTGGTCTAGTCAATCTAGTTGTTAATGACTATTGTAAAAATTTCATAGGAAGAGCATAATTAGTCCATAAAGTCACTTTATCAGTATAAATTTTTATCGCTCTGTTCTAAATTATTAGGGGGAAATTGAGAGTTCTTACTAAAGCTAAGATCATGTCACGTACAGAGTGTCCTACCTTTTGAAGGATCTCACCAAAGCATGTTCAGATTTCAAAATAAAAACAAATTCCTACATTTTTATTTAAAATCCTTGTGTGTATTTTGGATTCCAGTGTTTCTTAGTCTTGATATAGTAAGTGCTGTGAATTCTTGGTACAGTAGAATAGCTTCTTGTTGCAGTCCTTGAGAAGAAGAAGTAATTTTCCAGCTCCTACAGTGGCAGGGGAAGGTGCTTCTTCCCCGGGTCATGGCATTCTTTTTTGACAGGAGATATGTGTGTATATATCATGTAAATATTATGACATTGATTATAAGAATTGGCCATCATGACCATCACTTTTTTTTTAATAGAGAGTAACTGAGGCTCAGATTAAACACTCAGAGACCCAAACTCTGGACTTCCTTACTCCAAGCCCAGCTTTTACCTGATACACTGCTCAGGAACTTGTGAAGCTGGATCCTTGCCCCAGTGGACACCATGCAGCTCCACACCAACCTGTCCCTTGGGTCAGCTTAGTCGGGCCATTCCCACCTAGCAATTGCCTGGTAATTCCCCACAGAGCAGCTACGACAGAATTTCCTGAGGTGAAACTCTTTCTTTTGGCCTCAACTTTGATTTATAAAAATTTCCACTTTACCAAAAAAGTTAAAAGAATAGTGTAATGAACCTTTCATTTGGATTCACCAGTTGTCGACCTTTTAGCTCACCTGCATGCTTGCTTGCTCTCTTTCTCTCCTCCTCTCTTTCTCTACTCATTCTTTCTCTTTCTCTCTCTCTTTCCCCTATCCCCCTTACCTCCCCTTCCCCCTCCTCCCCTCTCTCTCCACACACACACACACACACACACCCCTACACTTTTCTATTTTACCATAACCATCTGAACCTTTGGAAAGTAAGTCACGGGTATCATGGTATTCACCCCTAATATATAGCATGCATCTCCTGAGAAAAGAACATTCTCTTATATAACATCACCATTGTCCCACAATGATGCAATAATATTATCAAATCTACAGTTCATGCTTGGCTTTCCCCAGATACTCCATTAATGTCCTCTTTTTTTGATGTTGTTTTATTTGTTTGTATATTTGTTTTGACCTAGGATTGAGTCAAGAGTCATGCATTGTGTTTGAAAGTCATATCTTTTTTAAAAAAATAACTGCTTCATCGATGTAATTTACATAGCATACAGTTCACCCATTTAAAGCATATAAGTCAATGGTTTTTACTATATGCATGCTTGATACTTGTATAACCGGTATCACAATGAATTTCAGAATTTTCATCACTCGCAAAAGGAACACTGTACTGATCAGCAATTATTTCCCATTTCCCCATGAAATCCCCAGCCCTAGGCAACCACTGATCTATTTTCTGTCTCTATAGATTTGCCTGTTCTGGATATTTCATATAAATGGAATCTTATAATATGTGGTTTCTGTGACTGGCTTCTCTCACTTACTTGTTCAGTTCTAAATCTATATATACTGGATATAGCAGTATCAGAATTGTTAACCCCCTGGGGGACACAGTGTGATATCAACTAGAGTGCAGTGCTTTGTGCAGTTCCTTTTGCCTTGAGACTTACAGAATTTATTCATTTCCGAAGTTACTTAAGTCAGCACATTTTCCCCCATACCTTTGCAATATAGCTGGATTCTCTTGTCATAATCTGCATTCTTTCCTGGGACCCCATGATCTCCTAAATGATATATATTTTTTCTTTTGCTTTGCATACATCATGGGTCACTCTTTGTGCTCTGAAGTTCTATTGTTTCTTTGACAAATGAATAATGTCATGTAACCACTATTATGGTATCATGCAGAATAGTTTTGCTACTCTAAAAATCCCGTGCTCCACATACTCATCTTTTTTCTCCTCTCCAAAAGCCCATGGCAACCACTGATATTTTTACTGTTTATAATTTTTCCTTTTCCAGAATGTCATGTAATTGAAATCATACAATATGTAGCCTTTACAGACTTGTTTTTTTTACTTAGAAATATGCATTTAAGTTTCCTCTATGTTTTTCTTGGCAAGGCATGTCTTTTATTTTTTTTAAGGAGGTACTGGGGAATGAACTTGGAACCTCATACATGGCTGTTGCTCAAACCACTGAGCTACACCTGCTCCCCAAGGTGTGTCTTTAAATTTAATCTCTTTTAATCTAGAATAGTACCACTCTTTTATTATTATGATGATGATGATGATGATGATTTTTTTCCTTAGGACAGACAAGTGTCTTGTGCAATGTCCCACAATCTGAATATGTCTGATTGTTTTCTCATGCTTAGATTCAGGTTAAATATTTTTGGCCAGATTACCAAGACAGGGATTGGCAAACTGTAGCCTATCGTCCAGTCTCACCTGCTGCCTGACTTTGTGAATAAAATTGTTTTGGAACGCAGCCTTTTGCATAGCCATTTGCTCACATATTGTCTATACTACTTTTGTGCTTCAATGGTGTGAATAGTTGGGACACAGATCATATGGCTCACAAAGCCTAACATATTTACTAAGAACCCTTTCCAAAAATATATGAAACAATTCAGATATTGGAAAGCAGGTAGAGAAGGGCAGTGGTCCCCGAGACAGGGAAACAAACAAGGTGATGTCTGTGACTGTGCCAGCTTACTGCTTAGAGAGAGTTTCCAGGCCACACAGCTGGCGGGGAAATCCAAGGGGAGCCCTGTGGGATCCAGGGGTTTAGGAGTCAGCACTGGCTGTCTAGAGAGGAGAGTTCACAGTGAAATCCGGAGTGGAGCCTGCAGAGTTCACAGGGCAGGGTCTTAGAAAAGAGAGAGCTGCACAGAGAGAACTCTCAAGATTTGCAGAGGATCCCCCTGAGACATCAGCTGTGGACTGATCAACCCATGTACGTAAGGAAACTACGAGAGGCCAGAGAAAGAACCAGAAGAACAGAAGGGAGATTGTAACACAAATGAATACATGATCTTTTAATTTTAGAGTGTATTTGACCTCTAAAAGTCCTTTTTAAAAATGTTCTTAAAAAAAACACATTTTCTAAGGCAGATAGGTGGGTTTCTTTTTTTAAGTTTTCTTTAATAGATGAACACAATTCATGTAGTTTTAAAATCAAAACGTGAAAAGGAATATATTGAAAAGCATCCTTCCCACCCCTATTCTTTCCCTGACCAGTATGCAGGCCCCTTCCCACCCCAACTCCCCACAGTACCCACTGTCACCACTTTCTTAGGTATCTTTCCAGAGTGTCCTGTGCTTGTCCAAGCAATACATACATATATATATATACTCTTATTACCCCCCTTTTACTCAAAAGGTGGCTTACTAAAAATAAATGTTCTCCCTTATTCTTTCTTTACCCTTAACACAGCTTGAAGATCTTATCATATTAGTGCTTAGAGAGCTTCCTTCTTTTATATATATATATATATATATATATATATATTTTTTTTTTTTTTAACAGTTGTAAAGTGTGTTTCATTGTTTGGGTATATCATAATTTATTTAACAAGTACCCCATTGATGGGCATTTGGATTTTTCTAAGCATTTGCTACTGCAAACAGTGCTGCAATTGCTACCCTTGTCTGAATGTCATTTCTCACACACACAAGTGTGTGCAAAGATTATCTTGATCTTACATTCCCCAAAGTGGAATCGTTGGCTCGAAGGGTAGTATATGCATACATAACTTTGATATGCATATATAACCAAATTGCCCTCTGCAGTGGTTGTACCATCAGAAGTTGTTAATTAAAACTACTACTGATTTATGGAACACTGTTTTTAAGGAATATCCATTCTGTTTTTATTTTGTTTTGCTTTTGTTCTTTGGGCCGAGTAATTACATCAGAGGTGTTTGTAGGTTATGGGAATTTAGATAAATAAAATTGGTTTAGGCCATTAGTTCCCATGCTGGCCAGAGACCCTCAAGGGTTTCTCTCATTCACTTGCTAAACCAACATCAAATACAAAAATAAAGAATGTCTCACATATGTATATTATATATTTCAAATGTATGTAGATACTTTTGCAGCTAAAAAAATGCCAGTTAATTTAGTAGTTCTTGAATTCTTAGTTCCTCTGATAACTGCTCAACATCTTATAAACAGTTCCACTGTTTTAGTAGATCCTTGGATTTTGAGGGCATTTTACCTTCATTTTGTGTTCTATCAATCCCCCCCCCACCCCTTAGATGGCTCCCTTATCTGTTTGCTCATTGTTTGTGCTTGTTGTCTTTTTTTTTTTTTCCTTTCTCTCGTTGTCTGTCTGTTTTTTCTTTAGGAGGTACCAGGAACCAAACCCGGGACCTCCCATGTGGTAGGTGGGCATTCAACTGCTTGAGCACATCTGTTCCCTGCTCATTTTTGGTTTTTTGCTCATTGTCTGCTCATTGTCTTGCTCGTTTTTTCTTGTTGTCTGCTTGTTGTTTGTTTGTCTTCTTTAGGAGGCACCAGGAACCAAACCCGGGACCTCCTATGTGGGAGGTGGGTGCTCAACTGCTTAAGCCACAGCCGTTGCCTCTATCAATTTTTTTAAGTAGTTTTTAAGTAGGTGTAAGAGAACAGAATCAAAAGACTATGAATATGCTATGAATGTCTATTTGACTATTTTATATTAAAAATAACCTTTCTCTTACAGATATCTCTTTAAGGACCAGCCTGCCACCGCCATTCAGAAATTATAAATATGGTAACCAATTTCTCTTAATCTTTCAAAACATATATTAATGTAACTTCCCATTAGTTTTATGTTGATACGAATTTAAATTCGGTTTTCAAAAACGGGTTTATCGTCTGTAGATAGAAGCCAATTTTGAAGATTATTTAGGAATATGGCAGTCCTGGTATATTGTTAAAGTAAATTGGAATGGTAAAGAGAAGAGCATATTTGTGTGAGATAGCAGAGATGGCAAAACCAAAAAGACTTTCTTTAACAGGGAATAAGAAAGGGAAAAATGATTAAAAACAAAAATTAAACGATTTAACATTTAAAGCCCAATAACTAGAGCATGTCATGTAGTAGTTTTATACATCACAACTAGTAATTTAGAGGAATAGTAATAGGGCAAGGAGCTGGGTTTCATTCTTTGTTATGAAGAGGAGGCAGTTATTGGTGAGACTTGACTTGAAACTTATAGATGTACCTAGGAAATACTTCTGTTAATTGGTGCAGACATTTTAAAATATAAATTTTCTATTGCTTCAAATCATTTTTGGGGGGATAGAGGAGTGGCTTTTAAATCTGTTACCATTTGGTAGAGCAACTAATGGCCCCAAACCCTTTGAAATCACAGTCTTCACTGCATCTGCATTTAAATACCCAGAGATTAATTGTGAGGCCATAGGGGGTAGCCAAGCAGAAGTTGAAAGCAAGGAGTAGAAAGTATTTTGATTTATTTGACTTGAAGAATTTACATACTAAGTATTAAATAAGAGAAAGGAGTAAAAGGCATGATGAAGGTAACCATGAAGCTTTTTAATTGTGATTTTCCTGGCTTTGAAAGTACCATGCCTTGAAATATAAGCTTAAACTTAAATCAACCCACAGATGCCATTTCAAATTGAAATAGTTGCATACAGTGTCCCTTTTTGCATGGTGTGTGTGTTTGTGTGTGCATAAATATACATAGGTATGCAAACCTTTGTTCCATGTAGGTTATTTTTTTTAAAGATTTATTTTTTTTATTTCTCCCCACCACCTCTTTGTTTGCGCTTGCTGTATCTTCTTTGTGTTTTTTTTCTTTAGGAGGCACCGGGAACTGAACCTGGGACCTCCAATGTGAGAGAGTCACCTAATTGCTTGAGCCACCTCTGTTCCCTCCTTTGTTGTGTCTCTCATTATGTTTTTTCTTGTCATCTTGTTATCTTGTTGCATCAGCTTGTCATGCCTGCCCGTCACATCAACTCGATGTCTTGCTTATCTTCCTTAGGAGGCATTGGGAATCTCTTCTCCCTGCTTTGTTATGTATCTCATTATGTTTTTCTTCTTGTGTCTCTTGTTGCGTCATCTTGTTGCATCAGCTTGCTGTACCTGCCCATTGTACCAGCTCGCTGTCGTCTTTAGGAGGCACTGGGAACCAAACCACAGACCTCCCATGTTGTAGGCTCAATTGCTTGAGCCACATCCGCTCCCCTCACGTAGGTTATTTTGAAAAATGAGTTTTAGATAATGAAAGCATCAGATGCTAAGCATCACTGTGGTAGATAATGTAGTCTATATTATTCCACTGTATTAACACCATTTTGTCCTAGTCTTTCTCTATTCTTCAGATGAACTGGCAGCTAAAATGAATACATTTATCTGTGAAGAAATGACAGAATCAGTAGAGTTTTGATAGACTTCAAGGGACTCTGTCTGAGTTTGGCTCTTGAGCAATCTGCTGCTTTGTGTTCAGCAAGGGAGGCTCAAGCGTTACTCTTTTCACCTGTCATTGTCATCCAGCATTGCCACATCATCTGTGGGAATGGAACCCTTCATTGGGCATTGGGGAGTGGAAAGAGCAGGATTCAAATTTCAGTTTTGTGCCCCTTGTTTGATTGGCATCTGCATCTATTACTGATTTATCACTTGCACCACGATCGTGCTGTGATCATTAGCTGACTAGACCATGAGTTCCAGAAGCACAGGGAAGATCTTGTTTTAAATCATGTATGCAATAAATAAGAGCTGGTTGTACAGCATGGGGCTGCTGATCACAGTGCGTTTCATAGGGCAGTGTGAGATGAGATGATATTTTGCTGGCGCAATCTTGTTAGTGCCCCACAGGTAAAAGATATATTTTTTTCTTTTTAGGAGGCACTGGGAAACCTCCCAAGTGGGTGGTGGATGCTCAGCTGCTTGAGCCACATCTGTTCATTGCTTGGTTTTTGTTTTTGCTCGATGTCTGCTTGTTGTTTTGCTCATTGTTTTTGCTTTTTGTCTGCTTGTTGTTTGTTTGTTTCTTCTTTAGGAGGCACTGGGAACTGAACCTAGGACCTCCCATGTAGGAGGCGGGTGCTCAATTGCTTGAGCCACACCTGCTCCCTGATATTTTTATTTTTATGGAGTTGCTTTCCTGAAGGAATTTGCAGTGAGGAAACAATATCCACAGATGATGTTTTGGTTAATAATGAGGATTTTTGGGGTTTTTTTTGGTGCCAGGGACTGAACCCGGACTTTGTATGTAGGAAGTCGGCGCTCAACCACTGAGCCACATTGACTCCCCTGAGTTGGTTTTTTCCTTTACTTGTTGTTTGTGTTTTTGTTTTTAGGAGGCACTGGAGACCAAACCCGGGATCTCCCATGTGGGAAGCAGATGCTCAATCACTTGAGCCACATCTGCTCCCCTGAAAAATAAAAACAAATGAAGGAAATTATTCAACAAAGGGGCATTCATGAAACATTGTTTTCTAGCCTGTCATTGCCCCATTCTTACCCCAGGTGTCACCAATCTTTGTTGGAGAGAAATACTTGGTGAAAAAAAAATATAAGCCTTTTTTTTGGCTAAACAATGTGACCTTTTTATTGTGGGTTTACAGAATATATTAGAGCAAAGATATTACTAATTTAAAGGCTTATTAGCAAAATATACAGAACATGACTAATATTTAGTAAGATCAAACTATAGTTTTGCAAGTTGATTCTAACAGATTTAAGCTCCTTTTATTTAAAAAATACTATTGTTGCAAATATTCTTACTGTCCCGATTTTGTGATAATCAGGGTAGGCTAAACATTCACTATATTAGAAACCATGCTTGTGTACACAGACCTAGTTTTTCTCCCTAGGTCTGGTTTTTAGAATGCTGGTGATAAACCAAGCCTGATTTATTATATGACCATCCTGTATGGAAAATGACTGTAACTTTAAGTATCTTTGGTCAATCTTAAGAGATATAGCAGGGGAGCAGATGTGGCTTAAATGGTTGGGTGTCAGTCTCCCAAATGGAGAGACCTGGGTTTGATCCCCAAGACCTCCTGGTAAAAATTAAAAAAAAAGAAAAATATAGAAAGCGCGTGGGCCACTAGGCCCCACATGCGGTTGAGCCCCCCCACCCCCACCCCCTGCCAAGCTACACAACAAGATATTGACATGACAGGAGAGTGATAAAAGGGAAAACCAAGACAAGACGTGCCAAAAAATCAGCAACTAAGGTGGTGCAGATGGTAGGATGCCTCCCTCCCACATTGGAGGATCCGAGGATTGAATCCCGGTGAAGACAGGAGGAGAAGGATGAGAAGAGAGGACAGGAAACAGACACATAGAATTGCCCAGTGAATGGACACAAAAATGGGGGGGTTTAAAAACGGATAAC
The DNA here is from genome assembly GCA_026826555.1 of Tolypeutes matacus. Taxonomy (NCBI): domain Eukaryota; kingdom Metazoa; phylum Chordata; class Mammalia; order Cingulata; family Chlamyphoridae; genus Tolypeutes; species Tolypeutes matacus. Next base: position 52,400,952 of record JAKSZT010053928.1, on the reverse strand, counting down.
AGTAAATAAATAAATATATATATATATTTTTTAAAAGTACTCTTAGCTTCTCTAACTTGTCTCAAATAATAAATTGATATTTATTTATTGGGAGAAAATGGGGGTAATGGGTAGTTCAGAATAATAGATAATCCAAAAGTCACATTTGTTTATTTTCTTGCCTATGTTATAAGCTTATTTTTAGCAATTGTGGCATATATACCTTCCTGCTATGCATATTTTACTTAGGTTAAATTTATTTCTTAAAGATGCAGAAGTATATAGTTATAGGATTATGCTGAGCTTTTATTAAAAATCACAGCAGATACTTGAAAGTTGACTATTTTAAAATACTAGGTAATTCAGAGTGCCAGTTCTTACTTGGTTAGGTATCCTGTTCTTCTTTATTATTAAAGCAAAGTTATATCAAGGACTGTTTTTAAATAGATCATTTCATATAGCTGTTGGAATTCCTCGTTATAGTGTGATTAATAGAAATGAATTTTAGTTTAAGGTTGAGAAGTTTATTTAGCCCTAATCATGAAGACACTATAATCATAATACATTAAATAGTTAAATAGAACTGAATGAAGAATTGGAAACTTTCTGAATTCAAACCCATTGAATGCTATGTCTATTATATAATTAAGGGCTGGTTTTTATGAATTTAGAATTTTACCAAGCGTGAAGAAATGCTTCTTGGAAAAGAACAGTGTAGCCTGATGACAAGATAAACAGATTAAGGAGTGAGGGAGGGATTGAATAAAGCAAATTAGGCAGTGTGAGCCTGTGATGCTTGAAAACCAGAAAGCATGTATTGGTATTCTTTGGGCATCAGCTGTCTTGCCCAGATTACCTGGGATCCTTGATAATGTTCTAATTCTGAGAGTGGTAAATTTTTTTCATTATCATCATTTGACCTCCTGTCACCAGATCTCTTTAGAGAGGTTCATAGATTTTTTTTTTCCCCCTAACTGCTTTTGTTAATGTTTACCTTGATTTAAGGTGAACTTTTTTTTTTTTAACATTTGCTAATTTCTGGCTGTCAGTGACTTAGAAGTATAAGATAGAATAATGTGGGAAGCAGATGTGGCTCAAGTGGTTGGGCATCCATCTATCATATGGAAGGACCCGTGTTTGATTCCCGGGACCTCCTGGTAAAATAAAAAAAAAGGCGAGCAGGCAAGCCAGGCCCACGCACGGTGAGCTACAAGTGAGCTGAGCCACCAGCAAGATGATGACACAACAAAAGAGAGACACGGGACAGCCAAGGTGAGACATGCCAGAAACCGGGAACTGAGGCTGCACAAGTTACAGGGTGCCTCTCTCCCACATCAGAGGTCCCTAGGATGGAATCCTGGTGAAGCCTGGAGGAGAAAAATGAGAAGAGAAGGCAAGAAACAGACACAGAAGATCACCCAGCAAATGGACAGAAACAGCAAGCCGGGGGGTGGGTGGGGGACTCATAGAACTGTACACCAAAAAGAAAAAATAAAGTCAATTTTAAAAAGATAGAATAATGTGGTTCACTTTTCTTTTATTCTAAGGGAAAATGTGCTGAGTTGATCCAAGGTCATGGTAGTCACGGCCATGTGCGTCAAAGACCAAGGCTTTAAAATATCTTTATATCATGATCTTTAGTTTGAATTAAGACTTTCGAAAGTAATTTTTCTTTTACTGTATAACAAATTTTTAGTGAACCTAGTCAAAGGCAAGCATGAAATTTCTCAATTTCATGGCACCCCAACCCCATTCTCATTTAATAATTTGAGATGAAGTTTTAGAATAATTGTGTTAAAAGACAAACTTGTTTTTTTTCTTTCAGATAAACTCAAAATTATTCATCAAGCACATAAATCCAAGGTATGTTCCATATGCACAGTATCTAGCACATGGGAAGTAATCAGTGTTAGTTGAATTAGTAAGTGGATCAATGAACACATGTACATGTAACATGTTTTCCATTATAATAGCATTTTTTATTTTATAGAGGTCCTTTATACAGACTTTTCCGTTAAATAAAAAAAACCTAAGTCATGTCTCTTTTAGTAGTAGATTCTTTTTAAAAGTTTAATTTAAAAAAATGCATATCATGTTCAGTAGCAAGCAAATATTTGGCAGAAAATAGGCATAAAATGGCAAATTCAGGTGACGCTTAAAGGAAGCCATTTATTATCGGGCCATCCAGTCTCTTTGATTTTTCTTAATTCTCTACCAGAAGAAAAGGTCCAGAAGCTGATAAAAATAATCCACTTGTTCTGACTTGACTCTCGTTGTGTATTAGAGTAGTCTAGGCTGTAGCCCTTGGGAACAAACCTAGTTTTGCAGAAACCATGGCCTGGGACCCTAAAGTTGTCTTAACCTGCTCCAAAGAGACCACTGTTATATGTGTTTATTGTGCGTTTGTTTCTGTTTTCTTACCTTTTTCAGAGTAATGCTTTTATGAAGCCACAAAGAAAGGCTTGCTTCTCATATGGACAAAATGGGGGGATCTTTTTTCTTTGGTCTCAGTGACCTTGTATGGATTACCCTTATAAACTGTACTTTTTCTGTATTATAACAACTCGAGTCAAGGAGTGTATTTCTTTCTTCATACCTCCAATATCTAGCAGAGCACCTCGTTCATAGAAGTTTGTCCATAACAAGTTTAGGATGAGTTGTTCATCTAGTTTCATGCTCTTCTCTTGTTACAGATGTACTCCCTAAACTCAATCAGCTTTCAAATAAATGTATGCCACAGATCACAAAGAAAGTGACATGAGGGTACGTCTTTTGACTCTGGGTTGGTAGCGTTATTTTTCTATACCAAGAATTGCATATGCAAATAAAGTAAACCTTCCATTGTCAAACCATCTCTAAATTTACTGCTCATGTGTCCCTGGGGCTGTGATGTAGAAGATGCACTTTTAATGAATACAAGGATGCCATAAATTTCACCCATTCTCTCTTCTGCAGGCCAAGAGTGACTCAATCTCCTTCCTAAAACGTAGAGAAGAGGAAGCTTGGTACTATTTAGAAGAGAAAATATATATAAACACATAAAACATATAAACAAAATAAAATAGAAATGAAACAATATACTTTGTAGAAAGGTTGTAAGACAGAATGTGTCATGTCATTCTTCAGTCCGTGTTGCAGCTTCTTCATATGTCTATGTTTCCCTAAAAGGAGTAATTGGTAAATTATTCCTTTATCTTAATGAAGACGTAGTTCATCATATTTAGAAAATAACATTAAGACATTGAAAAATCAGGAACCTTTCCACCTATAGTTGGAAGAAAAAAAATCTTTGAATTGTTTCTTATATTTAATATGTTTCTTTCCTGTCATGTTATGGTCGCAGAATTAGAGCTTATTTTTAGTAATACTATAGTATTCAAATATAGTTGAATGCTATTGTTTGTTAAAGGGATTCCCCCCAAAATTAGGTCACTTAAAAAACATGGCTTTACAAACTTTCATCCAAAGCATAATAACAATTCTAGTTAAGTACAGACTGTATACTCCAGAGATAATTCTTCGAGTTTCCCCTACAACTTTTATAAGAAGAGAGTTTAATATATTTTTACAGATACAGTTTGAAACTTGAGAAAAACTTCACAGATCCTCATCCATGCCTTATCCAACTCCCAGACATTTTTCTCATTTCCAGCCAGTTGTTGTCCTTTCACTTCTACTCCCCATCTGCAGGGCCCATAGTGACACTGGCCTAGTCTGTCAGTTTTTTCAGCCCATTGTAATTTTAGTCCCTGTTTTAGTTTGCTAACACCACTGAAAGCAATATACCACAAATGGGTTGGCCTTTACCATGGAGATTTATTAGCTTACAAGGTCATAGTTCTGAGGCCATGCAAGGGTCCAAATCAAGGCATCATTAGGCAATGCTTTCTCCTCAAAGACCGGCACATGGAGGTGTCTGCTGGGCTCTCCCTTCTCTTCTGGGTCTCATTGCTTCAGTTTCTGGCTTCCTCTCTCCCACTTTGTTGATTTCAGCTCCTTGCTCTTGTGGCTTTCTCTCTGTCTCTCTGTTTTTATCCCATTTATAAAGGATTCCAGTAAGAGTTAATCCTCTTACTGGATTACATGACCCACCCTGGGTCATGCCCTATTGAGGTAATCTAGTCAAAAGATGGTCCACCTTACAATAGATTCACACACACAAGTATGGATTATCACTAAGGACATGATTTTCTGGGGTCTAAAAAAGCCTCAAACTACCAGAGCCCCCTTTCTCAGCCAAAGAGAGAGACTTCCACATAGGCTTTGTATCTTCAGTCAGCTTCTACACAGAAGACATTTCCTGTGTTTTCCAATCTTTTGGGTTAGAGACTTTCTTTTTTCTTTCTTTTTTTTAATGAAAATTTATTGACGTATGTAATCATACATGCACATACATAAATAAAAGTGAACTTACAAAGCAAACATGCATATCAACATACAGGGCTTCCATAGATCAAGCCATCACCAACACTTTGCATGGTTGTGAAACATTTGTTACAAACTATGAACTAGCTGTAGCCCATATCTTATATTTGGTGTATTTTTCCCCCAACCCACCCAATTATTAACACCTTGTATTAGTATTATATATTTGTTATAGTTCATGAGAGAGCATTTTCATATTCTGTTAACCACTGTCCATCATCCACCACTGGATTTCCTGTGTTATACAGTCCCATGCTTTGTACAATCTGTTCAATGTGTAGAGACTTTCTTAATTGTAATTACAAGTTGTCCTCATAAATTTCTTCTTATCTCTACAATATAAAGGATATCTAGGTGCTCTCCCACCAGATCCTCTTGTTTGGATAATGAGCTACGTGTTTATTGAATGAGTGAATCAACAGTGCAGTGCAAATAATTACCATAATATGCTTTCTAGTTATAAGGAAAATGTGTAGGTATATTATGAATTGTAATCTTAGACTATTTGTAAAGTCAAAATGATTTTTATTGAAAAGATTTGAAACCAAAACTTTGGTATATGTCTAATTTGTCTTCCGTTATTCTGAAAATTGACTTATCATTTAATAGTGTTTGATTATCTTAAAAATTTTATCTAAAACACTTCATTCCACTTTTCTGGAAAATTAAGACATTGTGAAAACTGGCAAAGTCATTTTGTAAACATACATAATCATAATCGATAAAAATTTAAGCACCGTATGTCTTATCCTTCAAAAAAATGTGATCTGCAGATCACTGCTTTACCGAATGGAGTGCATTGAATCTCAGTTAACTTTTCTTTAATAGGTGATCATTAGTTATTGAATTAGGCTGCACATTAGTGATTTCCTCATTGTCCACTGTGATATTCAAGGCTGTTTGTCCCTGGGATTGCTAAACTTTTTAAGTCAATTTTTGTTTTTCTACCACAGACTATTGGTTGCAACTTTTCTTTGCTGTCAGTATTCTGGTACCCTGTTATTCCTTTTTTAATTTTTAGCTTACATCTTGTGAGTTTGGAAACCAGATAATTACACTTTTATAATTAAAATTATATGAAAGGAAGATGTCATATCCTGGAATAAATTTTATAAGAAACATGCAGAATCTTTAAGAAGAAAGCTAAAATACTACTGAGAGTATTCAATTGTCTAAATTCATTGAACTGAACTCTTAGGATTTGTGCATTTTATTGTATAAAATTATGCCTCAATTTAAAAAAACATAAAACACTCTGTGAGGGGTCTAAAATAAGACTTAAATGGAAATATGTATAGGATATTTTGGATAAGAAGATGCAACAACATAAAGATGCCAGTTTTCCCTTAATTAGTTAATTTACTGATTTAATGCCACCTCAATAGAATACAAACAGTAGTTGTGTATGTGTATGTGTGTGTGTGTATAAATATATATACACATACACTAAAGAACCTGATAATAAAATTCATATGCACAAATAAATAACCAAGAATAGTTAGGAAAATTCTGAAAAAGGAGATAAATGAGGGTAACTAACCCTTCTCACATATTAAGACATATTATTAAAAAATAAAGTAATTAAAACAGCGTGGTACTGTCACGTGAACAGAGAATTGACACATGACAGAGAATTGAAAGTTCAAAAGTAGACCCAAATAAATATGGGACCCAAAATAAATATGAAACCACTGAGGAAAAGATGGAGGATTCAATATATTGTGCTGGGACAACTAGATAGACATCTAGAGAACCTTTAGGTTGAGCCCATATCCTTTTCTTCATACCAAAGTAAAAACCCAAATGGATTAATGACTTAATTAAATAGAAAAAATTAAACTCATGGATGGTGGTAGAGATGAAAGAGACTGAACCTGAGTTGATGATTTGCTGAAGCCAGGTGATGAGAACGTGGCAGTTTCATTTTACTATTCTGTACACACTGTGTATTTGAAATTCTTCATCATAAAAAGTTTAAAAGAAAGAAATTTATTAAATTTTTGAAGAAAACATGGAATTTAAAAAATAATCTTGGAATGGGGAAGGTCTTTCTAACAATGATAGAAAATCCAGAAACCAACAAAGATGGATACCTTTTACTTCATTGATTAATTTATTCAATAAAATTGATTTAGCACCTTCTAGTTAAAAGGAAAAAAGACAGTATAAGAAAAATCAATGAACAAACAAAGCTTGGGGGAAAATTTTTCTATATTATATGACAGAAAAGGCCTAATTTCCTTAGCACATAAAGATTATAAAGATACCCTCCACTCCATTAAAAAAAAAAAAGTAAACCATCCAAGTGTATGTGCAGAAAATATCTGCAGCCTTATACATAATAAAATAAATACAAATTGAGACTGCAATTAATCCACATCTCTCAGCTTGGCAAAGATTAGGTTTTGATGATAACCGGTGTCGGTGAGGCTACGGGGAACAGGTACTCTGGGTGATTGGTAATGTTAGCGTAAATTGTACAGCATCTCTGCAGAGTAATTTGGCAACAACTGTCAAAAAATGCTCAGACTCTCAGACTCAACAGTTCAACTTGTAGGATTTCTCTTGCAGATAAAATTTGTGCTCGTGCAAACTGATATTATACAAGGGTATTCACTGAAGGATTGCTTTTAGTAGCAAAAGATTGGCCACACCCAAATGTCCATCAGATGGGATGGATTAAATAAATGATAGTACGTCCTTCAGTGGAACATGCTGCAGTCTTGATAAAGAATGAGGCAGCTCTTACTGATGTGGATTGATTTCAAGCTGTGTTTAAGAGAAAAATGTAAGGTGTAAGAACAGAGCTTATAATATGATATTCTTTGCATGAAAAAAGTTTATACACATCTATGACTGCATGTGCAGGCACCAAGACAATCTCTGGATACACCAAGATTACTAAAAGCTGCTCTGGAGGACAACTGGGTAGCTGGTGGATAGGGTTTGGGAGGAGACTTTTTGTTCTCTACCCATATTTTGTACTTCCAGGATTTTTTATCAGGAGTATATATTCTAAAATTAAAAAATAATTTATTTTTAAATTGGTATGCTCTGGAATGAGGTCTATTAACTATGGAGCACGGCCTTTGGGGTTCTGTTTTGGCTGCCGAGAGCCCTTCCTATTGACTTTCTCTCAGCCATATTCTAGAAATAGCATATGTCACTGAACAGTGGCATTCTGGTTGACAGGTATTCCTGTGTACCCAACTAGCGGTCACCCCTTGTGTTATTTAGGGGCAGATACCAACTCATAATTTTCTTCCATATTTGTGATGTTTAACTGGATTGGCAGATACCATTTGTGAGCAAACTCATCCACCCTACCCAAACCACATAGAGAAATATCACCGTTAATATGGCCATGGGGCCCAACATTTATTAACTTGGGCAAAATGTTTAGTTATGTGGACTTTTGGCCATCTGGGGTAAACTTGCTTCTCTTAGAAGACAGACTGGCCAGAGCTTGAGCCTCAGATCTGCCGCTGCTCGCCATGGAAACTGGCCCGTACCTTACCCTCTGTGACTCCTCCTGGACGACCATGAAGGCGAGATGCCAGGATGACAATGGCAGCAGCAAGGACAGCTAACTTAGGGAGCCCTCCTCTGTGACATACTCTGCTGAGAGGTCTCTGTCCCTCATTGCATTTCCTCCTCGCCCCAAGGCATTGAGGAAGAAACACGATTTCCCCCTTTCCACAGATGAGGAAATTGAGTCTTAGAGAGATCATGTAATTTGTTGAGAGCATACAGCTGGGTATTGGTGGTGTCTATTTGACTCCAGATCTGACTCCGAGGCCCTTGCCGTGGCCCTTGCCGTGGCCCCATCTCCCCAGGCATCACGTAGTGTGTAGATGTCATAGGTGCTCAGTGGATATGGGTTCACTTCCCCATTTCAATGATGGGAACAGAGTGTGGGCTAGATTGTTAGGTCTTTGTTAGGTCCTACCAAATATGAAATGCATGTAAGAACTGATAAAATAGAATTTTTTTTTTTTTTAGACAAATGAACTGGTGTTGAGTTTGGAAGACGATGACAGACTCCTGTTAAAAGACGGCAGCACTATGAAAGCAGCTGGAATTGGTGAGAGCACGCGCCTTGTAGTTGCTGCAGGGGCACTTGTGGGTGATGCCTGGCTGATTTTATTTGTGTAGCTCACTGCCAAGTAAATGCTACTGTCGGTGCTCTTTACGCTACCTGGTAATTATTCCTAGGAGGGGGAGAGAATGATGGACATTCAAATCATTTGACTGAGGGCAGGGGACATCCACTTTCCAAATGTTCATAATGCAAATCATTCTTTTCAGAAGAAATGCTCAGAATTCCACTGAGGGTTATTTTACCTGATTGACAGGCTATTAGTTCCTTGTCTACTTACTCTTAGCAGCATCGTTTGAACCGGTGGTTGGAGAGAAATGGGCGCAGTAGGACTAATATGGAATAATGAAGTGAGATGTTGCTGGTATAACATGCAGGGTGGTTTCTGGCACATCCACATCCCTCAGGGCTGACCATACCATCATATTTGAAATGAGGGCCCAGCACGTGCAGGAGAAAAATGACCTGATTTAGCCTTTCAACCTGGACTGTGCATGTAGTTCTATTTTAAAGAAATGCTCTGTGACTTGCTTTGTGACCATTAGATGTCACTCTAATTCTACTTATGCTTTAGGATAATCTGGCAGTGGAGAGAAGGAAGATTTAAGAGATGTCTGAGCGGTGGAAGGCTTTATGCTTCTGACATACCTTTGTGGTCAGTGAATATGCTGAAACATAAGTCACACTTACTGCATAATTATTTGCATGCGTTGGTTAAGGAAGAGTCTTAAGTTGGCTCCACATTAGGAAACCTGCAATATTTTTGAGTTTAGTCACATATATCAGGAATTCACTTTTTTTTCCTTTTTAAAAAAATTTTAAAAAGCTTTATTGATACATAATTCACATACATAAAATTCACCTTTTTGAAGTATACAGTTCATTGGTTTTTAGTATATTCACAGAATTGTGCACCCATCACCACTATCTAATTCCAAAACATTATCACCACTCCAAAACGAAATCCCATGCCATCAGCAGTTCCTCCCCATATCTCCGTATCCCTCATTCCTGATAACCACTAATCTACTTTTTGTCTTTATGGATTTTCCTGTTTTGGGTGTTTCCTATCAATGTAATCATATAAAATGTGGTCTTTTGTGTCTGGTTTCTTTTACTTAGCATATCATTTTCAAGGTTCATCCATGTTGTAGTCATGTATTGGTACTGCATTCAGGAATTCTTTTTTTTTTTTTTTTAATACATCTTCCACCACCACCCCACCCCACAAGATGGCTCTCTCATCTGTTTGCTCGTTTTTTCGCTCGTTTTTGTTCATTGTTTTGCACTCGGTGGTGGTGGTGGGTTTTTTTCCAGTTCATTGTTTTTGCTCGTTGTCTGTTTTTTCTTTAGGAGGCACTGGGAACTGAACCCAGGACCTCCCATGTAGGAGGTGGGCGCTCAACTGTTTGAGCCACATCTCCTCCCCAGGAATTCATTTTTGAATGACACATGAATAAAGTCAATTCCTGACATACAGGTTTTTAAAAATCATGTAATGAAACCAACCCATAACATCTTTACTCTTTGCTAAAATTGGATTCTTTCCATGTAATGAATACATACATTTGTTATTATTTGAAAAACATTTTTTAATTTGGCATTGATTTCTTCAAATGCTCTTAGCAGATGGCATCAATGTAATTGAGGCAGGTAGTGCCTAGAAGTTAGCTGTTAAAGTGTATTGTAAAGTTATGATAAATATGACAGACTGGTATTGATGCAGGAATTGGCATATAAATCCATGGAACAGACCAGAAAATCCCAAAACAAACTGAAAAAAAAAGAAGTATGATAAAGTTGATGTCTCAAATGAGTGGGGAAAGAACGAATGAGCCAGAAATAAAGTTGGGCCATTGCCCAACCATTGGGAAAAAGAAAATGCTAAATCCTTATCTCAGCCTTTATTCCAAAGTAAATTCTAGATGGATTAAATGTTATAAAGTAAGAAATAAAGCCATTTAAATGATAGAAGAAAATAGCAATCAATAGCTTTCTCATCTGACACATAAAAACTAAAAAATGTAAACAGAGTTAAAAGGGAAGCAACAAGTTTGTGGTGATGAAAAAGTTTTGATGATGGATGGTGAGAATGGAAGCACATCGTGAATGAAATTGTCACCGAATTATATAGTTAGAAATGGTCAAAATGGCAAATTTTATCTTAAATATATGATAATACAATAAGATTTAAAAAGAAAGGGAAGTGACAAACAAAAAATATTTGCAGCATGTAGGACAGATAAATAGGTGGCTTTATTAAGGACTCTTACAATTAATCTGAAAAAGATAAGCAAGAAATTCTATTGACAGGAGAAATAGATAACATGAAAAAGAAGTTCAACCGTATTAATGAGAGAACTGCACATTATAATAGATACTGTTTTTTTTTTATTTTAATATATTTTTAAAAAGATACTTAGGTTACATAAATGTTACACAAAAAATATAGGGATTCCCATATGCCCCATTCCCCACACCTCCCACACCTTCCCACATAAACAACACCCTTCATTAGTGCGGCACAGTCATTGCAATTGATAAACGCATCCTGGGGCATTGCCATTGAGCATGGACCATAGTTCACATTGTAGTTTACACTCTTTCCCACACAATTCTGTAGGCTATGGGAAGATATATAATGGCCTATATCTGTCATTGCAATGCCATTCAGGATGATTTCCAAGTCTCAAAAAAGCCCCTGCATTACACCTGTTTTTCCCTCTCCCTGCCTCCAAAGTGTCCAGTGGCCACTGCTTCCACATCAATGTTGTAATTGTTTCCATTGCTAGAATCACAATAAGTCTATAGTAAAATACCAGTAAGTCCACTCTAGTCCATAGTTCATTCCCCAACCCTGAGGATTCTGGGATGGTGATGTCCACTCCACCTCTAAGTGAGAGAGGGTTTCAATCCCATACAGGCGATGGATGGGACTTTTTCTTGCTTGTAGTTGTAGGCTCCCTCGTTTCCTTGGTATGGTGGTTGTCGATCCTCACCTCCTTGTTAGTTGTCCTGGGTGAGTCCAATGAACTGGAGAGTAGGTGTTGCAACTCTGCTGAGGCCCGGGGCCCAGCTGGCACATGGACATCCCAAAGATTCCAGTTACTCTGGTGTATCACTGTTGGGGAAGGTATTATTACCCCTGACTTGCTGTAGGTTGGTTTGACCAACAAGACTTTCTCAAGCTTAACTTGGTCATTTCTATTTCTGAGCAAATAGGGATATACTTCCTTAAGCTCTGTGATTCCCCAAAGATTGTGATCCCAAAGGAGTAGTGGGTAAATTACTGATGTAGAGCTTTATTTCCTCAATGGAGATAAGAATATATTGATCCCATTATTGTTTAAAAAGGCATATATTTACATATTTACATTTGCATATGGAGAAAAGACCAAATACCAAAATTATAGAAATAATTTCTCTGGGGGGGGCGGTGGCATTGCCAATAATTAATTTTTTTCCTTTCTTATCCATATTTTCTACTTGTTCTTATTGTAATTAAAAAGGTTTTTTTGCAGTTTACTTGCATTTCTTATATATTAAGGAGCTAACTTTAAAGTTCTTAATGTTGAGAAAATTGGTTTGAATGAAGGCTCTGCATATTACTTGCTTCGTGACCTTCTGTAAGCCCCTCTGAACTTCTGTATGATTTTCTGTGAAAATGGAAATAGGTAAACTGTTTTCAGAGGGTTGTCATAAGGGTTGAGTAAAATAATGGATGGAAAGCATCTGGCATAATGCATGCATAAGGTCCCCCAAAATACTTGTCATTTTATCATTTGGAGACTATTCTTGAGAAGGGGATGGGCAAATGTTTTTTGACTTTTATTAAAACATTGAGTTTTTTGTTTAATTGTCATTAGTTCCAGACCTACTTGTGTGATGCGCCACCCATAAAAGTAAGAGTCGGATCCTTCTTTTTGTGGTTCTTGTTCTAAGGCCATAGGTGTTTGTTTTTATTTAAAAAGTTGTGGGTTTATAAAACAATCATACATAGAATACAGTGCTCCCATATACCACCCTATTATGAACACCTTGCATTGATGTGGGACAGTTGTTAAAATTGATGAAGGTACACTTTTATAAATTGTACTATTATCTATAGTCCATGGTTTAACTTAGGGTTCATTGATAGTGTAGTGCAGTACAATTGATTTTTTTTTTTAAAGTTTGTTCTATTACCATATATACAATCTAGCATTTCCCATTTAAACCACATTTATATATATATTTCAGTGCTGTTAATTATGTTCGCAGTGTTGTGCTACCTTCACCACCATCAAGGTTTTTGATCCGGATCAGCTCCTTTTCCTGATCTCTGACTGCCCTCCTGCCCAGCAAGCTCCGCAGCCCTAGCCATGGGCAACTTTGAGATCCTGCCTGGAGCTCTGTCTTCTCCTGAAGCCTGCCTCTTTGTTGCCTAGGGAAGGAGAAGATGGTCTCTGGAGAGCAACAGAAAATTCTAAGTGGGACTAGAGTTATAAAAGAGATACCTGAAGTGTGTGATTTTTCTAGGGAATTTTCCCTCCTTCGGTGCTGTGTCTGGTTCAGTTTTTAAAAGAGGTTTAAAAGAACAATTCTAAGTCATCACTCCATCCCTTTTAACCACTTGATCTTGCTGCAGAGCTGCCATTCTGATATCACAGCCAGTTGCCATGGGAATAATGCCTATGTAACAAATTTATCATTCTGACTTCTCTGTAGAAGGCATGAAAGGAAAAGAAAGGCTTTGTGGGGGAGAGGGGAGGGATTAGGGAGAAAAAACTTGTTTGAAGATTTATTTCATGTGGAAAAATTCTCCAGTTCATACTTTGGCCATCTGTCTTCAGGGCAGATACCCAGTGCATATTCGCCTCCCTTCACTGGAAGTTTGTGCTTGTGGATTTTTTTAAAGATTTATTTTTTATTTATTTATTTTATTTATCCCATCCCCTCCCCTCCCCCAGATGGTTCTCTCGTCTGTCTGCTCATTGTTTGCTCACCTTCTCCAGGAGGTACCGGGAACCGAACCCAGAACCTCCCACATGGGAGGCGAGTGTCCGATGGCCTGAGCCACATCTGCTCCCACGGGCTGCGGCGTCTGCTGGCTTGTGGCATCTGCTCGTATAGGCATCTGTTTGTTGCAGTGGTGCGGCATCTAGCTCGTTGTAGCAGGTGCGGTGTCTGCTTGTCTTCTTTAGGAGGCATCAGGACCTCCTGTGCGGTAGGCGGGCGCCCAACTGGTTGAGCCACATCTGCTTCCCTCTTGTGGATTTTGTACTAGAATAAACAAGGACAGTGATTTGCTTTTTGGAAGGAAGAAGAGGACTTTGCCTAGAATTGTTATTTATGATTTAAAGATATTTTACTTTGAGATTTTGGTGTTTTGGACTCCTCCTAAATAATGCAATTGCGTGTAATATAAGATTTTTTTAGTGGCCTTTTTTCTCTTATTTTGCTACATTCTACAGGTGTTTTCTTTTGAATCCTCTCTGATTTAGGAAAGTAACTGTGGCAGGGTAATTCTTCTAAAGCCAGTTGTGTTTTATAGGAAATATTTTAAAACAAGACACAGTGGGCCAACCCTTAAATGATCATCTGAGGGAGTAGTTCACAGCAAGCCAGATCCTGTAATAATTCCAAAACTCCCTTGTGGTTTGTTTTCATTTCAATTGCCACGTCTGTACATCTGCCCACAGCCTGAACCCTTCCGTGAGCCTCACACCTGTTGGTTATCTCGCATGTTCAGCAATATCAGAAGGACTCTCTGGCTCTCGCTTTATTGGGGTCATGTTTGATTTGTTTCTCCTTCAGGCTTTGGTTCCTTTCCCATTCTTTGGGTAGTGGTATCTTAGGGCAAAATACACATCCTTCTTCCACTGACAGTGTGTCGAGGTGGCTGTTCTCCACGTGACCGTCGTAACAGGGATGCAGTCTGGTACTCAGTAAAAAGGCGGTGGGCTCAGGGGATTGGAGATTCCAGAGCAAGGGGTCATGAGAAACCTCCACAGATTGCTCTTCCCTTTTGCCCTCCTCTCGCCATTGTGGAAACAGCAGGCACGTGTCCAGGCTACCAAAGATCAGATTTTACTATTTGTTTTCTTCAAACTGCGGCTGTAAAACAGACATTTGAAGGAAGAATGAAATAAAAAGCACCGTAGTTAGAACCACTTCACTGGATTGCTGACTTCCTTTGGCGAAAACTTAGAAATAACGCTGGCTCAAATGGTTGGACGTACGTCTCACATATGGAGGGACCTGGGTTTGATCTCTGCGACCTCTTGGTGGGGATGAAGAAAAATACAGAAGGCGCACAGGCTGCCGGGCCCCACGAGTGAGTGAGCCCCCCAGGCCCCACGGGTGGGTGAGCGCCCCAGGCTGCGGGTGCATGCCAGGCCCCATGAGTGGGTGTGCCGTTGGACCCCGCTGAGCCATGCAGCATGATGATGACGTGGCAGGAGAGTGACACAAGGGAGAGCCAAGACGAAACGCACCAAAAAAACAGGAACTAAGGTGGTGCAGGTGGTAAGACGCCTCTCTCCCACATCCGAGTTTCCCAGTATTCAGTCCTGGTGAGGACAGGAGGAGAAGGCTGAGAGGAGAGGGCAGGAAATGGGCACGGAAAATTGCCCAGTGAAAGGACACAAGGACAGCAAAAACGGGGTGGCGGGACAAGGGTGAAAGTGGATAAAAGTAAGTAAGTAAATAAATAAATAAATAAATAAAACTCAGTTCTGAGCACAGCTTTAAATGACTTGTAAATGAGGATTTTGTGAAACTTGGCAGGATAGGATATAGTCCTGGAGTGGAAAAGAGCACGAAACTTTGTCCTTTTGCTCTCAAATTGCTGCATAAACCACACCTGTCCCTTCACACACACACACACATACACACATATATATACATACACCAATAATCTGCAAGTAGTGTCACATTAGAGTCTTCCCCAATTGATAATATCTCTACCACAAAGTCGGTGCTCGTTTCTGTTTTCTCCAACAGTTGCCCTGCCTGATACAGGCGTACCTGGTTTTATTGTGCTTTACAGATATTGAAATTGAAAGTTTGTGGCAACCCTGCATTGAGTGAGTCTATCTGCTGTCATTTTTTCAACAGCATGTGCTCACTTCATTCACTTCATGTCTCTATCACATTTTAATGGGATATGTACATTGCTTTTTTAGACATAATTCTATTACACACTTAATAGACTACAGTATAGCATAAACACCACTTTCATATGCACTGGAAAATCAAAAAATTCATGTGACTCACTTTATTGTGATATTTGTTTTATTGTGATGGGCTGGAACTGACCCGCAGTATCTCCACAACTTTGGTGCTGACAAGAGACTTGGAAAGCACCCATTAGTTAAGTACTTGTCGATAGATGCATTTATTGAGATAAGTTAGTTGATGAATTTAAGTACATTACATTGAATTGTTGGTAAGATTTTACGTGTAAAATTGTTTTTTTTTTTTTTATATTTTATTTTTCAAAGTTTTTTTTTTTTTTTCTGTTAAACATCCAAACTATTTGGAAGCACTATAAAATGATTAATTTTATACCCAAAGTTTGAATGCCCAGGCTTGTGTTCATTTCATTAAACTTGAGAGTCAGTATTAAAATGATCCACAGATGTACTTAGAGGACTCTTACTTGATTTCATTTGACAGTATGATAAAAGGATGAGCCAGCAATGTATTTATTGGATTTTAGATTGCACACTCATTTCAGAGTCACATGCCAAGCTTGGAACTGTGTACCTGAGAGCACCGTGCCCACGGCACATTTAATTTAAAATCAGGTGCCCTAGAGGACAGGCGCACGGTAGACTCCAGAGGGATCTTCTTGAGCCATTTTTTTTTTTTTTAAACTTTATTTTGTGCATTTAATAATTGAAAACATAAGCAATAAAAAACTAAAAAGTAAACACAGATGAATAAATATATACATTTCTCAATTAAATGTAATGGATACATGTCAATTTTTTTGTTTTGTTTTGTTTTTTGTTTGTTTTTTTGTTTTTTTGTGTGTGTGAGTCAAACAATATATTACACAATATATTTGGTTCATAGTAATGCATTCATACAGTATTTGTCCTTTTGTGTCTGGCTTGCTTCACTCAACATAATGTCCTCCAGATTCATCCATGTTGCCATATGCTTTATGACTTCATTTCTTCTTACTGCTGCATAATATTCCATCGTGTGAATAGACCACAGTTTGTTTATCCATTCATCTGTTGATGGACACCTGGGTTGTTTCCAACTTTTGGCAATGATGAATAATGTGGCTATGAACATCGGTGTGCAGATGTCTGTTCGTGTCACTGCTCTCAGTTCTTCTGGGTATATACCCAGTAGTGGTATTACAGGGTCACGTGGCAAGTCTATATTCAACTTCTTTAGGAACTGCCAAACAGTCCTCCATAGTGGTTGTACCATCCTGCATTCCCACCAAAAGTGAAGAAGTGTTCCTATCTCTCCACATCCTTGTCAACACTTGTGGTTCTCTGTCTTTTTAATAGTGGCCATTCTGATAGGTGTGAAATGATATCTCATTGTAGTTTTGATTTGCATTTCCCTAATCATGAGTGATGTTAAGCATTTCTTCATGTGTTTTTTTGCCATTTGTATTTCTTCTTCGGAGAAATGTCTATTCAAGTCTTTGGCCCATTTTTTAATTGGGTCATTTGTCTTTTTATTGTTGAGCTGTAACATCTCTTTATATATCCTGGATATTAAACCCTTATCAGATATGTGATTTCCAAATATTTTTTCCCATTGAGTCGGCTGCCTTTTCACCCTTCTGACAAAGTCCTGTGAAGTGCAAAAGTGTTTAATTTTGAGGAGGTCCCATTTATCTACTTTTTCTTTTGTTGCACGTGCTTTGGGTATGAAGTCCAAGAAACCACCACCTACTACAAGGTCTTGAAGATGTTTCCCTACATTTTCTTCTAGTAGTTTTCTGGTCCTGGCTTTTATATTTAGATCTTTGATCCATTTTGAGTTGATTCTTGTATAGGGGGTGAGATAGGGGTCCTCTTTCATTCTTTTGGTTATAGATATCCAGTTCTCCCAACACCATTTGTTGAAGAGACTGTTTTTTCCCATCAGCGTGGGCTTGATAGGTTTGTCAAAAACCAGTTGACTGTATAGGTGAGGGTTTATTTCTGGATTCTCAATTCTATTCCACTGATCGATATGTCTATCTTTATGCCAGTACCATGCTGTTTTGACCACTGTAGCTTTGTAATATGTTTCAAGGTCAGGCAGTGAAATTTCTCCCACATTGCTCTTCTTTTTTAGAATACTTTTGGCTATTCGGGTGCACTTACCCTTCCAGATGAATTTGGTAATTGCCTTCTCTAATTCTGTAAAGTAAGCTGTTATGATTTTGATTGGTATTGCATTGAATCTATAAATCAGTTTGGGCAAGATTGACATCTTCACGATATTTATTCTTCCAATCCATGAACACGGAATGTCTTTCCATTTGTTTAGGTCTTTTTAAATTTCTTTTAGCATTGTTTTGTAGTTTTCTGCATATAGGTCCTGTACTTCCTTGGTTAAATTAACTCCTAGATATTTGAGTCTTTTTGTTGCTATTGAAAATGGAATTTTCTTCCTGATTTCCTCCTCAGATTGTTCAGTACTAGCGTACAAAAACATTACTGATTTTTGGGTGTTGATCTTATATCCTGCCACTTTGCTGAACTCATTTATTAGTTCAAGTAGCTTTGTTGTGGATACTTCAGGATTTTCTAAATACAGGATCATGTCATCCGCAAACAGTGAGAGTTTTACTTCCTCTTTTCCTATTTGGACGCCTTTAATTTTTTTATCTTGTCTAATTGCCCTAGCTAGAACTTCTAGTACAATGTTGAATAACAATGGTGACAGTGGGCATCCTTGTCTTGTTCCTGATCTTAGGGGGAAAGCTTTCAACCTTTCCCCATTGAGTATGATGTTGGCTGTGGGTTTTTCATATATGCCTTTTATCATATTGAGGAATTCCCCTTTTATTCCTATCTTTTGAAGTATTTTTATCAAAAAAGGATGTCGGATTTTGTCGAATGCCTTTTCTGCATCTATTGAGATGATCATGTGTTTTTTTTCCTTCAACTTGTTAATGTGGTGTATTACCTTGATTGATTTTCTTATGTTGAACCAGCCTTGCATACCAGGAATAAATCCCACTTGGTCGTGATGTATAAGTCTTTTGATATGCTGTTGGATTCGATTTGCAAGTATTTTGTTGAGAATTTTTGCATCTATGTTCATGAGAGAGATTGGTCTGTAATTTTCTTTTCTTGTGGAATCTTTATCTGGCTTTGGTATTAGGGTGATGTTGGCTTCATAAAATGTGTTGGGTAATTTTCCCTCCTCTTCAATTTTTTGGAAGAGTTTAAACAGGATTGGTGTTAATTCTTTTAGAAATTCTTGGTAGAACTCACCTGTGAAGCCATCTGGTCCTGGACTTTTCTTTGCTGGGAGATTTTTGATGACGGATTCAATCTCCTTAATTGTGATTGGTTTGTTAAGTTCTTGTATTTCTTGTTGTGTCAGTGTAGGTTGGTTATGAGTTTCTAGAAATTTGTCCATTTCATTCAGGTTGTCTAGTTTGTTGGCATATAGTTTTTCATAATATCCTCTTATGATTCTTTTTATTTCTGTGAGGTCATTTGTAATTTCCCCCCTTTCATTTCTGATTGTATTTATTTTCATCTTCTCTCTTTTTTTCTTTGTTAGTCTAGCGAGGGGTTTGTCAATTTTATTGATCTTCTCAAAGAACCAGCTTTTGGTTTTGTTGATTTTCTCTATTGCTTTTTTGTTCTCATTTTCATTTATCTGCTCTAATCTTTATTATTTCTTTCCTCCTTTTTGCTTTGGGATTGGTTTGCTGTTCTTTTTCTAGTTTCTCAAGTTGTTCAGTTAAATCTTTGAGTTTAGCTCTTTCTTGTTTCTTAATATAGGCATTTAGGGCTATAAATTTCCCTCTCAAGACTGCCTTTGCTGTATCCCATAAGTTTTAATATGTTGTGTTCTCATTTTCATTTGTCTCAATATATTTACTGATTTCACTTGCAATTTCTTCTTTGACCCACTGAATATTTAGGAGTGTGTTGTTCAGTTTCCATACATTTCCTTTTTTCCTGTCTGTTATTGATTTCTAGTTTCATTCCATTATGATCTGAGAAGGTGCTTTGTATAATTTCAATCTTTTTATATTTATTGAGAGCTGTATTGTGACCTAACATGTGGTCTATCCTGGAGAAAGATCCATGGGCACTTGAGAAGAATGTATAATCTGCTGAGTTTGGATGCAGTGTTCTGTATATGTCTGTTAGGTCTAACTTGTTTATCATATTGTTCAAGTTCTCTGTTTCCTTGTTGATCTTCTGTCTAGTTGTTCTATCTAATGATGTGAGAGGGGTGTTGAAGTCCCCGACGATTATTGTAGAAATGTCTATTTCTCCCTTCAGTTTTGCCAGAGTTTGTCTCATATATTTTGGGGCACCCTGGTTAGGTGCGTAGATATTTATGACTGTTATATCTTCCTGGAGGATCGTCCCTTTTATTAATATGTAATGGCCTTCCGCATCTCTTTATCACTTTTTTGCATTTGAAGTCTGTTTTGTCTGATATTGGTATAGCTACCCTTGCTCTTTTCTGTTTACTATTCGCATGGAGTATCTTTTTCCAACCTTTTACTTTCAGCCGGCTTGTATCCTTGTGTCTGAGATGAGTTTCTTATAAGCAGCATATGGATGGCTCATGTTTTTTTATCCATTCTGTCAGCCTGTATCTTTTGATTGGGGAATTTAATCCATTCACATTCAATGATATTACTGAAAATGCACTATTTATTTCCTCCATTTTATTCTTTAGTTTTCATATGTCATCTTATTTTTGTCTGTCTTTTTACTCTTTTGGTTATCCTTTCTGCTTTTCTTTCTTCTATACTCTCCTCCAAGCCTCTCTCTCCTGTCTTTTTCTTTCAGGTTCTAAGGCTTCCTTTAATATTTCCTGCAAAGGTGGATTCTTTTTTACAAACTCTCTTAGTTTCTGTTTGTTTGTGAATACTTTATTTTCACCTTCATATTTGAAGGACAGCTTTGCTGGGTAAAGAATTCTCGGCTGGCAATTTTTCTCTTTCAGTTTCCTAATTGTATCATACCACTGTCTTCTCGCCTCCATGGTTTCTGAGGAGAAATCTGCACAAAGTCTTACTGGGCGTCCTTTGTATGTGATCGTTTGCTTCTCTCTTGCTGCTCTGAGCATTTTCTCTTTATCTTTTACATTTGACATTCTGAATAATATGTGTCTTGGCGTAGGTCTATTTGGATTTATTCTTATTGGGGTACGGTGTGCTTGGACATGAAAGTTCATTTCTTTCGTGAGAGTTGGGAAATTTTCAGCTATTATTTCCTCAAATACTCTTTCTGCCCCTTTTCCTTTCTCTTCTCCTTCTGGAACTCCAATGACACGTATGTTCTTGTATTTTGTGTTGTCTTTCAACTCTGAGCCCCTGCTCAATTTTTTCCATTCTTTTCTCCCTCTGTTCTTTTCTCTCTTCAGTTTTAGCTGCTCTGTCTTCAATATCACTTATTCTTTCTTCTATCATTTCGAGTCTGCTGTTGTATGCTTCAAATGTATTTTTTACTTCACCTATTGTGTCTTTCATTCCCATGAACTCCATTACTTTTCTGTTCATGATTTCAAATTCTTCTTTACGTTCGCGCAATGACTTCATTGATCTCTTTAACTATATTCTCTTTCATCTCATTAATTTGATTTTGGAAATGTGTGCTCATCTCACTAATTAGTTCTCTCACATTCTGCATCTCTTCTGGGACTTTGCTGTATTCCTTTTCTTGGGCCATGTCTTCTATTTTCTTAGTATGGCTTGTAATTTTTTGTTGGTGCTTAGGCATCTGGTTAGTTTGTATTTTACTTAGATGCTCTATCTCTTTCTCTTTTATGGGGTTTTAGTGGCAGGAGGCTGTGAGTTACCACCACTCTTTGATTTTTGGCTCAACCTTGATTGTTAGGATTGTTCTGCTGGTTGCTCAAAACTGGGCACTGGACCCAGTAATTGGTTGTAGAGTCGTTTCCTAGGGCCTTGGGCAGGGAGGCTATAGAGGCCAGGAAAAGCCTCTCTTACTTATTAATTTTCTTATGTGTACTTCCTTGGTCTGCCAGGAGATGGCGCTTATTGGCGGCTCTCAATTCAATGCCTGGTCGGAGCGTATTTGTTGTGACACAGACCAGATCAATGTGATAGAGCTTCCTGTCTGGGGGCTAGGAGCCCTGTGATTCAAACTTTCTCAGACAGTTCTCCAGACTTCTCTCGTAGCGCCCCCCTTTTCCCAGCTAGGAAATATTTCCACTCCCTTCTGAATCCTCAACAATCAGTCCCTGTTAGTAGAGGAGGAGATTGGGAGGTTTGTATATCTTTAGCCCCTTGCAGGCTCCAAGGCAAACAATGGTGCAGCCCCACCCAGCCTGGAAGGGCTCTCGGGACAGGGCAGACCAAACCTGGGAGTCCAAAGCAGGGTCAGCCCCCGGCTCTCTCTCCCCTCTCCCGTGGTGTCCTCAACAATTAGTCCAGGCTAGAAGAGAGGGAGGTTGCGAGGATCGGATTTCTCCAGTCCTTCCCTGAAGCCCCCTTTGTCTGTGGTCGCAGGCCCAGGGGCCCGAGAATTTTGAAGAGTGTGGGGGAGGGTGCCGGCAGCAGCAGAAGCTGCTACTTGCAACTCACAGTTCTGTAGTCGCGATTTCCCTCTTCTGTCCCTCTCTCTTCTGGGTGGTGTGCAGCCTTCACCTGCTGACCTAAACCCTAGAAGATCTTTTTCAGGGCTGTTTCAGCTTGTCCTCTAGCTGTTTTTCTGGAGAAGAGATTCCCGTGTCTTACTAGTCCGCCATCTTCCCGGAAGTCTTGAACCATTTTTAAAAGAATTTGGGAAACAAGAATTTAAGGGACAATTGGGAAAGGGTCATGGACAGGTCTTGGCAATCTTTTGTGATTCATTTCCACATAACTTGGCAAATAAATGTACAATATAAGTACATGAAATCATTCTCTCAAACATTTTCAATAGTTTTATAGATTTTTTTAAACATTATTTTCTGTTTGTGTTTGAAGACCATATTATTAAAGGTTAAAATCCATTTTATGTTGTGCTTTTGACTGTTCAGAGTCATTTTTATATTGTGTGTTGCTTTCCAATTTGTTAGGGATGGAAAAAAAAATAATCAGCCTGAAGTATTTGATTTTAGCCCCTTTGTCAATTTAGTCTTTCTGGAGAAAAAAATGCAATCGTCAGAAAATATCTTTACCCTAGATTATCTCATTTTGAGCCTGTCTTATGAGAGATGGCATAAATACTGTATATAAATAATGGACTGATCTATAAATTAATGAGACCCAAGAGAAACCTACATGTCCAAACAAACTACTTTGTCGGTCCTTTCCTTACATCAGCTTGTTCTGAACCTCTTATTACTGTACTGAAGAGCTGAACTACCCATTAGTTTCTCAGAAGGGATGCAGATAAATGTCAGCTGCAGGAAGTGAAAATGGCCATTACACATAGTGTGGCATGCTAAAGGTGGAGTGCTGTATGGGATGAGTGCAACATAAAACTGTATGTAAATAGAACACACAGAAAAAGCCTTGCTCTGTGGTTCTTGAGGACCGGGTGCTTTTGCTCATTTTCCATTAGAAGGATGATTAGAGGCATCTCAGATGCCAAACATCTACCTCTGGGCATGCTGCCCTTAAAATTAAAAAGTATCCCCAGGAACCTTTTGTATAAGGAAAGATCTCGAAGTATCTTATCTTTGAATACTGAGTTTTTGAAGCCCCCTTTTCAGCATATCACTGACTCAAAGTGTGGCACCTCTTGCTCTTCTTTTACACGCTGTTTTCTTGTAAAACTTGAACTGTACATTAATTTAATGTTTTGCTCAGGGTACATCAGTTTACAGCCCCTCTTCATTGATTCCAAGTTTCTCTCTGCTATGTGCCTGCACGGGCTCACTGTGACTAGTTGCAATCTGATTTTCATCTCCTCGGATTAAATTTAATCTTCCAGAGGCAGTCAGACTAGAATGAGAATGTGAGACTATGGGCGACTTCATTTTCTTCTCTCTGCATTTCTGTATTTCCTATAATGAGCATGGGTTACTTAAGATTGAGAAACATTAAATCTGATATTCTTAAAAACAGCCAAAACATTTTTAAGGCAATGTCATGCTAAGCTCTTTAATTTCATCCTCTTGCGATAAATTCTGATGACGAAGTGAGAGTTGTAAACCAAGAGACTAGTGTAATCCTCAACACCCTTTATTAATATCCAATTTATTTGGCTTGAAGAGTTTACTTGCCTGCTTTTAGAGTAGAGTATATGTTAATTGAGTACTCAGTATTCATTACAAATAATCTTATCTGTTTTCTTGTCGAGTTTCTGAAGGCCCTTTTGCTCTTTCTGTGAAAGCCAAGCAGACTGTATTAACTTCTGGTTTAATTTAAAACATGAAGGTGGAACTTGGCACAACACCTTAAAGCACTGCATGTTTAATAATCGGAAGGCTCTCCATCAGATTTGTCTCTGGCCTGAATTAATCATGTTGCTGACTTATTGTTTTAGAAGACAAAGTCCTTGACCTGCTAGGTTGAAAGAATTGTGACTGTTCTGAACCTTGTGGGTCCTTTAGCTGTGCCACGTCCCCTGTGAATAATTAGAGGTATTTGAAGATATTGTAGTAGAAGCCAATTTTTGTCTTTCACTTTGCATATTGTTGAAGCCTTATGAATTAGTCATAAGCAGGGCAAAAAATTAACTTCTTCAGACACATATTTGATGGGTCATGAGGGAGAATAAAAAGTGATCTGTTATAACAGTCTACTGATCCTCTAAGTATTAAATTATTATACCTACAGGCTAATTGCAGGAGGGGGAAAAAAAGTTTTTCCTTTTCCTTCTTCAGTAACTGAGTAGCAAATTTGAAGAGAAAAAAATGAAGGTTTATTGTTTTCTAGAACTGTAAAGATGAGTGTTAATGAGCAATTGTGTGATTTCCTGAAAACCGGGTTCTTGTGTTAGGTCTTATTTTTAGTGTTTTAGGTTATTTTTCATTTTTGCTGTTAAATTATTTGAGTTTTAAATTCTTATAACTGCAACTGCAACTTCTTGTTGACTTGGTGAAAGGTATTGCACAACCAAACAGCTTATCTTTCTTACTTTAAGCACATAAAGTGATTCTAAAACATTGAATCAAAGCAATGTGGATTTCCATACTTGTTTAAAATTTAGTTTTACATTACATTTTGGCCCATTTTCTGTTTTTATTTTCAGCCAATGAAACTGAAATTGCATTCTTCTGTGAAGAAGATTATAAGAACTACAAAGCTAATCCCATTTCATCCTGGTGAAGACCTCGGGTGGGCTTCCTTTTTTGCATCCCTGTAGTAAGCTCTTTATTCCACCAGTGAGTTTTTTATATTGACAAATAAATCTTTTTAAAAAATTAATCCTAGGATCTGCTATTTGAGCTAAAATCTGTAGCAAGTTTTCTCTCTGCAAGTCTCATTTTGCTTGCTTGCTTATTGTAAAATAACATTTATTTATGAGAAAAAAAGTATGTGAGAGAGTTATTAAAATCATAATGGAATATTGGTTCTTTAATCATAATTTGTTTTATAAAATTTTGGGTTATTTTGGTGATTTGCATGTTGGATTCTTTAAAAAGATAATACTAAAGTCATTCTATTTAATTTTTTGCTATAGTTTCTAATTAGAGCAACTCTCGCTGTCTTCAGCTAACAGATTATAAGAGTCTCTTACAATCATCAATGCCATCTTTTAACTCAAGGAGTATGTGATACATACCGCTATCCATGGAACTGAATTGCATACATTTTAAGGAGGTTTTAAGAAGTAAGAGGGTTACTTATCTCAGCCTTGACAAATAGCCTTGCTGATTTTTTTTTCTTTCCCCTGAGCTCTTTTTTCCTCATTTTGGGAGCAAACTAGAATAGAACCAAACTAATTTATTTGGAGAGAGGAGATGGCAGGATATTTGCACATCTCGAAGAAAAGTGTTCATTGAGAACAAATCCACATCCTGGAAGATGCATCTTTCAAAATAATATATCTTTGATTCCTGTTAATGGCTGACAACCAGTACCTGAAACTGAGAGTGCAGTAGTTTCAAAGAAACCTCTTGACCAACTTATACCTAACCAGGACTCCTGGAGAGGCTAGTTGGCACTAGAATTGCTCCATGAACCCTTAACAATTTTTGGTAGGACAGATTGTTCCCACTGTTGTCAATAATCTCACTTAAGAAAAGTCAACCTCAAAAGTCCAATTAACATGATCAGAACATTCTATGCTTTGTTGAAAGATTTAATAGAACCTCCTTTAAAAGAAATTCTGGGGGGCGGTTATGGCTCAAATGGTTGGGTGTCCGTCTGCCATATGGAGGGACCTGGGTTCGATCCCCGGGACCTCCTGGTAAAATAAAAAATATATATATATAGAAGGCGCATGGGCTGCCAGGCTCTGTGTGCTGGTGAGCTGCCAGGCCCCAGGAGCCATGCAGCAAGATAATGACCTAACAGGAGAGAGACAAGAGGAGATGCTCCGAAAGCTCTGAAAGCCAGGAACCGAGGTGGCTTAGGTGGCAGAACACCTCTCTCCTACATCAGAGGTCTCCAGGATCAAATCCTGGTGAAGACTGGAGGAGAAGGATGAGAAGAGATGGCAGGAAACAGACACAGAGAATTGCCCAGCGAATGGACACAAAACAGCAAATGGGGAAGGGGGAGTTTAAAATGGATAAAGTAAATAAATAAATCTTTAAAAAAAAAAAAAAAACTGTTTATTTAATTCACATTTTCATTCATTAAACAAAGTTCTGAATGCACAAATATGTCCTAGGAAATAAAAAATAATAAAAGTAATAAAGAACAAAATAAGACCATTTTTGCCCTGAGTCGTGGGGAAAGATAAAGAAGCAAGTAATTTTAATATAATGACAGTGAAAACTACTGTGGGAGCACTGACGATGGAGTAATTAGTTCTGTGTGGGGATTCAGAGATCTTCTGTCTTATTTTATTTTTAAGAGGTGCCAGTTGGGCTGTGTCTTAAAGATTAAATGGGAATTTTTGCTTAGTAGAGAAGAGAGGGAAAAGGCTTGGGGTTTTCAGAGAGTACAAACTTCAGTGACCTGGAGTGCAACGTACATACACTAGAATGGAGGAAGAGGAAGCCACAAAGGTAGACTCCAGAGGGCTTTATGAGTCCTGCTGAGAACTTGAAACTTCATCTCCTAGACAGGGGGGAGCCGGTGGAAGGGTTCAGGCAGGTAAATAACACGATCACATTTGTATTTTCAGGGAGCGAGTTTTGACAGCAGTGTCCAGATAGCAGAAAGACCCGAAGGCCTGGTGTCAGGCAGCACCCGGGGGAAAGGAGCAGATCGTGGGGTAGTGTTAACATGCCGTTCCTGGGGTAGTGTTAACGTGCTCATGCAGTCGATGGCCAGCATTGTGTTAGGTCCTGCGCAGATGTTGCTTCATTTAATTTTTAGCACTACTTGATAGTTTCATGTCTATTTTATAGATGAGGAAATTGGGGCTCAGAGATTCACCCAAGGCAAGAGAGCAGTAAATCCTGTCCTCATCCATGTTCCATCACTTGGCCTCCCAGTGGACGCGTGAGGTGGAGTGACTGGCAGAGGCTTTGGGGCTCGGTGAATGGCTGGGCATGGAGAGGATAGGAGAGTGGAGGCATTCGTGCTTGTTGCTGGAGTGATGGGTTGATGCTGACAGCATTAGCCCAGACAGGGAATTCAGCAAATAGAACAGGTTCAAACATATGCCATTTGTTCCTTTTGTAGGCATGGCAATTTACATACAAGGTTTTCTTTTTTATGTAAAAATTCAGCGGATCATTACCTACATATTTTCTCCTTTGTAAACAGTGCAAAAATATATGTATCAGTGCCTTCTTTAGTGTGTATGTAGTCTCCTTATTATAAAAGTGACATATAGGCTATTTTCCTTATAAGCACAGATGTAAAATATCTCTATATATAGATATATAGATATATAGATATATAATGACTAAATAGGGCTTTTACCAGGAATGGAAGAAAATTTATTGATGTAATTCACAAAATCTATAGATTAAAGGAGAAAAAAAAAAACTGGTAGTAGAAAAGGATGCCCGTTACGTGGTGAAGACCACCCACCAAAAACCTACTTATTGGAGAAGTATTTGAACTGACCTGTTAGATACCAACCTGACAAGAGTGCCCACTGTTGCAGCACTGGGCAGCATGGTTCTGCAGGTCTTACTGCAGCCAGTACAGTAACAGAAGAAAAGCAATAAGGTGCACACTTATTGAAAAGAGACAGAACATCCAGAGAATCAGCTGACAAACTATTAGAACTAATAAGACACTTCAGGGGTGCTGGATAATGAACCAAAATGAAATGTGCACAAAAGCTATAAAACGTTATTAGAGGACATAAAAGACCCACACAAAGAAGAGAAATGACATGCTCATAGAGGGAAGATTCAGTGTTGTGGGGATGTTGGTTGGCCTCTAATCTGTAGTTGAGTGCACTCTCAATCAGAATCCCAAAGGATTTATCATGGGACTTGACAAAATGATTTTAAAATTCCTTTAGAAAACTACATGTGCAAGAATAGCCAAGACCAGCTTGGAAAATCAAACAGGAAGGGGGATTGCCTATCACATACCAAAATATATCTTAAAGCGATAGTAATCAAAACAGCTTGGTATTGATATGGAAACAGACAGACCAAGGAAATAGACCAGAGTAGAGAACCTGACTCATACATGTATATGGAAATTAAGTATATAATAAAAGTAGTATTTGTGATCAGTGGAGAAAAGAAGGGCTATTTATTTAGCAGCTGGCTAGACCTTTAAAATGATGACTTTCAGGCAGATTAAACAACACAAAAAACAAAATGACGAACTTGTTAGCGGCTCTCCAGCCTTTATGGGAGTGGAGGACATGGGGGAGGAAGGCACAGCTTTTGTCATCTTTTAACACCAGAGAAGACGTGTTTATTCAGAGACTCAGACCTGAGCCCCATCCCTCCCCCCATGCCCACATGTGCGTTGTGGGTTATAATAGTAACATAGAGTTTGGCTAATGGCCTTCAGAGACTCACTTTTTGGACCACCGATCAGTCAGAGGATCCTAAAATGTGCACTGATTTAAAAGAAATGTGGGGCATGTGCCATGCAGTTCCCCAGGGTGGGTTTCCAGGGAGCAGTGAACTCACTCTAGTACAAACCAGGGCCCTTCATGCGAGTATTCAGCAAATAACTTTATTCAGAGGCAAGGAGAGCTTGAAGGAGAAAATCCAATTCCAGTTCCAGATGTTGTCATAGGACCGTTTGGGCATTGCTGCCTGAGACACTCAAGTATTTGGTTTTAGCCTCATTTCTTTTAAGTCCACATAGGAAAAATGCCGCCACCAATAACGACATCCTCGTGGTTGGTCAAAGCCAGGGCTCTGATTCTTTAACAGGACTATGGCAAGTGGTAGGGATGAGGCCTGTGAGGGCTTCTTCCCTTCTGTTGCCACTTGGTGGTGAATGAGAGCCGGAAAGATCAAGAGCTGTCATCTTCAATCCTTTCAGTGTTAAATTCTAGTTAGCAAGACACAACACCCTCATTTAAATTCCTCATCACTGCCCTCCCTCCTGCTCCCTCAACCCCCCCGCTCTGAGCTTCATGCCTTCAGATTCTACCTTGCCTCCCCTCCTCTCCCTGTGGAAGATAGCTACAGACACCACCTCCCCCATCCTTATTCCTTGATGATTTGTAGCTCCTGGCTTGCTGTCACTCTCTCCAGGGCTCCTGTCACAAGTCAGTGTAGACCTAGACAAGGCTTCTCAAACCTCAGGGCCTCTCAGATCATCGACCGGCTCAAGTGCAGTGTTCTTGTCTCCTGGCTCAGCCACCTACTGCCACAGCCATACCCATCAACAGTCAGGCAATGGGTGTCATCCTTGGGGTTCCTTAGCTTTTCCATCACATGACAGTGCTTATGGTGGCATCTGTCTTCTTGTTTCTCCTCTGGGTTTCTGTTGACTTCCAGCTTCTGGCCGCTCCCTGTGGCTTCCTCTCTATGTCCACTTTCCTTCGCTTACAAGGACATCAGCCACATTGGATAAAGCCCCGCCCCATTCACTTTGGGCACAGCTTAACTCATAGCATCCTCAAAGGTCCTATTGACAAGTGAGTTCCCACCCACAGGACCGGGGTTGGGTCCTGAACATGCCCTTTGTGGGGACATGATTCAGTCCCCAAAACCTCTGGTCCTCTGACCACTGCTTCCTGTCTGTCTATCTCTTCCCTTTGGTGCCCCACCTGCATCACCAAAACCCACCCCATTCCCACCACCATCTAGAATCCAGTAATCCTCCCATCTTTTCACTGTCTCTCCCTGCAACCTAATTTAGATCCTGTGGTCCTTCATCATCATTCCATTGTGTACAGCCTCATTTCCTTTACACCTCCTCCTGTCCCCTCCAAGTTTAATTCCACTGTCTGCCTTCTCCACACCTGCACTGGAATAGCTGCACATGGCCAGAGAAAAACATGCGGACTGACCAAGCTTCAATTCATGACCGAGCTCAGGTGAATTCCTAGTCCTGCCTTGCCATTCTCCACTGCTCTAGTTCCTTCACGAACCCAGGTTCTCCTGGCTCCTCAGTCTGAACACCTCCCCTCACTGGGAGCTGCTCTCTTCACTTCCCATTTCCCCCGAGAAGAGGCAATCAGAAGGAACTTGCTCCTGCTTCCCACTGCCTCTCCCCTCCCTGCCGCCGTACCAACACCCACTGCCTGCCACCGCGGATGGCCAACAATGCTCACTCATGCCTAAGTCTGTCCTCTGCTCGGGCATGGAGCCCTCTGCTTCTTGAACACTCATGGGCATCACTTAGGCAACCGTCCTCTTTCTCGCCTGCGTCATCAAATTTCTTTCTCCACCAGATCATTCCCACCAGCCTATAGACACGTTCTAAATCCTCCCATCGTAACCCTCCCACAACAGCTGCCACATTTTCCAACCCCCCTTTAATAGCAAAATTCCTTAACTGAGTCATCCGTACCCTCTTTTTGCCCCTCTTTCTCTCCTCTCATTTTCTCTCCAATCAGGTTTCTATCCCAATGCTCTACTGATCAGCTCTTGTCAAGGTCACCAGTGTGGTTCTCTGTCTCTGCATTACTTGACCTGTTAGCAGCACTGGACTCACAGAATCAGCTGATGCCCTCCTTATTGGAAACACTTCACTTGGCTCCTGGGTGCTTCACTGGTGAGTCCTCATCTCCTTTACTGGTTCTTCCTCATCTCCTTCACCTTTGGATATTGGAATGCCCCAGGACCCAGTCCTCTGACTTCTGTAATTATATTTACTCCCTAGATGATCTCAGGCATCTCCACAGCTTTCAATAGCAACTGGCTGTTGCTGACTCCCAGTTGTATAGACCACAGCCACCTTTCTGCCTGGAACCCCACTGTGGCATATCCAACTGGCTATCAGCTCCATTGAGGAGGCCACTAGGGATCCACTGGTCGCATGTCAACATCCGAGCTTCTTAGCTCTCTCCCCAAACCTGGTCCTTCCTCAGTCTTCCCACCAAAGGAAATGAGCTCCAGTCATCCATTGGTTTAGGCCGCAAACTCCGGAGTCATTTCTCTCATTTTTCTTCTACTCCACATCAGCCAGTCCTGAGAATATCCAGATTCCAGCCTCATATCACCTTTTTCACTTCCACCACCACGAAGGTGCCACCTTCCTTTACCTGGATTATGGCAGTAGCCTTCAGACTGGGCAGCCCTCATACCCTGCTACCATCCTCCACCCAGGAGTTAAAGTGATTCTTCTCAAACTTAAGTCAGGTCCTGTCATGCCTCACCTCAGAACTTTCAGAGAAAAGCCAGTTTCCTACTAAGGCTTGTGAGGCCCTATGTAATCATCCTCCTACCACCTCTCTGAACTCATCTCCTGGCATCTCCCCTCACTCTGCATGAGCCACCTTGACCTGGGTTCTCTTCCTGTGCATGCCAAACCTACTCCTGCCTCAGGGCCTTTGCACTTGCTGTTCCTTCTGTTTGTAATGCCTTTTCTCCAGATATTTGCATGAGTTGTTCCCTCATTTCTGTCAGGTGTCTGTTCACATGCCACCAAAAAGGCTTTTCCTGCTTACCCTGTATAAAATAGCAACCCCCTGCCACCCACAGCTTTCCTTGTCCCTTTAACTGTTATACATTTTTTGTTGTTGTTTAAGTCCTTTTCTAGTCTATCTCCTGCTATGAGAATTTCCCCAGTGTATAGACTACTGCCTGGGACCCAATAGGCCTGCTTAAATATTTCTTGAATGAATGAATAAATGAACGCCTTGGAGATAGTATTTGAATTTTAAGGCAAAACTTTCCTGATTCTTGAAGCATAACAAAGTAGATCCATGTAGATTGGATAAATGCTCCAGAAGTTTCTTTAGTGGAAGAATAGTCATAGAAATTTGTACACTGAGGTAGGTTGGGCTCTGGAATAATGGTCAGCAGCCCCACATTCATATGATCTTTAAATAGAATTGAGTGAGATTTAAAATCTTGTGATAAGTTCGTTTTTATGGGTTTGAATTGGTTTCAACCAGCACCTGCATTTTCATGCAGCTGACATTTTCTCTCTGCTGTGCAATTCCCATGTATGCCTAGAGGCAATCCTATGCCTTGCATGAGGGCTTTTTTACTAGTTGGAAAGAAAAACGCTGTGGCAGTTATTCACAATAGGCAGGAGTAAGTGTCCTCAGTAGTCATTTGTTTCTGTTTGAACTGTCCCTGGAAAGCTGAGTAG
Source organism: Tolypeutes matacus (assembly GCA_026826555.1). Classification (NCBI taxonomy): domain Eukaryota; kingdom Metazoa; phylum Chordata; class Mammalia; order Cingulata; family Chlamyphoridae; genus Tolypeutes; species Tolypeutes matacus. The sequence goes on along the minus strand of JAKSZT010053928.1, from coordinate 52,368,538 downwards.
AAACTGAGCAGTGGATTCTACAACTGTACAAATTACGGCAGGATTACAACCCCTCCACACACTTGCCTTCAAGCAAAGTTGCTTGTTTTAAAAGTGACCTAGAAGTGAACTTGTGGTGACATTTAAAATTATACAAATTGAAAAAGGCAAATGGCGCACTTTTCCATGTATGAGAATTATTTGTCTTTCTGTGTTTGCTTTAGGCAAGCGTGATGAAGAAGAAATAGCACTGGCTTTGAAGTCAGACAGCTCTGGGTTGGAAGAATGCACACAATGATAATTAGCTTAGCGGCATGACCTTGGGCGAGGCTCTCGGCCTTTCAGGACTCGACTTCTCCCTCTGTTAAATGGGGCAATAATGCCCGCCTCACAGAGTCATCAGGAGCTTCAGCAAGGGACCTCGCTGCGTGCCTGGCACACGTAGTCTATTTGGGTGAGAACAGGCCTGTTGCTATCTTACTAAGGAAGAATATTTATTAATCCCATCGTACAAGGAGAACCTAGACACGGAATAAGAGGTTATCCCATGCCAAACGCTGACTGGCAGGACCAGGTCTCTTCCTGCATATCAGGTGTGTCTCGCTGCTTGCCATTTCTCTCTCCTGGATCTGTCAGCTCCAACACCATGGCCTGGCAGTGTCTTGGGACCCAGGGAAGAAATCAATTTTCATTTTCCAAGAATCCTCCCTTCCCAAATTGCCTTGGATGCAGTTAACACTTTTTTTTTTAATTTAAAGATTTATTTTATTTATTTATTCCTACCCCCTTGTTGTTTTTGCACTCGTTGTCTGCTCTCTCTGTCCATTCGCCGTGTGCTTTCTGTGTCTGCTTTTCTCTTTAGGAGACACCGGTAACCAATCCCGGGACCTCCGGTGTGGGAGGCATTCAGTCGCACGAGCCACCTCATCTTGCCAGTCTGCTGCGTCTGTCACTGTCTCTCCTCTGCATCTCTCTTTGTTGCATCATCTTGCTGCACCAGCTCTCCTCAGCACAGCTTGCCTTCACCAGGAAGTCCTGGAAATCTAACCCCGGGCCTCCCATATGGTAGACCAAAAGCCCAATCGCTTGAGCCACATCCACTTACCCAGTTAACCCTTAACGCATTACCTGTCAGATGTTCCATTTACATGGCCCCTTTCTTCTGGTTGGGCTTTGTTCCGTTCAGGACCAACAGACTATTTAACAGCAGCCAAACAGCTTAAAATTGCATTTTTAAGAATAAAGCCATTCCTTTCTTTAGTCTCTGGACATAGCTTGCTTAAAATGGAGAGGTGCTTGAATAAATGGGTACAGAGATTGTTCAGACAAGTATAATCCTTGGGAAGGAAAATCTTACAAAGGCCAGTTTTGCAGTTTAAAGTCTTTAGGTCAGGGGTTCTTAACCTTTTTTGTTCCACGGACCACTTTGCCAGTCAGGTGAAAACCATGGACCCCTTACTAAGTCCACACTATACTGTGTATTATTTAATAAATATATCACACCCATACCAACAGGCCCCCACAAGCATAATGTTTTTTTGAATTTCAATTTAAGCTCACAGACCCCTGGTTTAAGAACCCCTGTTCTAGATACCTATCCAGAGTTCTTCGACTGGAGCCAGTTATGCTCAGCTGTTAACCTGTACAACTGTACAGCAGGTCTTCCCCCAATATAGCATTTTCCTGTGTTTTGGCTCCAATGTATTACATAGAGAGAAGAGGGGTCCCAGCACCAGATAGGGTCAAGGTCAGTCTGCTCCCCACTCGCCCACGCCTTCCCGCTGTCAGCCACCAGGTGTCAGCAGAGTCTGCCTAGCCCTGAAAGATGGCCCTGGTAGAGACAGGCTGGGTCATTTGTCAATGACTACAAGTAGTGGATGTGTTTGTCCACCAGTCAAGTTACCTTAGAGTACTTTAGTTCAAAGGCAAAGCTTCCAGCTAGTAAATAAGTGGTCATGGAATTGCTACTCCCTGAAATTTAGATTTATTTTATTTTTTATTTTTTTAATAATAATAATTTTTTAAAATTTTTTATAAGATACTTAGATTACATAAATGTTACACAAAAATTATAGGGATTCCCATATGCCCCACCTTCCACATCTCCCACAACCTCCCACATAAACATCTTTCATTAGTATGGCATATCACCTGCAATGGATATACACATCTTGGAGCTTTGCCACTAAGCATGGACCATAGTTCACATTGTAGACCACACTCTCTCCCACACCGTTCTGCATATTATATATATAAAATGGCCTATATCTGCCATTGCAATGTCACTCAGGATAATTCCCAAGTCCCGAAAAAGCCCCTGTATTACAACTGCTTTTCCCTCTCCCTGTCCCCAAAGCATCCAGTGGCCACTGGCTCCACATTAATGTTGTAATTTCTTCCATTGCTTGAATCACAATATAACAGAATACCAGTAAGTCCACTCTAGTCCATAGCTCTTCCCCCAATCCTGAGGAGTGTGGGATGGTGGTGTCCTCTCCACCTCCAAGTGAGAGGGGGCTTATATCCCATGGATAAGATGGATGGGATTATCCTGCCTGCAGCTGCAGACTCTCTCCATTCCCTGGGATGGCCGTTGTCCATCATGATCTCCCCGCCAGGTGTCCTGGGTGAGTCCATTGACCTGTAGAGTAGGAATTGCAGCTCCACAGAGATTCCGGACCCAGCTGCAATGTGGGCAGCCCAAAGACTCCAGTCTCTAGAAGTACACCTACAAACTCCAGCAGCACATATAGGTTTGAATAGAAGGGACAGATGGACCATGTGCAGGGAAGACATATTTGAGTCCAACTCTGTCACTCTCAAGATCAAGGATTCCAAAGTAGGGCCTACTGATATCCGCCCTGTTATAGGACCTAGGTGTCTCCAGGGCCCTCAGGAGCCCCTCTATTTGGGGTGATATCCACATTGGAAGTCTATGAGGTCCTACTGAGATGTGCATAAGTGTTACGTCTAGGATGACCTCCCGACTCACTTTGAAGTCTCTTAGCCATATGAGCTCATTTGCCTTTACCTTTTCCCCCTTTTATTTGAGGTCTTTTTCCAGTCATATTGCCCGTTGGCACTTGGTAGTAATCCCTCGTTGCCAAGGAGGCTCATCCCTGGGAGTCATGTCCCACACTGGGAAGAAGGTAATGCATTCATATGCTGAGTTTGGCTTAGAGAGAGGCCACATTTGAGCAACAAGGAGGCTCTCAGGCGGCAACCCTTAGGCACCCCATAGCAATAGGCTGTTTCAATTTCAAGAGCAAAGACTCGTAAGGCTAGGTTATCAATAACAAGAGCCCATCATTTTAAAAGCCAGTACCCAATTACTTCAAAACCAATTTGTACCACTGTAGTCTTTCTGACTTCTAAAAGTAATGTGTCAACTCTGTTTGGAAAATGCCTCTGCTAATTTTGTTGAAAATTATCTTGTAAAGCTGAGGATTGAAAGGTAGCAAGCAGTTTTTATGGGGGTGAGGTGGGTGGGAGGGGTATGATGCATTGAAAATTGTTTTTAAATGTTTTATTGTGGTAACATGTATGTAGATATCATAAAATCTGTTCATTTTAGCCATTTTTAATTGTACAGTTCAGTGGCATTAATTATACTCACAATGTTGTACAACCATTACCCACCATCTAGTTCCAGGAGGTTTTCATCACCCCAAAAAGAAACTCTGTACCCATTAGCGGCCACTCATTCTCCCCTCTTGCCAGCTCTTGCCAACCACTAATATGCTTCTGACCCTATGGATTTGCCTACTCTGGACATTTCACATAAATGGAATCTTATAATATGTGCCCTTTTGTGTCTGCTGCTTTCACTCAGCATGATATTTTCAAGGTTCATCCATGTTGTTGTACACATCAGAACCTCATTCCTTTTTAGGGCTAAGTAATATACCACTGTGTGTATAGACCACATTTTGTGTATCCATTTGTCTGTCAATAGACACTTGGGTTGCTTCCACCTTTTGGCTATTGTGAAGCAAGCAATTTTAAAAGATCCTTTGTTAAAAGTTTCCATGTACACTGTTTATTATATTCAACATGCTTCGTTTGGCCCAAGTGAATGACCCAATGTTTGGGAAATTTCCTTCGCAAACCAACTGCATTAGAGACTCTCTTCTGCTCTGTGGAGGGGCTTGGAAGCCTTTTGCCTGTGAAAGGGCAAGCCTTAAGGCAGTGCCCAGAGCTCAGGGAGCAGAGTGACCCCTGCTACAGGAACAAGGGAATTATTTTGCACAAGGTAGTTCCCTCTTTCTGAAGGCTGCATGTTCTCATCCGTGATTAGGCAATGCTGTGACTCTTAGAATAGTTTACAAAACCCTTTGTTTGTTTCTAGATTGTTTTTTTTTTTAATTAAGACATTTTGCTTTAAGGTCGTGAACAGAATGGAAACCAGTCAGCCACGGTGCAAACTGTGCTCCATGGACTCGTCATGGTTCTACTTGGGACTGGCCGATTGCAGAAAATTATTTGGCACATTGGGCTGAGTTGGCCCTAGAAGCGGGGCCCGAGAGTGGGTCTGAGGTAGCAGTCTCCTTAGAGCTCCCGAGGACTCCCTGGGTGTCTAATTTCAGATATCAGCCCTGTAGATGCCTCACAACTCTTTAATGGATGCACCACAGCTGGTAGATGCTTGCAGACTAAGATGCCGAGGGGAGAAGGGGCAAACCACAAGAAGGACTGTTTGGGGCAGGAGCCGAGCACACCATTCCATCCCTCCCCAGCGCTCCCTTTTCCAGATTTTTACAAACTGAATAGGACTCCCTGACCTAGCACATGCTCTGTGGTCCTAAGCCCCCCGAGTTTGATAGAAATGTGCTGGGATTTGCTGGGCAGAGTCCTAGTAACTGGCCTTCTGCAGTGTCTCCAGGTCAAGGGGACAGAATGGTTATTAAGACAGCAAATTGCACATGGGTCTCTGTTTTCTCCCTTCTCATTCCAAAATAGTTGGGCTCTTTGGTTTCCTAGCCCACACATGCTTGTAGGGTTGAAAACAGAAGCAGCTTGAAGACAAACTTTTTCAGTCTTTGGTGAAAGCCTCAGCTGGTCAGGGAAATTTTGACAAATGCCTGGAGGTGGGGACCTGTAGTGATTATCCAAGGTGGAAAGGGGATGGAGGCCTGTGGGTTCTACCCTGGCAGGTGTCTGCATTCTGGGGAGGTGGCCCCACTCCGTAGAGAATAACTACACCCCCATGCAGCCCCAAGATCCCAGGCCTCCACTTGGCATTGGAGCAGCCAGGTTGCTCAACCTCTTGGGACCACATGAATTGAAACGACAAGCATCTCTGGGAAAGCTAGTGTGTACCAAAGACTAAAAGGGACTCCTGGAATACTTTGCCCCAGGACCTTTGCACAACCTTGAGCCAGGAAGCTTGAGCACCACAATAATAATTGAATTGAATTTCAAGCCAGATAGGGTTTGAGATCAGACTTAAGAAAATAAACGAATATGACCTTTCTTTCACAACTGCATTTGTAATTAGAAATCCATACACATTGTACCTGGTTGGCCCAACCTAATATTTAAGGAAGGACAATGTAGTGTCTTGGTTTTAGTGGAAAGTAGAATGAAATTTTCCTGAATTATCAAAAGAACTCAACACTTCCTCTTTTTGGAGAATTTATATGTAATTTTTACCAAATTAAAAATCCAATAGTACTAGAAGATTTCTACAAGAGTTTCTGGACCTAACTCCTCTCTTTAGTCTCAGACCTACAAAACAACTATTTCAAATTCTTGTAGCAGTGTCTTCTGCTCTCTCTCTCCATAGTGCGAACATTATGTTTCCATTGCTTTCCTCTGTCCTTTTCAGGCAGAATCTATTGACTTCCTATTGTAGGGGGGGATTTAGCTCTTTCAAGCTGCCTTCTCAGTGCCCTCCCCCCCACCCCCTATTCTCACCCTATATATAAACAGTTTTTAGTTAAGTCAACATTCATGTTTATATTGTTATTATTGACCATAAATATGTGTCCATCCTTGGGCATTTAAAAAATATGCTCCCTAAAAGTTGAATAGTTGTCTGTATACTTACATATACTTTTCCTCATCAGAAACATCATACACCTTTTTTTTTCCTCCATCTGCTGAAACATATCAGATAGCTTTTTCTTTTTTTTCCTTACCTTCAGAGACTTCTATCCTCCTCCAGTCTGGATGGGTTGCTTCTCAGTCCTGCTGTAAAACAGTGTGGGCCATCACTTCCCTGTTACCCTGGGGTTTCCCTTCCTTGCTTTCCTGTATTCTCAGTTTCCTGAATTCTTTATTCTTTCCTTCTTTGTATTACTCATTTGTTTTGCTGTAGCATGGCCTCTAGTAGTTTTTTGTTTGTTTGTTTGTTTGTTTGTTTTTGTTAGGAGGTACCGGGAATTGAACCCGGGGCCTTGTACGTGGGAAGCAGGTGCTCAACCACAGAGGTACACCCGCTCCCTAGTAGTTTTTTGTTGTTGTTTTTGTTTTATTGTACGTATATCTTTTAGTTTTTATTTTTAAAAATTGCTGAACAGCATAATTTGAAAGGAAACTTATGTTTTTCAGTATAATTAGTACTTGATGGTATGAAAAAGTACCTATCATGGATTTATTTTTCTAAGCATCTATTCTAAGCATCTATTTCAGTAGCATCATAGTGCTACTGAAAAAGCATACATTAAATAAAAGTTTTGAAAATATAAATATAGTACTTTTGTTAGTCCAGTGTTTATAAGGCTATCACTTAACTCAGGTCTATTACAACCTCACTCATTTAAATTTCTAAGTGGAGGGAAAGGGCATGATCATTCTAAATAATAACTCACTTATTGAGTGTCTACAGATACTAGAAAATCATAATAATTATGTAGTAGGGGTATTATTGTCACCATTTTAGGTTGAGAAAACTAGGGCTTCAGAATATAGGTTGCCAAAGATCATTCAGCTAGTAAGTAGTGGAACTGAAATTTGAATTATGTGTGACTCCCAAGTTGTATTTTTTCCATTTGTCATATTACTTTCCACATTAAGTATATGGAAAAGTCTCCTCTCCCCAAAGAAAGTTAAGTTTCTTATTTTGAAGGCTAGTTATTTATTAGTGCCTGTTGTGGACCAGATGCTATGCTAGGCACTTAGTAGTTTTAATAAGAACAGGTGCATGGGAAACACGTTTTGAGTCCTTGCATATTTGAAAATGTCTTTTCTCTGAAACACTGTTGTTGGGTATTGAATTTTACATTGAAAACATCTTTTCTCAGAATGTTCAAGGTTGTCACGTGGTTTTTAGCTTACAGTAAGCAAGCTTTGTGAGGGTTAGTGCCATTCTAATTTTTATCCCTTTGTATGTAAACTGTTTTTTGTCTCTCTAAAAGCTTTTAGGATCCTCTTTTGATCCTGGGTGCGCTGAAATTTCACAGTAATACACTTCGGTAAAGGTGTGTTTCCTATCTTTGGGCTAATTATTTGGTAGACCTTTTACATCTGGAAATTCTTGCCTTTCAATTCTGGGAAATTTTCTTGTATACGCTCTTCAATGATGTCTCTCTCCTCTGTTTTCTCTGTTCTGTTTTCTGGCAATCTTATTAGCCAGATATTGGACCTCCTGGATTGATCCTCCAAGGCCTTTATCTTTTGTCATTGATTTTCTCTTTTTCTTTTCTGGTTGTTCTTTCTGGGAAATTTACTAAATTTTCTCTTCCTACCTTTCTATTGATTTTTAAGATTTTCTCCTATCATGTTGAAATTTCTTTCTGTTTCTCTAAATATTTCTGCTCTACAGTATCCTTTCTTGTTTTATGGGTGTAATATCTTGTCTTTTCTCTTACAGATATTAATTATAGTTCTATTTAACTGTTTTATTCTGCTCCTTTTTCCAGTTGTTTGCTTTTACTTCTTTCTTACATGTTAGAGGCATTGCCGTTTATATTTAAGCCTGGAGTGCTGAAAAGCTCCTTAGAAGATCTCTGTGCTTTGGTAGGACTTGGTGGACATATTATTTGTTTCTGTTTTCACCTGTTTCCTGCATTAACTTTGTTTCTTCTGAGTTCTCCTTTCTACTAGGTTTATTTTGGTTGCTTCTTTTCTGGTTGGAGGCTTCCCTCAAATATCACCTGAACCTTGTGTGCTCATGCGTTAGGAGTGAGGCACTAAGAGATGGTCCTTGGTAGCTTTGTATGGTGACTGGGTGCCAAGCCAGTGTTTGCCAGAGTTACTAACTGATCACCAATAGCTGTATGCTCCCACTTCTCCCCAGCTTTCCCAGCCTCCTTGTGGATAGGTGGGGCATGGGACCAGCTCTGTTAATGAAGCCTGCAGGAGCCAATGCAGAAGAATTCTCTCTTCTCCTTGCTCGTCAATCATGGAGATGACACTAAGAAGACAGACCCACAAGGTGGAAGCATTCACGATTGCTGGGATCTTGCCAGGAGGATACAGCTCTGGACAGTTGCCTACCTTTCCCTGCATGGCAAGAGGGAGAAGTAAACGTTCACTTTGTTAAGCCACTGAGATTTGGGAATTAATTTATTACCACTGCATGGCCTTCTCTAATTTGACTAAAATCCAGCCATTTTTGTGGAGGATCCCAAATGTTACTATGTGGGGGTATTTTTTCCATTTTTCAGTTTCTCCAGAGAACAGCCCTTCTCTTTTTTTGCCTTCTGAGAGCAGGATCAGGGAAGGCAGTTTTCAGCCCTGAGCCCCTTTCCTCCATTGGGCTCCAGGTACCAGAAGCGAAAGAATCAACCTCCAGTCTTCCACCAAGGGATGGCCTGAGGCTCAAGGATTCTGAAAGGCAAGTAGACCAGCTTCTTGTGGAAATTGCTTTCCATAAGCACTTTAGTTGGAATTTCCTCAACTTCACATTGTCTACCTTGTCAATTCCTAGTCCTCCATCCACTTTCCATCTTCAGAGATTGGTTGAACTCTACATCCTTGACCTCTTATCTTCTAGACTCTTTGTCCTCACAAGGTTATATCTGTATCCATTTAGTCTCATTTAAGTGGAGTTTCCAGAGGAAATGATGTCATTGAATATGGTCAGGCTATCATGTTTAATAGGAAGTCTGCTTGCTTTCTCCCTCCCTTTCCTTTTTTAAAAATTGAAGAATAATTTACACACATGCAAAGATCTTAAGTGTACAGTCCAGTGAGTTTTGACAAATGTGTAACCCATATCACACTCAAGATCTAGAATGTTCCCATCAACCCAGAAAGTTTCCTTTTCAGTCAGTTCTCTCCCTGCCCCCTACCTCCATCCCTACCCCAACAAATAACTGTTTCCGATTTCTGCCATCATAGATAAGTTTTTTGGGGCCCTCGTTTTCGGATGTTTGAAGGTACTATATACAAGGTCCAAACCACTCTCTCAATTTAACTAACTGAAGAACAACTCCATTACTATAAGAAATTGGAATTTAAGTAAGAGCAATGCTGTTGTTTTTTTTTGTTTGTTTGTTTTTTTTGTTTTTAAGAAAGGGGGGAGAGAGGGAAGGAGGGAGGGAGAGAGGAAGGAAAGGAAAGAAAAGAGAAAAAAGAAAAGAAAGAAAAAGAAAGGAAGGAAGAGAAAGAGGGGAGCGGATGTGGCTCAAGTGTCTGGGCGTCCGTCTCCCACCTGGGTTCGATACCCAGGACCTCCTGGTAAAATAATAAAAATATAGAAGGTGCACGGGCCACCAGGCCCCATGAGCAGGCGCGCCAGGCCCCACTAAGCCATGCAGCAAGATGATGACGTAAGAGGAGAGTGACACAAAGGAGAGCCAAGATGAGATGCGCCAAAAAAAACAGGAACTAAGGTGGCGGGGGTGGCAGAATGACTCTCTCCCACATCAGAGGTTCCCAGGATCGAATCCCGGTGAAGACAGGAGGAGAAGGATGAGGAGAGGGCAGGAAACAGACACAGAGAATTGCCCAATGATGGACACAAAACAGCAAAAACGGGAGGTAGAGGGAGGGGATATAATGGATAAAAAATAAAATAAATCTTCTAAAAAAGAAAAGAAAGAGAGAGAGAGAGAGAGAAAGAAACACAGAATTGGGACCAAATCTAACTTTCTTTAGGAGTCGGGGGAGAAGGTATATTGTTCTCTAGAGAGGTTTTGAGGAAATCAGTTTCCTCCATAATCAGCAGAACTGTGTGTCATATATTCAGTTAAAAACTCAAGTCATCAGATGAGATGTTTATATGCCTTTGAACAAACATTGGATCTCCTTTACAAATCTTCAGTGCTCTTAGAAACAAAAACTGAGATCTCCCTTGTTTCCAAATTCATATCTGACCTCTTTTCAGAAATGTATTGTTAGCTGTCCTTTCAAATGACCTTTTGAAGTTTGTGTACCTGTGGGTAGAAAGCCGTCCCGGCAGGTGTGGTCAGTGAGGGCCAGTGGGGTGGGTCTTGGGTTGTGCCATGTGTAAAGGAGCACATGTAATAGCCATGAGAAAGGGCTGAGGTATGTTCATTGCCTGGCTCCTGCCTGCTGGTCACGCCCTTTAGGCAGAACTTCCATAAATGACAAAAGCCAGATTTAAAATTCCTGGTCTGAGTAGTTTTCCCACAACAAGGATAGAAGAAAGGCTGAGGCTGGAGTAAGAGCCACCAGCATTTGCGGAGTTCTTACCCCTTGCCTGGCCTCAGTCAAGCCCTTTCCATATATTTACTCACTGAAGACTTAGGGCTCACCTGTGAGGTACGCACTTTTATAAATTCTCTCCATTTTATAGATGCAGGAGTGAGACACTGCGAAGTCAAGAGACCTGCCCAAGGTTATCCAGCATTAAGTGACAGAGTGGGGTTTGGAGCCTTCTCATAACCAGTGATCATGCTGCCTCCTAAGGAAGGCAGGAGGTGAAAGGGAGGCTCTTTATACTACCAGGGAAAACTAGAAAACAGTGCCTTCTTATAGCAGGTGTGAGTGATAACCTTCTTTGCCTTTTGCCCAAGATGAGTCAGCTCCAAATTCCTAGAATTAGCATCTCACCAGAACATCGTCCCCTCCTCCTTCCACTGCTGCTGCCCTGCTTGGGGTCCTGTGAGACTCTCTCCCGTGGATTTCGAGACTCTCATCCCTCGAGTCCAGCCTTCAGGCTTGCTGCCAGCTGGACTCTTTCACTCCCGCTGTACAGCTTCTGATAGGTCCCCATTTTCCTTCAGGGTGAAGCACACACCCTAGCATGGCGCCAGGGACCCTTGATTTCCTGTGCAGCCATTCTCTAGCCTTCTCTCCTGCCATGTGGTCTGGCCCCTCCCCCTCTCTGCTTAGGTGCTCCCTCTGAACACACCGTGCTGCTCACACCTGATTTCTCCCTCTGTTCTCTGTTTGGAATGCACTCGTCTTAGGATATGCTGTCAGGGGTCACCTTGTCCATAATATCTTTTCTGGTCCATACCTCCCACCTCCTTGTGGCCAGTAGAATGGACTATGCTCTCCTGGAGGGCCAGCTGTAATGCGCTGCCACTTTGCTCTTTTATTTTTTTGTTTCATTCATTTTATTTTTTGTTTACTTACACTTTTGAAGCAGGCTAGTAAAATAGGGAATCAATAGACAGATTTGGAACCTGGCAGAAAAACCCACGTGGACATCAAGACCCCCAAGATGGCTGCTGGAAGACCCTCATGAGATTCTCCCATTCGGAATGAGATTTCCTTCAGAAGCCAGGAGAAACCCCAGATGTTCTCCAGGGACCTTATCATTGGGCCCTCCCAGGGGATTGATGGGTGGGGTAATCTATCAGAACAGCTGGGACTCCTCCCCTGCCATTAGCAAAAGGGTGGAATAATTAATGGTTTAAAAGGCAAGCGGGAAAGCAAACTGGCCCTGTCCCTGTTCCTGCCTTCTGCACCCTTCTCTCTCCATTTTTCCCCTGCCATGATGGCCACGCAAGTAAAACCTGGTTATTTATAATCTATAATGGGGAATTGTAGTCTATAAATCAGCCCTCTTTATCACTCTTCAGCCTTTTCCTCTCTACTTGGGACCCATGATCTGTTATTTTCTCCCATTTCTCTTCCTTCCTTACCTTAATAAATTACTGGCCTGCCTAACCTGGCGTGCTCTAGAAATTCACATCTTATAGCTTAGCCAAGAACCTAGAAAACAAATCCGGCAACACTTTACTCTTTTATATGTTGAACTTCTCCCCAAGATGGGGTTCTCCCTAAGGTCAGGTCCAGATCTTATTCCCTGTTGTGTCTCTACTACCTGACACATACTGGGACTTAATAAATGTATAGGTCTATTTATTTATGGATGTATGAATGAATGAATGCACTTTCCCTGTTACTCCATGTACTCTTGTAAAACTTACTGGGCTTTCAGTAACTTGTATTAAGAAATTCAGATACCAGCAATAATATCCAGATAACTCAGCCTCAGCCAGAATTTCCCGATGAGATTATCTTTGCCTTACAGCTAGGACCACAATTTCTGCTGCTTTTATATTCTCTCCACGCCCTAACATGACTTTGGATATGCATTACCTGTTTAAAATTTATTTGTTGATTTGAGCTGGCTAGGTGGCGGGGGGTGAATACAAAAGATGGAAAATGCAATCCCAGCTTTTGAGGAACTTACACATAAAAAGGGAGATGGGACAGACCTTATGGGAAAAGAAGACTCATTAAAACCAATTACTGAGACTTTCCTCCAAAGTGCCCAAAGAAGCCCTTCTGAATTGCGTGACCCTGACGAAGGCCTTCCTTCACCGTATGATTTGTTGCAGTAAAAATAAGGAAGAATTTCGAAGCAGTCAGGTCACTTTGTACTGAGGCTAGAATACTCCATCACATTAAATAAAATGTCAGTTGATAGTTATCGTGTCGTTCTTTTCACATGATTTTATGTACAGTAGATAATTGTGTTGTATATAGATAGATGATTTGGGTTTCACTGAATTATTGAATTTTAAGAATTTACTCACAACATGCAAGCAAATGCATATATATACCACATTTAAGGGGACCTGAGAAGGAAATAATGAGAGTAATGATGTTTGAGGTCTGTGGATGGCTTTTTGTACGTGTGACGTTATCTGACCTTCATCACAACTCTGGCACATAGATATCACACCCTCTTCTTACAGATGAACAAAACAAAGCCCAGAGAAGTTAATTTGCCTATGACCTCTAGAGCTGATATCAATAGTGCAGAGTGTGGATTCAAATTTCAGAGTTTTTTTTTTTTCCCCACATCATGCTACCTATAGGATATGCAAATCAATAGTTTATTCACATAAAATTCTGGGTTAAATCCTTTATAAGAGTGCTCACCATAAGATTCTGTTGGTAAATACCCATGGTATATTTATTTATTTATATGTATTTTAATCCAAGTACATGTATTTAAATCTCAAATGTGAAAAATATTTTAGCTGTTTAGATTGCAAAAAAAAAGGATATTATACAAAATCAATGTGGGATGATGAGCATCAGTATTTCCATACAGAACAGTTCATACTGGAGTAATATTTTATGGGTAGAGGTAATTTGACAATAGATGCCTAATCAAAATTATACAAGCCCAATGAGCCATCAAGGGCTGGTCTGGGATTCTTTGGGCACAGTGAAACAGGGGTTCACAGCAGGGTCTCTGGGGTCCCACAGAACTGGCTGTGGATGCATCTTCTGCCCCTTATGAGCCGTATGACTGGGTGATTTACTATGAGCTCCAGTTTCCTCGTCTGTCACATTCAGACTCATAGGATGTTGTCAGGATGAAATGGGGGGCTGACCATTAAGTGCTTAGTATGGGCTCAGTGAGCCTGTTCTTGTTATTGGCTGGATATGTCCACTCCTTCTAGAGACTGAGAGGACAGGGAGAGGCTGAAGAAAAGGATAGCTTAGAGGAGGAGTGAGCATGGCATCTGAAACCATTTTCATATCGTGGCTGTGCAGGTTGAAAAACTGGATTCTCCCAAGAAGCCAGTATGGAACATTTTAGTTGAGCCTCTGAATGTCTACACTCGGTTTCATTGTGCAGTCAAATAAGACTTGTATCTGGGACTCTTGCTGGGAAGTCCTAGCCTCCAAGATACAGTGCCATTGTCAAAGCCCACGTTCTGACTTTTGGTTATGATAACATGGCACTGAGAAAGGAAAATCCTCAAATCTGGATCTTAAAACATTGTAAAATCGAAACGGGACTTGGGAAGAGTGGGGGGCAGAAACGAGCAAGAGGGAGTTGTTGCCAGAAGGACCCAGGAGAAAGAAGGCAGAACCAATCAAAGGTTGGACTGAGGCGGCCCCAGGATGTTGGGAGAAGACACTGGGGCATTGAGGGGCGAGATTGTCGCATGGGGGGGGGCGGGGGGGGCGAGCTTGAATCTTCACGTGCCAGGCACATTAAGCAAGGTGGTGAAACTTCTGTTGTCTAAAACAGAGTGGGAGGAACAGGGAGGATGCCAGCAGAGTCCTCTGGGAATAAACCCCTGCTCGCCCCCTTGCCCCTCACTTGCCTAAGCCACCCTTTGGCGCCACCTGACAGCCAGCACGTCCAGCCTCCAGAGAGATGGTTGCGGGCAACTCTTGGGGATCCAGGCTTCTCCCCACGGGCCCTGTGGAGCTATTTCCCAGGGTGGGAGGGGGCCGACTAGGGGTCTCTCCAGCTGTGCAGGGCCCGCTGCATTACCTGTGCTCTTCCAGAAGGTGATACACACGTGTCCTGTGCACACCCACAAAGAGAGACCCTCAGGCATGGACCCTTTGGGGAAGGACCTAGAGGAATTCTCCCAATGGCATCAGTGACGTTTCTTATTTCTGCCTTGAGATTTGAAAGGAGGGAAATGTAAACTTTTTTTAAAATTCTGGATTTAATGCTTTCACCTTATTCCCCATTTCAGCACAGCCCTCAGTACTATGAAATCTGGATTACTTTTTAATCTTCCCTTCCCATCTTCCTTGTTCTGGTGTTGAACTGATTATGCAGGGCTGTGTGTTGATGGCTCAGTGGCACCTTCCCTCCAGGGACTGAGCCCTGCTTTCTCAACCTCTCCCCTAATCCTCTTATGGAGCAAAGTGCTGACCCCATCTATCAGGGCCCACGGACACTGACACTTTGCAGCATCCTGTGACCCGCGCCGCATGCAACAGGAGGGCCAGAGACCCAGATTCCAAACCGATTACCCACCCTCTAGCATCCGTCTCAGGCGACACTAGCAGTTAAAGGAATAAATAAATTAAAATTAAGAGCCATCTCTGACAGCGAAAGAGAATAGAAGGAAAGCTGGCTGTAGGCTGTCACCTACACCTCACTTGGCTGGGACGCTGAGTCACCCGAAATCAAGGGCAGAGAGGAGGCTTTGTGAGTGACAGTCCCGCTCTTGACAGCTCTTGGACAATAAGGCTTCAACTCAAAGTGAAAACAGATTCCCTGCATCGCAGCCAGCACATCGGTGTAAGATATTTCACTCTTAACTCAGGGCTGTCTGTGATAAATAGATCTACACAGGCTACCTGGTTTCATTTTTCACTCATCTGTGCTACTCATGGCACCTCTCACCTTCCCACCTTTTTACATCTTGATGACCTTTTCAGAACTTTGCAGTGAGTGCCCTGATGTGGGACTCTTGGACTAGGGGTGACCTCAGATGGGGGCACAGTGGGAAAGTCACCGCCGCTTCCATTCTCTCCAGGAGGAGATCTCAGCTTTTGGTGTTGGTGTTGGTTTGTTCAGGAATACCCCATTCCCTCCCTCTGTTTTGTTTTTGTTGAGAGGGCAGGGCTCCACTAAATGTTTCCATAGGTAAATATCTAGCTAGAATCTAATAACACCATTTAGTTTTTACTTATTTTAATTTGAAGGTTTAATAGCAGGTATACTGGTTTTTCCATTTACCCTCGAGATGTTTATTTACCAAAACACTTCTAAAGCAGTCTGTGCAAGGCTCTGTTCTAAATGCTTTACAGATAGAAAGTCCTATAATTCTCAGAACCTCATAATAAACTTCTGAGGTGAGGACCACAGGCACCTTCATTTTATAGATGGGGAAACTGAGGCACGAGGGGGTTAAATGACTTGTCCAAAGTCAAAGTTAGGAAGTGGCAGAACCAGTGTTAAAATGCTGGCAGTCTGGCTCTGGACTTTTGCATTCTTATCCTCTGTGCTAACTGCCTCTCCACAAAGAGCACTTTAAAAAGCAGGTATCTGTAAGGGGAAAAATGAGTTTATTGGAAGAAAGCATTGGGTCAAACACTGTGAAAATGGCAAAAGTTATGCTGGTGAACTAAAGTGAGTGTACCTGGTGGCTACACTGGCCTAGAGAACAAGGAAGTGACAAGGAAACTAAGCCCTTGTCCCTGAGCTAGCAGACTAAGCCCTTGTCCCTGGATCCAGCATGCTCTCCACAAAGGACCCCTGGAACTTCAGATAAAACTACTTTTGGGTTGATTCTGTAAGAGACATCTTGCAGATGTAAATATATTTGTAATAAATGCATCCAAATAGCCATACATGCCCTCCTACATATATACATATATCACTGCTTTTACTACTATTAGATACCAGGAATTGAGGCACCCAGCCCCAATGCATTATCTTCTTTCTCACGACAGCCTATGGGGTGGTTTTCAACTCCCTTCAGAAGTGAGTTGCTGAGTCTGAGATAAGCTGTGGAAGCTGCCTAGGACCACCCTCTGGACAAGCCCAGGCCTCTCCTCACTCCAAGGCAAGTTCTGATCCACCATGTCACACTGTTGATTATTGGGTATTGAAAAATGAGCTCAGTTTTCCTACGTTCTTTCTCAAAAATGAAAGTGGTGGGCCTGAGCATGGCTCTGAGGCCCCAATTCTCAGACTCTGGGGTTGAAATAATAAGTAACTTAAATCATAGACATTGATTGGGATTTGCCAGCCCTTTGTTTCACCAGGTAAGGACATTAAAGACAAAACGACACTCCCCTAGCCAGTTACAAAGCCCAACAACTGTCCATCTGCATAGGAAATGAAAGCAGCGCCTAACACAGAACTGTAGGGAGGACAGAGAATGGGAAGGGCCTGGAAGTCTGTGTGGGTGTGCTCCTCTGGCAGCACACAT
The DNA here is from genome assembly GCA_026826555.1 of Tolypeutes matacus. Taxonomy (NCBI): domain Eukaryota; kingdom Metazoa; phylum Chordata; class Mammalia; order Cingulata; family Chlamyphoridae; genus Tolypeutes; species Tolypeutes matacus. The sequence goes on along the minus strand of JAKSZT010053928.1, from coordinate 52,351,547 downwards.
ACTATAATCAGAACAATACAGAGAAGATTAGCATGGCCCCTGGACAAGATGACATGCAAATTCACGAAGCCTTCCATATTTTTTGTGTTAATAATAGGAGAAAATGTGTATGGGGGTGGTTATATGGGAATCCCCTATACTTTTTTTTTTTTTTTTTTTTTTTTAATTTTTATTTTTATTTTTCACTTTTTCTTCCAGGCACTATGATCTAGTTGGCATCTCCTATACTTTTGATGTAACTTTTCTGTATTCTAAAAATCTCTAAAAATAAAGTTTATTATGAATTTTTAGAAATAAGTATTATATAGTTCTATAATTATATCTATTAAAAATAAACTCTGGAAGTTAAAAAAAAAAAAGTCGGTTGACTCAAAATAAAGTCTGTGTGGGTATGTGTGTACGTCTGTATGCAAATACATCATATTGTTTAAGACAAATGAAAACCTCTTCGTGGGCGCAGATTGGCAGTGTTTGGGAACCTCTGTTCTGCGGTGCTGTCTGCTGTCCCTTGCTAGCTGCCTTAATTACCTCATTTTTAAAATTGCCTCTTTGAAGTGATGCCAAGAAGGGATTTGAAGGTAACACTCAGTTATCCTGAAACTGATTGTCTGTTTGTTAATTGTCCTTGCTCTTCCTTTCTGCAGATGTTTTAAAAGCCACTTCACACTTGGCACTGTCTCCAGCGGCATAACAAATCCTAAGATGTGAGCTGCAAGATGGAAGGGATGGTGTCCTAGCACCGAGCTCAGGCATAGGAGAGGCATACAACCAGTATTTGTTGAGTGACTGACTGAATGAATTGCTGATGAAAGGGAGACTTGAAATGGAAACTATTTTATATTTGTTTTTTAAGATTTATTTGTGTATTTATTCCCCCCCCTTCAACAATTCCCCCACCCCGTTGTTTTGCGCTCACTGTCTGCCCTCTGTGTGTTCTTCTGTGTCTGCTTGTCTTCTCTTTAGACCGTACTGGGAACCAATCCTGGGACCTTCCGGAGTGGGAGAGAGGTGCTCAATCACTTGAGCCACCTCAGCTCCCTGGTCTGCTGCGTCTCTTATTGTCTCTCCTTTTGTCTCTTTTTGTTGCGTCATTTTTCTGCGCCAGCTCTCTGCACGGGTCACCACTCCTGCACGGGCGAGCTTTTGGCTCAGGCCAGCTCATCATGCGAGCCAGCTTGCCTTTCACCACCATTTCATTTTATTATTTTGCAGATCTGATAAATTCTTAATATAAAACCAACTTATAAATTATGAAACATAATAAAATGTACACTCTTAACCCATCACCTTCTTGCTTCCCTGGAGGTAAAAACTATCCTAAATTTTGGGTTTCTCATTCCCTTGCTTTTTTTTTTTAAGTGCAGGTATAAAAATCACATATGTATGTGTTTTAGTTTTTGCTTGTTTCAGGGCATTATAAAAATGGTATTATATAGTATGTAGTCTGTCCTAAATTTTGTCATTACCATTCCCCTGCTTCCTTGCAATATCATTTATTTAATCACATATGTATGTATCCCTACAATATATTGTTTTGTTTTTGCTTGGTTTCTGAGGTTTACAAAAATGGTATTGTCCAACATGACATTTTCTGCGACTTGTTTTTTTCACTCCATATTAGGTTTCTGAGTTTCACTGGTCATTTATTTTCATGCTGAATAATAGACAATCACCAGAATAGCAAAATTTATTTATGCATTCTCCTCTCAATGGGGTTGTTTCTAGTTTGGGGACAATTATGAACAATGCTGTTATGAACATTCTTTTTTAAAAGTTTTCATTATTAAAATATTAAAATATTAAAAAAACATTTTATATCCATCTGTCTATGTTCATCATCATCTTTCATCTATCAATCATCTGTCTATTGATCTATCAATTTATCTATCCATCTATCCATCCATCCATTCATCATCTCTATGTATCTGTGTAAGCATTAAACAAAATTAACACCCCCATGAAAAGGAGTCTGAATCAAACCCCATAAGCCTGCCATGCTGCACTTCTCTAATGTTTTACCTCCTTCAAGAGTAACCAGTAGCCAGTTTGTGCAAATCAACTCCTTAGTTTTTTAAGCAGTGCTGTGTCACCTGTTCCTAAACACTGTAGATTAGCTTTGCTTGCTTTTCTTTTCTTTCTTTCTTTTTTTAAATGTCTTTTAAGTTTCCTGTAACCTGTAGGTTCCTTCTTCTATCCCCACCTCACTCCCTTGCCATTTTAAAATATGAGGCTATCGTTTTCATTTATTTTGTCAGTGTGTTTCTCAGGAATGCATCTACAGGATGTTATTTTGCTCATTATTTTTTCCCTGAATAACTGTGTGGGATTTGACTTCAATACTTTTCCATTTCATGTGTAGATTTCCTGAACTTTTAGAAGGGAGGCATCGTTTTAGAGCACCCTATTCTGTTGTGTGGTTTTTGCTAAGTGTTTAATAAAAAATAAAGCACCATCCTTCCTGACTGAGATCTTCCGATTTGGTTCCCTTCCCTACTTTTATCTGTATCCTCTTCTTTTTTTTTTTTCTTCCCCTTTTCTTTTCTCTGTTTTTCCTGACCTGCTCAATTTGGATTCTATTCTTCGCAATCACTTCTCAGCTGGGGTTTTTTCCTGGATGGAAGCTTCAGCTGGTCAGTTTTGAATATTTATTTGGTTTTATCTCCCCTGTCCTCTTCAGAATTTACTCTGTACTCACTTTTGGTGTATGCAAATCCCTTCCCTTTTCAGCTGCTGTTTCAAATTGGCCAGTTGAGCTTTACAATGACAATGTGTTGGTCATTTTGAAGTTCATAGGTCTGCCAGATGCCCCATTGCTTCCTTCTGCTTCCCTTTGCATGGATGCCTATACCATGCAGGTTTTGTAGGTTTGTTTTCTCCCATGAGTATTTCCGGGTTTGTAGGGAGACCATGCCATCTAGTTTGTTTTCAATATCATCCGTGGGTTTTTGGTTTGGCAGTCCCAGCTGCTCTTTGTGTCTTAGTGGTGGGATTTGGAGAGATTAAAGCTCTATACCACTAAGGTTGCTTTGTCTTTCAGGAATCCCCAATAATAATTATATGTGTGTTTACTGTTGCACACATATAAGAATTTTCCTAAATATACTTAGCAGAGAAATTATAGGGTCCGGGGGTATGCAAATGTTCAACATGACAAGAAAAATACTAATTGTTTTCTAAAATGGTTGTACCAATTTGTATTGTCATCAGCAGTATATGAAAGCTTGGTATTGTCAGACCTCTTAAATCTGGTGGCTGGAAATGATTAAATCGTTGTTGTTCCCAATTGCATTCTTCTGATTACAACTGAAGTCTAGCATCTTTTCATATGTTGATTTTCTCCCCATATTTCCTTTTCTATGATTAATTATTCATTTTAAAATTGATTTTAGTTCTTGCAAAATATGTTTTCTGTTTGTGGTTTCTATTTCACATTATTTATGGAACCTTTTTGATAAACATGAGTTATTGTTTTTGGAGGTAAAATTCACATAGCATAAAACCCACCATTTTAACTATTTTAAAGTATACAATCCAGAGGTTTTCTTAATTTTAATATAATTGAATATATCATTATTTTATGATTAGTGCTTTGTGACTTGTCTTCTTAAAGAATCTTTCCTTGCCTTTTCATCATAAATGTAACATATGCTTTCTCCTACAGATGTTAGTGTTTTGCCTTTGGAACTTAGGTCTTTATCTGGAATTGGTTTAACAAATGATGTGAGGTAGGATTTGATTTGTTCCCATATGTGTAGCCAATTATTTGAGCACCATTTATTGGCTAGTCCTCCTTTCCCCAGTGATCTGCATACCAGTTCTGTCATACTATGGTTATGTCATAGTTCATTGACTCTAGAAAGCCATCTTTGTAAGATGTAACATTATTTTAATGCAACTGAGAAAGAAAAATGAATGCAAATTAAATGATGGCATAATATTTTATTACCTAAAATGCTTATTTTATACTTGCTGGGAAAACTCTTTTATCATCTATCACTCTGATGCAGCCCTATAAGAAGATATACCTGAATTAAATTGGTTAAAATATTCCTAAATTTTTTTCACATTTAGAGTCCAATTCTTCTGAGTCACTTCCCTTTTTTAAATTGAGATATAATACACCTATCATAAAAGTCACCATTTAAAGTGTACAATACAGTGGTCTTTAGCACATACGTGGGATTGTGTAACCATCACCACTGTCCAATTCCAGAACATTTTCATCACCCCCAAAAGAAAACTCACAACCATTAGTAGTCACTCCCCATCTCCCCACCCCACCCCCCATCTCCTGGCAACCACTAATCTACTTTCTGTCTCTGAATTTGCCTGTTCTGTACATTTCATGTAAATGTTATCTACAATATGGGGCCTTTTGTGACTGGCTTCTTTCACTTAGCATAGAATGTTTTCAAGGTTCATCCATGTTGTAGCATGAATCAGCACTTCATTACTTTTTATGGCCAAATAAATTTCCATTGTATGAATATGCCACATTTTATTTATCCATTCATCAGTCAAAGAACATTTGGGTTCTTTCTACCTTTTGGCTGTTATGAATAATGCTGCCCTGAACAATCTTGTACCAGTTTTTGCATGGACATATGTTTTCATTTCTCTTGGGTATAGGACTGAAACTGTTGACCACCGTTTGTTGGTGATATGGTAATTGAGGAACTACCAGACTGTTTTCCAAACTTGCTCCACCATTTTACATTCCCACCAGCAATGGATGAGGGTTACAGTTTCTTGACATCTTTGCCAGTACTTGCTATTGTCCATCTTTTATTCATCCTAGTGGGTGTGAAGTGGTAACTCACTGTGATTTTGATATGCATTTCCCTAATGATGAATGTTGTTGAGCATCTTTTCATGTGCTTTTTGGCCATTTGTATATCTTTGTTGGAAAAAAATGTCTATTCAGATCCTTGCCCATGTTTTAACGGGGTTATTTGTCTTTTCAATTTGGGGTTGTAAGAGTTCTTTGTATATTCTTGTTAAAGTCCCTTATCAGATATTTGATTTGCAAATTTTTTTCCCATTCTGTGGGTTGTCTTTTTACATTATGATGGTGGCCTTTTGGAGCATAAAAGTTTTAAATTTTTATGAAGTCCAGTTTATCCATTTTTTCTTTTGTTGCTTGTGCCTTAGAGGTCATATATAAGAAACCATTGCCTAATCCATAAAGATGTAAATCTATGATTTCTTCTAAGAGTTTTATAGTTTTAGCTCTTACAGTTAGGTCTTTCATCCATGTTGAGTTATTTTTTGTAGATGGTGTGAAGTAGGGATCCAACTTCATTCTTTTGCATGTGGATATCCAATTGTCCCAGCATTGTTTCTTGAAAAGGCTATCCCTTTACCACCAGTTTTCTTGGCACTTTTGTCAAAAATCAGTTGACCATAGATGTATGGATTTATTTGCTCATTTGCAAATACATCTGTTGATGTATATGTCTGTCCCTATGCTAATCTTGATCACTTTGTACTAACTATGTATTAAGTTTTGAAACTGGGAAGTGTGTCCTTCAACTTTGATTATTTTTTTTAATACTGTTTTGGCTATTGTGGGTCCTTTTTATTTCCATATGAATTTTAGGATCACCTTGTCAATATCTACAGAAAAACCAACTGGATTTTTTATCATGATCACATTGAATCTATTGATCAATTTGGGGAGTACTGTTGTTTTAACAATATTAAATCTTCTAATCCACGAAGACAGGATATCTTTCCATTTACTTAGGTATTCTTTAATTTCTTTCAATGTGATTTTATACTTTTAGATGTACAACTCTTCCACTTTTTGTAAATTTATTCCTAGTATTTTTGTCTTTTTGAGGTACTGTAAATGAAATTATTTTCTTAATTTCACTTTTGGATTGTTCATTTCTAGGATATAGAAATATAGTTGAGTTTTGTATATGGATCTGGTGTCCTGCAATCTTGCTCAACTCATTTATTAGCTCTAATAATTTTTTAGTGGATTCCTCAAGATTTTATATGTCATCTGAAAATAGGGAAAATTTTACTTCTTTCTTTCCAATTTGGATGATTTTAAGTTCTTTTCCTTGCCTAATTGCTCTAAAGAGACTAGAACTTCCAGTACAATGTTGAATAGCAGTGGTGACAGTGGCATCCTTGTCTTTCCTGATCTTAGAGGGAACGCTTTCAATCTTTCACCATTGAGTATGATGTTAACTATGGGTTTTTCGCATATGCCCTTTATTTATTTATTTCTCTCCACTCTCCTTGTTGTTTACACTTGCTGTGTCTGTTCCTCTTCCTTATTTCTTTAGGAGGCACCAGGAGCCAAACCTGGGACCTCCGATGTCAGGGAGGTGCCTAATCACTTGAGCCACCTCCGCTCCCTGCTTTGTTGTGTCTCATTGTTTTTTCTCCCTGCATCTCTTATTGCGTCATTTTGTCGCATCAGCTTGCCGCACCAGCTTGCCCTGCCTGCCCGTTGTGTCAACTCACTGTTTCTTTAGGAGGCACCAGGAACCTCTGCTCCCTGCTTTGTTGTGTCTCTCATTATGTTCCCTCTTCTTGTGTCTCTTGTTGTGTCACCTTACTGCACCTGCCCGACAAACCAGCCCGCTATCTTTAGGAGGCACCAGGATCCGAACCAGCGACCTCCCATGTGGTAGGCGGGAGCCCAGACGACTGAGCCATATCTGCTTCCCGTATATGCCCTTTAGCATGTTCAGGAAGTTTCCTTCTTTCCTAGTTTTTTTTAATCAGGAAGTGGTGCTGGATTTTGTCAAGTGCCTTTTCTGTACCAATTGAGTTGATCATGTAGGTTTTTTCCCTTCATTTTATTTATGTGCTGTATTACATTAATTGATTTTCTCATGTTGGACACTTGCAAACCTGTGATAAATCCCACTTGATTATGATATATATCCTTTTTTTAAAAAATTTTTAGGAGGTTCTGGGGATTGAACCCAGGACCTCGTACATGGGAAGCAGGAGCTTAACCACTTGAGCTACATCCACTCCCCTGGAATTCTTTTAATGTGCTGTTGGATTTGGTTTGCTGGTATTTTGTTTAATATTTTTACATCTGTATTACATGGGATATTGCTCTGTATATTCTTTTCTTGTCTTTATCTGTCTCTGATATTAGGGTGATGTTGGCCTCATAGAATGAATTAGGAACCTTTCTCTCCTCTTCAATTTTTTGGAAGACTTTGAGCAGGATTGGTGTTTTTCTTCTTTGAAAGTTTGATAAAATTCACTTGTGAAGCCATCTGATCCTGAGCTTTTCTTTGTTTTGGGGTGTTATTGATGACTATTTCAATCTTTTTACCTGTTATTTGTCAGTTGATGCCTTCTGCATCTCCTTGAGTCAGTGTTGGTGTGTTTCTATGAATTTGTCCGTTTCATCTAGGGTGGCTAAACTATGGGCATCCAGTTGTTCAGAGAATCCTTTTATGAGCATTTTTATTTCTGTGGGGTCAATAATAGTGTCCCCTCTTTCATTTCTGATTTTAGTTATTTGTATCCTCTCACTTTTCTTTTGTCAGTCTAGCTAAGGGAGTTTTAATTTCATTGATCTTTTCATAGAACAACTTTTGGTTTTGTTGGTTCCCTTTATTGTTTCTTTTTTTATTCTCTAATTAATTAATCTCTGCTCTAATATTTGTTATTTCCTTTATTTTGCTCACTTTGGGTTTAGTTTGCTCTTCTTTATCTAGATTCTCAGTTGTGAGGTTAGGTCTCTTCTTTTTTAATGTAAGCATTTAGAACTATAATGTTCTTTTTAGCACTGCATTTGCTGCAACCCATAAGTTTTGTTATGTTGTGTTTTCATTTTCATTCACCTCAAGATATCTCCTAATTTCCCTTGTGATTTCTTCTTTGATGCACTGATCGATTAGCATGTGCTGTTTGATTTCCACATATTTGTGAATTTTCCAGTTCTCCTCGTTTTTTTTTGTTGTTGTTGTTGTTTTTGTTTGTTTTTTGTTTTCTAGTTTCATTCCACTGTGGCCAGAAAATATACATTGTATGATTTCAATATTTTCAAATTTATCAAGACTTGTTTTGTTACCTAACATATGGTCTATCCTGGAGAATGACCCACGTGCACTAGAGAAGAATGTGAATGGTTTTATATATGTCTGTTCAGTCTAGTTGGTTCAGAAAAGATGGACAGGACCCTAAACTTCACTCTTGCCTTGGGCCAGTCTTCTAGAAGGAGGGCTAAACTCGGAAGAAGAGCACCAGCCAACACAGCCAATTTGCAAAGACTGTGAAAAGTGTCTTTTGCTTTGGTCTGTTTGTTTTTGTTAGCTCCTGGCACTTGAGGAAACTCTGTCATATTACTAGCTGGATGCAAACTTAAGGGACAGAGAGCTCAAGAACTAAATCCCAGAATTAACACTTTCAAATATTAAAATGTACAGTGAATGACTATAGGACAAAGAAACAGGAAATGATGGTCCATCCAAAGGAACAAGAAAAAAAAATCCAACTTTCAGCCTACTTGTGTCTTTGAATTTAAAGTGAGTCTTTCATAAATAGCATATAATTGAGTTCATACTTTTAAAATCCATTCTGCCAATCTCTGCCTTTTGGCACTGTCATCTTGGTCGACTGAATTCCACTCCTTTATTTCTGAAGGATAGTTTGTCTGGATGCAGAATTCTTGGTCGACAGTCTGTTTTTTCTTCAGCATTTTAAAGTGCTGAAGACTTCAGGCCTCTATGATTTCTGATGAGAAATTAGCTGTCAATCTGGTTTGACGATCCCTTGTCCATGTGAGTTGCTTCTCTCTTACTGCTTTCAAAATTCTCTCTTGTCTTTGGCTTTTGACAGGTTAATTATAATCTGTCTAGGTTTGGACTTTATGAGTTTATCCTACTTGGAGTTCATTGAGATACTTGGATGTTTATATTAATATTTATCATCAAATTTGGGAGATTTTTGGCTATTAATTCTTCAGATATTCTTTCTGCCTCTCTCTCTTTCTACTCTCCTTCTTTGACTCCCATTATGTGTTCATTGGTATGCCTGCTGGTGTCCCACAGGTCTTTTGGGCTCTGTTCATCTTTTTCATTCTTTTTTCTTTTTATTTCTCAGTCTGGAAAATCTCATTTGACCTGATTTCAAATTTGCTGATTTGTTTATCTACCTGCTCAAATCTGCTGTTGAGCCCCTCTAGGGAATGTTTAGTTTCAGTTATTGCACTTTTTGATTCCAGAGTTTTTTTTGGTACTCTTTCCCTCCCTTTCCCCACTTTTCTTTTTCTATTTTTTTTAAAAATAATTTATATCTCTTAGTTCATATTTCCTATTTGGTGAGACACTGTTCTTGTGCTTCCCTTTAGTTTTATAGACATGGTTTCCTTTAGTTATTTGAACATATTAAAAATAGCTGATTTTAAGTCTTTGTCTCTTAAGTCCAATGTGTAGGCTTCCTCAAGGACAGTTTATATTGATTGCTCTTTTTCCTTGTATAAGGGCCATACTTTCTTGTTTCTTTCTATGTCTCATAACTTTTTGTTGAAGACTGGACATGTTTTTAGTGGAAATTTTCTGATCGGTTTTGTGATGAGGAATTTCTTCAGGATCATTAAAAGAGGTAATAAAGTCACTTTTATTGTTTGAATAAAAAAAGTTACTTGGCACAGAGTAAGTGTTCAATAAATGGTAGAAGTTATTATTTTGCCTTTATAACTTTGCACAATTTTTCCATCTAAAATTCCTCCCTCTTGCCACTCTTTCCCATAGTAAGTTCACTTCTAGCTATAATTCAACTCTAATTCTATTCTTTAGAATCGACTTTTTTTTTTTTAGATTACATAAATGTTATATCAAAAATATAGGGGATTCCCATAAACCCCCTCCCTTCCCCTCCCACACTTTCCCCCATTAACAACATCTTTCATTAGTGTGGTACTTTTGTTACAATTGATGAACACATATTGAAACATTGCTACTAACCATGGTCTGTAGTAAACTATAGACCAAGAAACTATCTTATGGTTTTCCCTTTGCACCGCACAATTTTATAGGTTTTGACAAAATGTATAACAATCTGCATCTGTCATTGCAATATCATGCAGAACAATTCCAATGTCCCAAAAATGCCCCCATGTTCACCTATTCTTCCCTCTCCCTGAAGATTGGGCATTTAAAATAATGTGACAACTTTGGAAATAAAAAATCCCCCTCCTCATGATTTTTCTATTTTATTTGTTTGTTTAGTGACTTTTCTGAATTAATTCTGTCAAGTCTTTATGCTTTGTTATGCATGGCCACTGAAGTCTCTGCTTGGTTAGCTTGCTTGTCATCTAATGATAGGGCCGAGAAACCTTAAATGCCAGAATGAGTAAGTCTTCCAGTCTTTGCCGAGGGACTCTTGTATGTGTGCAGCAGACTTTTAATACTCAGTCAGGCAGTTGATAACACCTCCTTAGCCTTCACTTTCTGCTTGTTCAACTGCTCAAAGTGAGCCAGAGGCAAGAGCTTGGGGCATTTCAGGTCTTTCCCAAGCCTGTGTACAGCCCTTCACATGTGTGTAGTTTTTGAAATCCTAAGGAACATATTGGAGCTTTTCAGAACTCCTATGGACCTCTCATTCTTCAACTTTTCCCTATAATCTTTTTCATTAGTCATTGTTTGCCCCAACTGTTTTCCAACTCCCCAGGTAATCATGAAGTTAAACAATTACATATAATTGTTCTTGACAAACACCTCCTTGTATGTGACACATTGCTTCTCCCTTGCAGCTCTCAGAATTCTCTATCTTTGATATTCAACAGTTGGATTATAATATGCTGCAGTGTGGGTTTATCCGGGTTTACTCTGTTTGGAGTTTGTTGAGCATCTTGGATGTGTATTTTCATGTTTTTTTGTTCAATTTGGGGAGTTTTCAGCCATTATTTCTTTGAATATTTTCTCTACCCCTTTCTCTCTTCTCCTTCTGAAACTCCTACAAAGCGTATATTGATGTCCTTGATGGTGTTCCACAAGTTCCTTGGTCTCTGTACACTTTTTTCATTCTTTTTTCCTCTGTGTCTTGGCCTGGATGGTTTCAAGTGTCTTATCTTCAAGTTCACTGATTCTTTCTTCTTCCAGCTCCAATCTGCTGTTGAACCCCTCTAGGGAATTTTTAATTTCTGTTATGGTGTTCTTCAGCTCTGTTTCCTTCATTTTCATCTCTCAGTTGATATTCTCCTTGTGTTCGTCTGTTATTTTCCTGATTTCCTTTAGTTCCTTATCCATGTTTTCCTCTAGCTATTTGAGCATATTTAGGACCATTTTTAAAAAGTCATTGTCTGGTATGTCCCAGGGTCTGATCCTCCTCATTGATGAGTTCTATTGCTTTAACCTTCTCCTTTGCCTGGGCCATTGCATCCTGTTTCTTTGTATGTTTTCTGATATTTTACTGAAACCTGGGCATTTTCATACTTTAAGGTGTTATTGCTGGAATTTAGACTCTGAGGCATCTGTTCCTTATGCTAGTATACAACTAATGTTATGACAGAGCTTTCCTTAAATGCCAGGAGCTAACAAAAAAAAGGAAGGGGGAGCCTTTGCATATTGACTTATGAGAATGCTCTCCTTCAGAGCTTATCTATACAATGAGGTTAGAGAAGAGCTTTAGGCCAAAGTATAGGGACTTCCTTGATCTTTTAAACACATACATATTGTCTTGGGAAGATTTCCAGGGAAATCCCCCCTTTACATGATACAAATGTCCCCTCTTCCCTAGGAAACAGTTTCCTCACAGTCCTGGGCACTGCACTGTATGTGCTACAGCCAGCAATCCCTTATCCCCGGCAGCCACAACTTGACTCCTCTCCCATAAGATTATATAGGAGAGCTCTGTGAGCTGCTTCCATACACAGAGAAAGTTCTGGAACCATGGGCTATTGACAGGTGTCCTGGTTCACCACCAGACAGATTAGGCCAGACATACATGCTCCCAGAATGTGCACAAGGGTTAACCTGCTGCCTTCAGAATAGGGACCTGGGACCTGCACTGGGAGCATGGGCTGGCTCTCTGCTGAGATGGTAAGGGGATGGGGAAGGGACCATTCAGGGCACCATGAGATCCTTCTGCTTTTAAGTGGACTTTTGCTTGAATCGGCTCTCACCCTGTTACTGCGATTCTTTCACTGCCAGTTCTTGCTGAGTGTTAAAAGCCTCTCTCTCTACCATCTTGATCAGGGTGGGACCACCTAGTGATTTTTAACTTTCTCCTTCCTCTTCAACCCTCAGGGCCAAGCCCTCTTCCTTTTCTGTCATGCTCAGCAGATGCCATTGACTGGATATAGACACCATCATAAGGGAACTCCCATGATGCACATCACCAAAGCTAAACCCTCCCTTCATCCATACCTATCCTTTTCTCCTTCCCTCACAGTTTTAAATGTCAGACTGCCCCCTCTTCCTCTGTAAAGCCCTCTATGCTCTGGGTCTCATTTCTTCCCATACTCTCTAGGACTTCAATATGCTCTCTCTCACTCACTTTCTCCTGTGCCTTCAACCATTCCTGATCACTGCACTCCTTTTCAGAAACATTTAAACATGTTCATGTCAGAACCATGGAAAAAAACAACCAACTCTCTTTTGATCCCCTCATTTATTAATCCTCTCTCTTCCCATTTCACAGCCAAATTTCTCAAAAGAGTTGTCCAGAGTTACTGTCTTCATTTATTTAGTTCTCGCTCATTCCCAATCTGAATTTTAGCCCAAACCCTCCACTGAAATTCTCACAGTAAAATTCCCATATTTCCAAATCCAGGGGTAATTTATCAGTTGTCACCTCACTGAGTTCTCCACTGAACACAGCCTCAGTCACAGTCACGGTGAACACATATACACACACACCCACTCACACCCACATACCCTCCTACCCACCCACACTTCTTAGTCCTTATTTTCAAGTGTCTAGTATAAAGAATGAGGGTCAAAAGATTTAGTTGAATATCATTGTAATGTTTAGTCAAATTTCATTGTATTGTAAGATTATTGCTTCCTATAATGATTATTCATTATAAGTACCACAAATATTAGAAGTATAAAATTTTAGTGTAAATTACTTTGTTTTTACTTCTACTTTATATTTCATTTAAGACCTTAAATTGATTTTTAAAAAATTACATGTGTAGGTAAGTTATATTATTTCTCACTTTCACTTCTGGTTAGTCAAAAGGGAGTTTCAAAATATTTGTTAGAAAAGGTAGTGCTGGTCTGGTAGAATAGAGAATTTCTGCTCCAATGATGCTGACTTTCTCTTTGTTTGGAGACCAGGGAGTTGACCCAGGGCCACAGAGCTTCTGTACTTGCAAAGACCAATATCACTGCTTTTGGAAATGATTCAACTTGTCAAACAGCTGAATGAGAACTTGGTCTCTTTAACTACTAAGAGTTGTTTTGCCTGCTCCTTAGTTCTATGTCAGTTACCTGAGTAGTGGAGAGTTTTCATCTATTTTATTACTTCTTTTTGAATGTAACTCTCCTAGCATTATGTGTGGGAGGACACAGAGTAGCAAAGCAAACCTTTAAGCACATAATTTGTCCTTCCCTTGAAATGATTTGTATTGACATTGTTTTCTGGCCATGGTTCTTTGGAAAACACTTACAGACTCAAAATGGCAAGGTCATCTTTTGGTTATTGTTCCCAAGAAATGGTTTTTAGCTACTAGACTGTTTTGTTCACATGTGTTTCTTTTTTTCTCACGAAACAGTAAGTCAGTTCTGGTAGCTTCCATGGAAAAGCTTAGCAGCCTCATAAGTGGATGGTATCTGAAGAGAACTGTTTTCCGGACGGACTCATGGCTAGTGTGTTTTGCAACTCCAGGGGGCATCACAGATGCAGAACACAAAGTGCCATGCTGTGGCCCTCAGGATGGAGTGGTTTCTCTCTGCCTTTAAGAGAACAGGAGGTGGCAGCAGCAGTGGCCATGTGCAGAGGCATATCTCTCCAGGACAGCCAGGGTCATGGGGCAGAGAGGCCCTGTGGACATTGGTTTGTGTGCCCTGGATGACAGTACAGTGGAAGCAAAGGAAGCCATCTCAGCCCTTGTTACTCAGAGTGTCCAAGGGACACCGTCATGTCACCTGGGATCTCTTTAGAAATGCTCACTCTCAGGCTTCACCCCACCAATGAATCAGAACCCATGTTTGAAGCAAGACCCCTGTGTGATTGACTTGCACATTCCAGCTGGAGAAGCACCGCTGTGGCCCCCCCGTTCATGACCTCAGCCTCAGACCACAGCACAGGCACCACCCCACCCCAGCACCTAGCACCTTGTCACCTGCACCCTGACTATTTCCTTACTGGTCTGTCCCTGAAGGTTTGTGTGTCTTCCCTTCCTTGGTGAGAATACAGCACAGATTATGCTGCACTCAGCATGGCCACCCCAACCTCTTGCATGCTGCCTTGGTGCTGTGTACCCCAGAAAAACATGTTCTTGAAGTTAATCCAAGCCTCTGGGTGTTAACTCTGATAAATAGGACCCTTTGATGAGATGACTTCAGTTAAGGTGTGGCCCAGATGAATCAGGCTGGGTCTTACTTCTATTACTGAAGGCCTTGTAGGGAAGGCCACAGAGAGAGAAAGAGAGAGAAAGCAACAGGGAGCAGCCAGAAGCTGGATGGCAGCAGAACCAAGAAGCCAGGAGAGGCCGCCATGTGCTTTGCCATGTGACAGAGGGGCCAAGGACCAGGGATCGCCATCAGTCAGCCCCAGAACACCACAGTCTTCTGAGAAACTATCTCCTTGGTGATGCCTCAATTTTGGACTTCTCCTAGCCTCAAAATCATGAGCCAATAAGTTCCCATTGTTTAAGCCAACCCATTGCATGGTCTTTGCTTTAGAAGCCAGGAAACTAAAACGCTGCTCAACTCACAGCAAGATCCAAGCAGAACACTCGTTTAGTCAGTGAACGAAGAAGCGGGTAGATGATTGACAGGACAGAAATAAAAGCCTGAAATTCACGGAAGGTTAGGTGTTTATTATCACTGCTTCTTAGGCAAGCTCTACAAGGTACAAACAAAATACACAGCCTCTTTTGATGGCATAGGTTTGAAACATCAACCTCAGACTATGGCATGTACGACTTCCAGAGCACGTTGGTTCAGGCACTTTTGTACCAGAGGCACATAGAATATACCAGGCTGTAAGGGAGTGGCTTGCTCTCAAGGGGATGCTGTTGCCAGCTGCCTGGTGAGGTAGGGAAGAGCAGCATAGACACAAGGTCAAGGCTGAGCCCACGGCCTGCCCTGCCTTTCAGAAGCTGATTGTCCAGGTCCTCTTCTTCACCTGATTCCTCCTGCCACTCACCCTGGAATCCTTTCACTCCTCATGAGCATCTGCAGCAGGAGGTAGGTGGGGAAGGGGAGGACTTTGCTCTATGCCAGCATCTTTGGTAGAAGCAACAATCCCCAGGCCCACGGAGGCCGGAAAAGGAAGGCAGCTGATATTGACTGGGGCTGGGGACCATGCATGAGTTTCAGTGGTCCACGTTCTCCCTCTTACCATTAGCAGGAAATTGATGGGTCCTCATTTTGCCAAGCACATGCTAAAATCACTGCTTTGCCTGCCCCCTTTCCAGCAAGCCTCTCCACAGGCTACGACTGATACTCTATCAGGGCCAATTTATAAGACAAGCTCCTGCCACTCAGCCTTGGAGCGGCAGATGGGAGGCACTGGCAGGAAGCAGACAGCCTTCCCCTGCACTCCCTCCCACCATCAGTCACTGGTCTAATGAGGTATTCCTGCACTTGACTTTTTCTTTTCCTTTTCACTAAAGGACCCTAATGTGTTCCACAGACATGAGCTCATGACGCCTCCCTGGGGAGGGCAGAGGCATCCTCATCTCACAGCACTGCAGCAGGCCTGACTCTCCTTGTTCTCTGTTCTGAGATGCCTACTGGCCCAGGAGACTCGAGACTGTGACTGGAGCCCCCATTCAATGTAGAGTTCAATGGGCGTTTCCCTGAGGTCTTCAATCAAGACCTCACGGCCCTTTGTGCTTAAAGATGCTGTTTGATGCAGCTGACAGATCACCTTGGTTCTGCCGGGGGTTGGGGACTAGGACAAGAACAACCGTTCTCTGCTGGGGAAGTGAGAACAGTTTTGGCAAGGGGCAGCATATGACTCGAGGACAAACATCCTGCAGCCCTAGCATGGTCTAGCCTCTTGTGCTCTAGGACAGCAGCGTTTTAAGGCTGTAGCTTTGGTGGCAAAGACCCTCTCAGCTGCTCTGAAATGAAACCCTCCATGAGCAGGGACTTGGAGCAGGTGTGGTTTCCTGGGTGCTCAGAAGGCATGTTCTCTGCCCAGCAGCAGCAGAGGGCTTTTTAAGGGGTCCCCCGTATTTTTCCTACAGAACCAATGTCATGAAGACACTCCTTCAATCCCCTGGGCTGCGTCCCAAGAAAGGACTCAACTCCGGAGCTGTGTGCTCTTGCTTGTCTGTCCCCCTCTGAGTTCAAGTCCCTCCTGGGGGAAATTCAAACTAATGATGGAAAAGGTGAGAAGGTACAGTGGTTTAAAGAGCAGTCATCACCAACTTAAAGGGAGGAAAGAAATGACACTTGTTCTTAAGATGGGGTTCATTAGAGGCTCTGGCAAGGAGCTGACTTCACACTCCGGCAGGAGAATCAATTTGCAGCCACCAGTGGTCACTTCTGACTTTCAGAAAAAAATCTTCCCAGCTCAGGGACGAGTAGGTGGAGAGCTTCAGTCCAACCGCCCCACTGCACCCCCTCCCAGCAAAGGACAGACCTTCAGTTGGCTGGCAGGGTGCAGACCCAGGGCTCAGGCCGTGGGGCCCCTCACCACCTGCTCACCGGCTCTCTTCAAACTTTGAATCTGCTCTGGCGAGTAGAGCCTTGGGAAAGTAGCAAAAGTGGATTGTGTGTGTGTGGGGGGGCACAAATCCAATCCACTAAGATACAGGCCTCTCACTGCCTCTTCTGTGCAAAAAGGGTGTGCACATCCTGCAAATGTCACAAGAGTGTTTTGATTTGCTCCTCTAAATATCTGGCACTTGCTTTTAAATCTACGAGTTAAACTCAGGGACTCTGCTTTTTACCTACATAATTATAATCACAAATCCCATTATATATCTGAAATATATATACATCTATATTACACACACGTGCGCATGTTATTCTGGATATTACTGCGTAAAACTGGGTCTCAGGAATCCGGACCTCACGCCACCAATCCCCGCACCATTACATCACAGCCGTAAGCCAAGGAGGCCTCCCGGGCACACCTAGTCTGCCAGTGCGCAGGCGCCTCACACGTGGCTCGTCTTCTCCGCAAGGGCGCAGTCGGAGGGCGGCAAGCATTTGACGCTTTCACTCTCCCAGCCCCTCCGGATCTGGGCGAGTCTGCGGCGGAAGCAGGGCAGGAGAAACAGGCCTTTGGCCACGATGACGACGCAGGGCACCAGCAGCGTGAGCGTGAAGGTGGGGGGCAGGTAGAACTTGTAGCGGCTCTCCTCGAAGGCCCGCGTCCAGCCGTAGGTGAGCGTGTGCAGCGTGCTCAGCACCAGGGCCACAAAGCCCAGAGTGGACTGTGGAGGGAAACAAAGGCTTTGAAAGTGGCCGGTGGCCGAAATGGGGGTCGGGGTGAACCACCAGTGGCTCGCCAGCCTTCTGGGCAAAGGGGGAGGAAGGCGGCTTTACTGCTGAGGGCTCTGACTTCAAATCCCAGCCCCGTCAGTCACTATCGGCAAACTCTCATGGGTTAGATCCTAAACTCTCCCAGCCTCAGTTTCCCCACCAGAAGAATGGGAATAAGGCTTCCACCCTGAAGGTGTATAAGGATTGGCTGATTGATGAAGATTTGATAAGGATGTTTTTTTCCCAAATGTTATAATGTACCCCTGGTGGCTGCCACATGACTTTAGATAAAATTAAGTTCAAAAAGTTTAAAAACATTTTAATAGTTTCGTGCCTATTTTAATGTCTATTAGAATAACAAGGGTATGTCAAAACTATCGTTTCACAGGTAATATCTGGCCTAAGATGACGCCAGATAAAGAAAAGTGAATTGATTTTGAGTTGACTTAAAGATACACAGTGTGAATAATTTACAGGTGGCACAAACAGGGAAGGTGGCTCACAGGAGCCTGCAGTTGGGGAAGCCCTGACACTTTATAGAAAGCCCCAGGACACTACTGTTTGTGGGCTGGCTGGCCTCCTGCTCCCATCCCGAGTTAAGACTCACCCAAGTGGAAACCCCACAGGAGACCAACACCATCACAAATCCAGCTTCCCTTAGGAAGCTGGTGGGCTTCTGTGGGTCACTTCCAGGCAATAACAGTTCTGCTGTTACCCAGGTGCTACACAAACCTGATTTTCTATGTGAGCCGTGCCGCTGCCCTAGAATCCCAGTCTCTGTTCTGTGAGGCTTCTGCTTGGAAGGTTTCTCGTGCACTATGGATGAGGAGTTCCAGATTCTACGGTTGACCCTGGGCAAGTCAGTTAATTAGCCTCAGTGAGAAGTAAGCAATTCCAACAGCTAAAGTCAGAGCAAGTGTGGGAAACCCTCAGACAAGCCCAAGAGCTGTGCAGATACAGCAGTCTTCAGTCCCCAGGTGAGGCAGCAA
Source organism: Tolypeutes matacus (assembly GCA_026826555.1). Lineage (NCBI taxonomy): Eukaryota > Metazoa > Chordata > Mammalia > Cingulata > Chlamyphoridae > Tolypeutes > Tolypeutes matacus. Next base: position 52,332,961 of record JAKSZT010053928.1, on the reverse strand, counting down.
CTGAGGAGCAGCAGGGGATTAGGGTGAAAGCTTCTGTTGGGGCTGGGAGGTGAGGCTCATCCACTCTTGAATGATTTCTCTAAGCAGTGAGTCACAGAGATTTGGGGCAGGAGACCCGTGTTCTTACATTAGAAGTGAAAATAACAATGACCCGTCAAGCAGTTGGCACCTGAGTATTTTCTCCAGCGAAACACTGAGGCATGCTGATAACCTCAGGTGCTGTTTATAGATTGGTTTTGAGCTTTCCACAGAGAAGCTGCAACTGGGCGTCCTCGATTTCCTTTTAGCTCAGCTTGTCAGCATTGATCTAGGGCTCAGTAAGAGATGTTGTCTTGTTTGAGCTCCCCTTATACCCGTTTCTAAGTGTATCTGATGCTGCTCCAGTGCCTCGTTCTTGCTCCTCCCTGGTGTGGGGGAATGCTTGAGTTTTACCAGCTTTGGTACAAATACCAGTGTGTTGGCTTCAGTGAGTGGAAGAATGTGGTTCTGAAGAACTGCTTTTAATAAACAAATAAACATTTTCCAATGGCTCCATACTATATTTTCATAGACAGTTTCACAGATACCACATTTTGACCCCAAATAAAATACTTGCTCTCAAAAGATCCCCAGCCTCTATCCTTTTGAAACTTCTCTGGCTCTTCTGGGCTCTGTGGCCATTTCCAGGCTGTCCTCTGCTCCTTATCAAATTCCTGGCTCAACACAGCCAGTTGGGGAGGCCATGGTTAGCTCCCTGCTCTCATCTGCTGTTCATTCATATAGCATTTAAAAATGCTCACCCCCCTGATGGAAGACCCCTTGACTGTGTGTCATCACGTAGAACCAAATCCTTGTCATTTTCAGAACTCCAAATCTGCTTGCACCAACTTCTGAACCTCATCAACTTTTTTCTAAGTTCTGATCTGCTGCTATTGCGGTCTGGGGTAAAGAGGTTCCCAAGCCCATCAGTCATCCAAGGGGCCCCAACCAGGTGCCTGGCCTCAAATCACTGCTCCCCTACTTGTTATGCAGTTATTGGAGTGTGCTGAGTCCAGGAGTGGTTTTCAAACCTGACTGCACATTAAAATCACCTGGAGAGCCTGGGGAAAATATTAATGCCCCACCCCCCACCTGCCCCATGAGATTCTGATGAAGTTGGTTTGGCATGGGGCTCAGGCCTCTGTGGCTTTTATAAGCTCAGTAGATGATTCTCATGTGCAGCCAGCATGTAATTCAGGTTGAGAAGTCCACAAGGGCCCCTCTGCCCAGAGGTCATTTCACTGGAGAGGGACCTGGTTGTTTCTATTCTTTCAACAAAGATCCACTGGGAGGCCTCAGATGTGCATCTGGGCTTTCCCAGATGGCGCAGCAGTGAGAGCTCATCCATGCCTCGCGACCTACCCTGGGGGTCCCCGTGAGGCCTTGGCATCTTCTTCCAGTCTTATGCCCTGTAGTTCCCGAGCGTCTGACCTCTTGGGCCCCAGCCACTAATTTGGAGTATGTGGGGTGCTGCATGGGGAGAGTATGGAGATGCTGCTCCCAGGCCCACCTGCTGCAGCCTGGTCCTCTGGTTTACATGCCCCAGTCCCTTTGTTATCCAAAATCCCATGGTGGCAGACAGCAGGAAGCCCTAGCCTCGGGCTAATGGTTCCACAGCCAGGGCTGTCGGTCATACACCAGCCAATCACAAAGGGCCTTTTGACTTTCAGCTCCCAATGGGAAGCGGGGATGATTCCTGCTAGTTTGTTGTCCCCAAACCTTCTCTCCTTGGGAACAATTTAAAAATCCCAGAATGGCCCAAAGGAGACCAAAAGAACGGGAGAGATTGTCATGGGGCAATTAATAACACCCCCAAGCTCGGGCCATTTTTATTATCCATAAGCTTGTTAGCAAAGAAGAAACAGCCAGGTCACCACCGGTGGCTGCTGCTGGTGCTCAATGACAATGGTGTGAAGGGGCTTTGGACAATCGCTCATGAAGCTGGGGTCAGAGCTGGTGTCTGTCATATTGAGACAGGAGGCTGGACTGGCAAAGTCACAGGAAGTTCCTCTAACTTTGGGACAGAACTCAGGTGCTCAGTGTGAACCCTAATTTCTCAGTCCAGATGAGCTGCAGCTACCTGGGTATTCTGCAAGCTGATGATGTGTAGCTGGCTTAATTAGGAGCACTTAGCACAGCCAAAACCAAACTGAAACAACCACAACGAAACACCCAGACAAAACAAAATAATAATAAAAAAAAAAACAGTCTTGGGAACAAAAGGATCCCTTCTTTATGTAGTCCACACAGTGTTTCGATGGCTTGTCTTTAATCATTAGATGGAGACCCAGGGGTCAGCCAGGCCCACCGGGAACAGTGGTTGTCCCCGCCTTCCTATGACATTTGGATAGCAGTTTCTGAGACCTGGGGCCTCGTAGTTGGGAGTGGCAGGGGAAGGCAGTGGGGTCTGGTTTTTACAGAAGGTTGCAGCTTACCTCACTTTTTTTTTTTTTTTTTAACCTGGAGGTCCCAGGAATCGAACCCAGGTCCCTCCATATGGGAGACGGATGCCCAACCATTTGAGCCGCATCTGTCTGCCCCTCACAACTCTTAAACCCATCACTGACCATGTGTGTTGTGCATCTTAGGTGACCTCAACTCCGGTCCTCTCTCAAGGACACACAGGGTGGACACAGGCACAGGTGAGAAGCGGAAGCTCCAAGGGTCTGGAAGCTTAACTCGTAGTGCACGGCTGGCAGATGGTGGTCTTGGGACCCAAACCCAGTTCTACCGACCCCACAGCCTGTGGTCCTGCCCCTTCACCAGAGATTTCTACGCACTGCACTGTGCACACTTGAGAGTCACCCAGCGAGCTGGAGAAAATGCAGACATCCAGAGCACCCATGAAAGGCTGGGTTCGTGGTTCTGGGGTGGGCCTGGGAATCTGTATTCTTCCGAGAGTGCTCTGAGACTTCAAACTCTTTGACAGCAGAATCATAGTTTAGTTTACTGCCTGGTACACGGCCAGGCATATCACATATGTATATAGACTTCCTGAATCAATATAACGACTGAAAAATCATCTATCCGTACAACATGCAAGGCCCTCTGTATTTTCTTTGCCATTCTATTCTGTTTCATTTTTTTTAAATGCTTATTGTGACCCACTGCATTGATTTCATGACCCGTTATTGAGTTTCGACTGCAGTTTGAAAACTCCAACGGCCAGAGTTGGAGTTTCACTGCTGTCTACCAGGCTCAGAGATGGGTGGTCGGTAGCTTAGTCAGCAATAATGAAATTGTGGCCGGACACCCTAATAATAACAGCAAAAGGCATTTTATATTTCTGGCATCAATAATCGCTCACTGTGGCTCACAAAGTCTCTGTAGAGAGTTGACGCCATTTTACAGGAGCGTAAGCTGAGGCTCAGGGAGTTGCTGTCATCTCCCCAAGGTCACTGAGCTGGGACGTGGGGAGGGAGAGCTCCAACCTGGGCTTGCCAGGTGCTGACAGTTCTCTCTCCGTATCAGCACCCGCAGGTGTGACAGCAGCTGGTTTGTGTGGTTGGAACGTGAGCATTTGATTTCCACAAGTAAAACCCAGCCTTTCTACCCACCTCTCGGCCCTGCAATCCCTGGCTCTTGCCACGGGCAGAAGGACTTTCATAATTGTATTTGGACTCTTCAATATGTAAAGCAGAGCTGGCTGCTGAGGTCCTAGTCAGCCTTTGCTAACAAAATCAAATCCTCAGGCTTTCCCCAGCAGCCAGAGCCAGGCCATGTAATCTATGGCTGCTTAAGGGAGCAACTTTTGGATGAAGGGAGCAACCTGCAGTCTGTTTTAATTGCGGATAAACCATGCACCCCACGATACTCCGGGCAGGAATAGGAAAATCCTAGATTTCAGTATGAGACACAAGGATTAGTGGAAGAGAAATAAAATTCTATTTCCCCCCCCCCTCTCATGCTGATGCTGTTGTATGTCAGCAATAAGCATCCTCTAGAGATCTGAGATGAGCAGAATGAGTGAGTTTCAAAAGCAGATACACTCTTTTAAAAAACAACAACTCTGTTTTGGTTGAAGGTATGTTAAGTGTCCCCAATCAGGAACAATTAACTTGGATTCCTGTGATGGCTAATTTTGTATGTCAACTTGGATAGGTTACCGTGTCCAGTTATTTGGTCAAGCAAGCTCTGGCCTGGTTGCTACTGGAAGGGTATTCCATAGATTTAAATCATTAATCAACTGATTGCATCTATGGCTGATGATATCTATAATCAACTCGGGAGATTGCCTTCAGCAGTGAGAGAAATCCCATTCAATCAGTTGAAGACCACAAAGGGAGAAATGATGATTTCAGCAGTCAGAAAGAAGAATTTCCATCTCTCTTTCTCAGCCAGCCAGCTTCTCCTTCTTTGTCACCTTCATCAGAGTTCCCAGCTTGCAGGGGGAATTCGGTGTTACCATCAAGTTCCCAACTTGTGGCCTGCCCTATGGAATTTGGACTTACTAATTGCACAGGTACGTGAGCCGATTCCTATCATGAATCTCTTAATATTTAGACACACGCACACATGCTCTTGATCCTCTGTTTCTCATGAGAACCGTGACTAATAAAATTACACAAGAGCATCATATTGTCAGTCTCCCTCTTTGTATCCTGACTGGGTCCTCACCGCACAGAGAAGGGACTCAACAGATTTTTGCTGACAATGGGGGTGGATATTAGAGTTGTTCTCTGCCCTGATACAATACGATGGCAGGATTCAGGATTAGTCAGCTCCTATCTATGGGAGGGGATGAGTTAATCCACCAACATATAGGAGCTGGCCATATCCTCAGTGTGGAGAACAGTGGATGATGACAAGGCTGTGCAAGAAATGTCCCCATCTCAGCTATCTTTAAAGGTCAAACCATGGCACTGGCCTGTCTTATTCCTATTGTCCCCAGGCCTAGCATGGTGTCTGGCATGCAGTAAGTGCTCAATAAATATTTGTTGAATGAACAAATGCATAAAGAACCTTTTATTCCTAGTGGCATTTCAGCAATCTTGTTCTTTGGGGGTGTGCATAGCGATTATATATTTTTTTAAATGGAGGGAGGGGGTATTAGTTAATGTGCAAATAAGTCTGACTAATTAGGTTTGTTTGCCGAAGACTTGAGTAGAATCTTTGATGGGCCAAAGTTCATTGTGAATCTCTTAGGGGAGGGAGGTCGTTTCTCAAATTTATTTGACCACAGACCTCCTGTCCTCTGGATTTTTCATGAGAATGGAGTCCTTTGGGAAATGTGGTGCTACTGGCCATGGTTTCTTTGGTTTCCTCCCCTATAAACTGGTGCTCCTTATGCTCCCCTCGCATCTGCCCAGTGTGAATCCAGGGGCTGACGGGAGCAACAGAGCCGGCTTGACAGGAGGGTGCTGGGTGGCAGGCTAGGCTCACTCATCAGCTCAGTCACTCCCACCCAGACCAGCAAAAGGTCCAGTGACTGCATGGCATGGATTTCTGTTTGGGAAGCCCAAGGGGCTGTAGAAACAGAGAATGCTTAGTCCAGCTCAGTGTTCTGTTTTCTGGTTTCATCACACGCCCCTGTCTGGCTTCCCCAGGAATGAAGAGGATGGGCTTGGCCCCCGAGCCTGCCCTGGTGGCTGAGCGCTCCCTAGTAGAGAGCTGGACCCGCCTTACCTGAATGAAGCTGAACTCCCGCCAGCTGAGCGCGTTTGCGATGGATGGCAGTGCGGTGACGGCCAGCAGGGACAGCGTGCCAAGGGCCAGGACTCCCAGGGAGAGGTAGATCTCCATTCGCCAGACTTCCTCCTCGATCCACAGTTGACTCTTGTTGGCCGAGACCTGACATGGATGGAAGGCAAAATTTAAAGCCAAACTCCGTACTCCTGGGATGCGAGTGAGTGTGTCAAGAAGTGTGAAAGCTAGCAGCAACTGACAATGACACCACACTTACCACACCTGACAGTACCATAAGCGCTTTACAGGTATGAAGTCATTTAATCCTGACAACCACCTGGTGAGGTAGAGATCATTATTATCCCCATTTGACAGGTGGGGAAAAACGAGGCACAGAGATCAAGTCACTTTCCCAAGGTTATAAAATGTGGGTAAATGGCAGAGCCGGGATTAAAACCCAGGCAGTCTGGCTCCAAAGACACCCACTACCTCCGCCCCAGGGCTTTCGCATATCTACCTGGGGGAGGCGGGGGCAGCAACCCAGAGCAGTCATGTGAACTGAGAGAAAGTGTCAGAGACATAAACAAGAAACACAGACGCTTCAAGCATGACTTTATTACACAGTGTCCTGGTCCCCAAGAAGTGCTATCCTGGCTCTGAATCCCCTCAGCTGAAATTTGTGAGTGGGTCTGTTGGCTGGCTCCCTGTCCAGCCAGTCTCACCCTGGACCCTCTGTCTCCCTGGTCTCCCACACTGCCCCCATCACAGGATTCTGCTCAGGATACACACATAAACACACACAAACACCCAACCCCTCAAGATCTCCTGACTTGAAGCCTCTCAGACACCTGGTCTTTCACCCAGTTCCCCATTTCTGTCAGAGGCACACAACTTTGGCTTAGTTGTCACCACACAATGGAGACCAACCTCTATTCACCAAGCAGTTCAGGGAGCGCTTATGAAGCACCTACTGTGTGTGGGTCCTGGGCTGCAGAAAGGATGCCTGTCTTCACAGGGCCCTGGGATCCCCCCATTCCAATACCCCTCCCCCCACCCCAGCTCCAGGAACTCAAATTAGGGGATCTTTGAAGATGCAGAGGTTATACCAGTCCCCCCAGCCCCCAGACTGCTCTTGCTGCTGAACCCTCACCCAGCCCTGGCCCAGCGCTCACCCAGAAAGAACTTCCTCAAAGTCCTTCTAGTACAGTTGTTATGTCCCAACCAGACCGGGTAGCGGGGTGCACAGAAGTCAAGTTGTTCTCTGAGAAACACCACCAAATACTCGAACTTGAATTCCACCAGCGAAATAAGGGGCAGTGTTTCCATTAGAAACCGTGACAGTGCCCTAGGCAGGCTGGTCTCTGCCTCACGAAACAGAGTGACTCACACAGGCGTTTGAAAAACTATTTCAGCAGGAAAATAAATAAACAGAAGCCCATTTCAAAGTGAATTCTGGCAGGCTGAGCCAAAACGGTCAAAAGGTTTATGAGAGCAAATTTAAAGAAACTGCGAAAATGTCATCCATGAGGAGGGGTACTTTTCCTGCAATCTGAGAGACAGGATCGCCTCCCTTCTATTTTAGGGCAGCCCAGCTCACTTTGGTGTGCTCTTTTTTCTTTCTTTCTTTCTTTTTTTTTTTTAGGAGGTACTGGGGATTGAACCGGGACCTTGTACATGAGAAGCAGGTGCTCAACCACAGAGCTACATCCGCTCCCCAATGAGAGATGGTTTTTTCATTTGTTTGTTTTTAGGAGGTACTGGGGCTTGAACCCAGGGCCTCTTCGTACATGGGAAGCAGGTGCTTAACCACTGAGCTACATCCTGCGCTCTCTCTTTAAGCCACGAAAACACCAGGCATCAGGAGATCCAGCTTCTTATCCTAACCACACATCCATGTGACTCTGGGCAACTCTGACTCTCCACCTGAGAGAGCTGGATGAGGTCACATGTAAAATGCTTTGATTTTGTCGTGGTACCTGTTGTGGCTGAAGTCCATATTAGCCAGGAAGGGAGGCTGATACCACTTTGCAAAGAGCAAAGAGTCTCCCCCATCACTGAGCCCAAAGGAGTCTTACTCACACCTTCGCAGAGTTAGCAACTGCTGCCAAAAAAGTCAGCTCCTGGTTGCAAGTTGTTTGTTCTTGAAATATACTTCATTAGTCATCCTTTCTGTATTTTGGTAAAAACTAGGCAGTTAAAGTCACATGTCAGAGCTTGGCCGATTACACACATATACCACATTGGCTGGCAAAATGTCTTGTTTTTTCCCTCTTTCACTGCAGTGCCACTGGGAAGGGATGGGGTAGGGCGAGCAGGAAGTCCTGGGCAGTGAGGCCCTCGGTCCTGCCTCCTTCTGGTCATCTGTGATGCTCGCCCAGCTCAGCGAGCAACAGTGCTGAGCCTGGGCCCTCCGTGACCAGTGCCACAGTTAACCTGACTTTCCGTTTAACAGCTCTCATTCCTCTAGTAATCCGTCCTCATTTGGAGCTAATCAAATTGGCCGCCCATGTGAACGACGAAGTGAGTAGGCGTTAACGAAAGACACAAGGCAGCCTTGGCATGTAGGGTTTCCTTTCCCTATAAGTTGCAGATTAGACGTTGAACGACTCAGTGGCAGGTGGACCCCACAGCGGCCAGTGAATGGGAGAGGGCAGCGCCGACCACCAGCCAACCCCAGTGAAGGGGGCAGACAGGTTGTGGAGCGGGCGGCCTGTGGAGGTCGAGAGAACAGCTTCGCATCCCTCAGGCCTGGATTCTGACGCCCTCTCTGCCTCTGGCGGGCAGTCCTGAGACCCCGGGCAGCCCCTGCCCTGGCTAATGGCACTACTGTCCCTCTCTCACTGTCATATTACAAGGACTAATAGGATGATGTCAGGGAAACCAGTAGCATGTGCCCGTCACACAGCAGTTGCTTAATAAATGGCCGCTCCTGTTGTTCTCAGTGGCAGGGGGTGGAGGAGGAGTTAGACCACGTTTTTCCCCAAGCCCAGTAGTCTAACCTGACAAGGCTAAGCGTACCACTCTTAAGAGGCGCCTGCTATTGGCTTTGTGGTGGCCAGGTTAGCAGTCAGTCATGCAATGGCCACACACTGAGACTGCGTCAGGAGCCGTGGACCTCAGGGTGTGAGAAACCCATCCCTGCCCTCATGGAACTAAGATTTGGGAAAAGGAGACAGACATGCAAAGAAGTGACTGTGAACTGATGTCTAAGAAAAATAATCGAAGTGTGTACAGAATACAGCAGGTGATGGAGGTGGGGGTGGGGAAGGGGGATAGGCAGGGGACGCTTAGCAGAGGCTGCGCTTTGAAGGAGGAAGAAGAGTCTGCCAAGCCGTCAAGGTGTCCAGGCTGGGGGTTCTGGCCCAGGGGCCGGCATGGGAGCCGAGTGTCGTGTATTACAGGAGAAGCTGGGGCCAGGAGGCTGGGAGAGACTGGGAAGGGTCTGTCATCCTGGAGACGGTGGGGAGGCATTCAACACTTTTCAGCAGGCCCATGGGCTGATTCAACTTTTAGCAGTTCTCTCTGGCAGCCGTGAGCAGATTAGATTTGGGGCAAGGGAGGATAGGAAAACTGTGTGGTTAGACATTGTCTTTGATCTTGAGCTCCAACTTCCATCTTAAGTGTGTTTCTAGGGAACCACATAGCAAATCAGAAAGTGCCATACAAATATTAGTGTTGATAATACTGCTAATAAACACAGTCTCAAAGGTTTTCTCTGCAGCTGGGAAATAGCTATTCCTCCAAATCTGCAAACTCTGGGGCTTTAAGGAAACTATTGGAGAAAGAGCTGAGGCTAACAAGCTCACTTTACTGAAGGGTCCAGGACAATGACCAGGGTGCCTGGCACCTGCCTGAAGACCCAGGGGTGAAGTAGCACGAAGGCAGATGGGGAAAGACACACACCAGGCATGAACTGCTACCGGAGGCCTGGATATGACGGGATTGAATTCAGACGAGCCTCAGATGCCCAAAGTCTCAGAACCTGAGGGCATGGCTGACCTGTAGACTCCCTGGAAGCGAGCATCTACAGATCAGCATCTGCTTGAACACCTCCAGGTTTGGGCAGCTCACTCCTTCTAGGCTGCCCGACCCACTTCTAGGCTGCTCTACCCCCACCCCAACACACATACACACAAGCCCCGGTTCTGTCCTCTGGAACTCTGCAGAACAAGTTGAAGCTCCTTTGCCTGACAGGCCTTTAGTGTCTCTGAGTGTTCTTTTCCCGTGGGAGTAATAGTTGCCTAGCAACCTTGACCAGGGCCTGCATTCCTAAAGGGCTTCAGAACTCAGGGAAAATTTCCTTGCATGCGCCCCTCTGGGCCCTGGTACTTGCATTAAGCCAAAACTGGGTTACCCTAAACAGCAAGAAGCGCCTTGGCAGGGCAGAGAATTTAGAGAGAGGCAGTCAGGACAGCAGAGGGAAGTTGGGGAGCAGTGATTTGCTTTGCCCTGGAAAGGTGTGTGTGGGTGTGGGTGTGTGTGTGTGTGTGTGTGTGTGTGTGAGAGAGAGAGAGAGAGAGAGAGAGAGAGCTTCCCCACCCACTGCCTGAAACACCTGCCAGCTGTCAGTGGAGTGGGCCTGGGGCCTGTGACACCCAGATCTGTCCTATCCTGGGAAGCAATCATTGCACCAGTCCCTGAGGATCCCTGAGGAGCCACTGAGAGCCTCCTGCCAAGCAGGCTGGCTCTTTTTCAGAAGTGGGTAGGAAAATATCAAAGAGCAGGACCCTGAGGACAAAGGAGGGGCTGTGACTTGCTCAAGGTTATTGTTGTTTTTGTTCTAATCAGTGATGCTGGAGGATAAGAGCCCAGGGTCCTGGCTTCCATACCACATCCCATCCAGCCAAGACAAGGGAGAAGACTGTCCATGTCTTACTCCAGGGCCTGGCAGAGTAAATGAATAAATGGCCTGACTGCTGGGATAATTCACTCAACTGTTAATATGGGTCTGTTTTCCCTGTAGAGAGCAGTATGGATGTGAGCATGGATCTGGAATAGAACGGCTGGACCTGAATTCCAGCTCTGCCACTTACTGGCTGTGTGACTTTGGTCAGGTTACTTAACTCTTCTGTGCCTCGGTTTTCTCATCTGTAAAATAAGACTAGTGCAGCACTTGCCTTACAGGGCTGAGATGAGAGTTAAAATGCTTAGAACAAACAGTCCCTGTGACAAAGCCAGCTCTTTGTAAGGGCTTGTAACCATTATTTTTCCCTTCCTTTCATTTCTAGCAAACATCTTGCTGCTTTGCCTGGAGCCTGAGTTTCCTCCTTTTTTTTTTTTTTTTTTTTAATTTATTTATTCATTTATCCCCGCCCCTTGCTGCTTGTGCTCGCTGGGTCAGCTAACCACGCCGTGCGGGCGGGCTTGCCTTCACCAGGAGGCCCCAGGAACCGAACCCGGGGCCTCCCATATGGTAAACGGGAGGAGGATTGAGCCACAGCCGCTTCCCTCCTCCTTTCTTATATGAAAGCCTAAGCCCACAGATGCAGCTATGCCCGGCGTCCCTTCTATGGGTGGGGGAAGGACGAGGGCCTGGGAGAAACTGCTGGCAAGGGAGCAGGGGCCCGGAGGGTGAACTGGGGCTGACATCTTGGTTCCCAGGCAGCGGCTCAGCCTCGCCTCAAGGGGAAGGCCACCTGTTTGAGTGTGCCTGGGATGGGCCAGCTTCACCAAGGTCCCTGCTTCCCTAGCAGGAACTGGAAATGCAGGAGCCACCTGGGCTTGAACAAGGGCTGGGTGAGAAGAGGCTCACTGGCATCTGGGCCAGACCCTCTTAGATGATTAGTGTTCTGGAGTGGGTAGGCCTCGTGCACAGGGAGCTGGGGAGCTGGAGGGGAAATGAAGTAGGTTTGGGACAACAAAGAAAGTCAGTGTTTCCTGCACACCTGAGTTTAGGACTAAGACTCAGGCCTCTGAGCCTGTGAACCCAGGATGGCACATCAGGGGGCCTGTTTCTGTGGGTGCAGGTGGAGGCTGATGCCACTTCTCTTCCCGCCCAGGCTGGTTTGAGGGCCCTCCACATGCTGGGAATCCTGCTGCCCAGGAGCACCGTGTTGGTTTCCTAAATGAATGAATCATGCCCCCCTGCCCCGAAATTATTCCTGCAGCCTATCCCATGTCAGCCAAAGGCAACTCCATCCTTCTACATACTTAGGCCCCAAACCCAGGGGCATCCTTGACCCACACCCCAGACCCCAGACGCATCACAGCAAATCAGTGCTTGCCCCTATGCTGCTCCCGCTCCACTTCACGCCTCCATTGTCTTTCCTCTGCCTCCCTACATAGCTTCCTAACTCCCAACCCAGGCTCCCTGCCCTGGCCTTGGATTCCCTATTGTCTGTCCTCAATCCAGCAGCCAGAGTGAGCCCTCCCCACAAAACCTTTCACTGCTCCCCATCTCACTCAGCGATAGAGCCAAAGCCCTCCCTCGGCCTTCAAGGCCCTGCCTGATCTGGTCTTGCCCTGTCTAACCTCCTCTCCTGTTTCCTCGCCCTCTCCCCCTGGCTCCCTCCGCTACGGCCACTTGGGCCTCCTTCCTGGGAGCCTGGGCTCTTGCTCTTCGCTGGGCCTGCAATGGCTCCGTGGCCGTCCTTTAAACCTGCACCCCAGCCCTCTCCCCTGCTTTATTGTCCTCCATAGCACTCACGACCCCCTGAGTACCTCTATAAGGTACTGCTTTGCTTTAAGTCTCCTGCTAGGGTGCACCCCAGGGTAGGGACTTGTGTCTGTTTTGTTCACTGATATTCTAAATCTTGGATAGCAGGGCACGGGCACTGACAAGTCGGAAGAGAATCACTGGCGAGGCTGTCAGGACAGGTGCCCGGAGCTCCTAGCACACTGCGGGCGCTCAGCACGTTTGTGCCAACCAAGGAAGGAAGGCAGGGTGCGGGAGGGGCTACCTGCCTGAGGAAGGGAGGAGGGGTGTGGGCGGGTCTGTTTGAGAGGAGGTCAGGGGGGTGGGTGGGGCTACCTGCTTGACCGCGAGGTCCACAAGTTCAAAGCGGTGGGAGCGGCGCAGCGGCAGGCAGAAGCTGTAGAGCGCGTGCAGGGCGGCGCAGAAGAAGCTGAGCAGGCCGATCTGCTTGCGGTGCTGCAGCCAGTGGTCCAGCCAGTCCGGGAAGCGGCGGTACTTGGTGCCGCGCCGTAGTTGCAGGGCGGCTGCCAGCACGCCGGGCAGGTACACCAGCGACAGCAGCACGTAGGCCACGCACGGCAGCGTGGTGTTGACCACGGACACGGGCAGCTTGTAGAACTTGTTCTTGTCCTCCTGCACGTAAGGTTGCAGCACGTCTCGGACGAAGTTGTACGCGAAGAAGCAGACGAAGAGCCCCAGGGTCAGGAGGGCGGGGACCTTCCAGCCAGGGAGGAGGCGCAGGGGCATGGCCTCCACCTCCCGGGCGGAGGCCAGGGAGCCCATGTCCACTGGCGTGAAGCCCATGGCGCGTGCCAGCTCCGAGACCATGCGCTTGGCTTCCGGCTGGTCGCTGCAGATGGGCACCTGTAGGAGATGGGGATGGGAGGCCAGTCAGACGGGGACATGGGAGACACGGGCCGAGAGAGTGGGCAGAGCCTCTGAGAATATCTCCACCTAACTCTCACTGGGTAGCCGAGAAAACTGAGGCCAGAATAAGGCAGGGTCTTGTCCAAGTGCACTGTGAGTTAATGGAGAGCTGGGAGCACAAGGCAGTGCTGACTCCCAGGCCTGGGTCTTTCCTTGACCCCAAGGTAGCCTCTTGGCCTCTGCCCAGGGATGCCCAGTACCAGGGGTGCAGTCGGCAGGACGGCTGGCCCAGCTCACTAACCTCAGCAGCCAGGAGCACACTGTCCTACTAGGCAGCCTCACCCACCCTTGGAATAGGCCCGAAGGCCTGTGGCTTTCCTGCTCAGTGAAAGGGCTTGCTTGACTCATGGCTCAGAAAATGCAACTGTGGCTGCTGCTCCCTCCCTCAGTCCAGAAGAGTGCCCTTTAATGATGTCCCTTGGCCACCCCAGGGCCTTTGGTCTCGTAGTTCACTGCTCCCCACCATGCACTCCCCACTGGGACCTGCTTGATATTGCTGTAGTCAGCAGGGTCCACCAGCACTGACTGAGCACCTGCTGAGTGCCAGGCCTCACATCCACCGTCCTTAGCCTCTCCGTGAGCCTGCAAGTAGGAGGCACTAGCCCCGTTTCCAAGATGGGAGCATTGGTTCCCATCTCTGTGCTTTTGCCAGGCTGTCCCCTCAGCCTGGATGCCCTCCTCCTCCCCACGTCAAGGCCGACCCCTCTGCTCCCTCTAGGCCCTGCTTGAGGGTTGGCTGGGTACTTTTAGAGTCTCCCACAGACCTGGTCTGGAGCTGTGGGGGGGGGGGGGGGGAGGCAGCTTGGCTGCACTCAGTGGTGGGTATTCTCCCACCCCTGTGGAGGCTGGCCTTCTCCCTCCAGGAAAGGGCAGATGGTCTCCTGAATGAAAAAAAACTACCTTGTCTTGGAAAGAGCTCCTCCTGCCAAAATATGTATATAGCTCTGGCTGTTCTTGGGAACTGTTTTCCTAGTGGCTATTCTGAGGAATTCCACTCAGTTCCTGGAAGCCCTTGGAAGAAAGATAAAGTTTGGAGTATGCCTGCCTTCCTCAGGGCCTGGCACCTCAGTGTGTTCCTTTCTTCTCTCTGAGTCCAATTCTGAGAGTAAAGTCTCTGTCCCTTTCAACTCCAAATAACAAAAAGAATGTTATCAACCTTTTCCTTCTTGCCCCCCAGAAGCCCCATTCCCATAGCAGAAAGAGCTTGGATTCCGGACTCCTAAGAACTGGGTTCAAATCCCCACTCAGTTCATTAACATCTCTGAACTTCTGTTTCCTCCTCTGTAAAATGGAATTTCGCAGAGCTGTGAGATTAACTAAGACAGTATACATAAAGAGCCTGGCACACCGAAGGCCCTCAGTGGAAGTTAGCCGTTTATATTTATTGTTATCATGGCTGTTATTCACCCTGAACCTACCTGCCTGTTCCCGTCCCTTGGGCCAGACTGCAGGGTCCAGGCAGAGATGACGTTGAAGGCCTTGACCACTGTGCAGGTGGGAAAGAGGGAAGCCAGGTACTCAGCATTGGACTCGCGATACCGCAGGAGCTCGGGCTCTGTAGGGTTGCTCACATCCACCAGGATCCTGCCAGCTAGCCTGTCACTGAGACCACACAGTGAGGGGTAGTGCTCCCGGAACACGGCCACGAAGATGATGTCAGGGGAGCGCACTGCCTCCTCCTGGAAGGTCACCTGGGCTGCCGAGGGGAACAGCCCAGCCGTGCGTTTGGGGTTGCGGCTCCCCACCACCACGCTGAAGCCGGAGCCCACCAGGCGGGTGGCCAGGGAGCGGGCAAAGTCCCCGCTGCCCAGGATGCCCACTTTGAAGGCCTCACTGGGGACCTCAGCAAGGCTGCCATCACTCTCTACCAGGTGGTGGCTGATCAGTGGCTTCTCCATCTCTCCTGACATGTTGGTGGCTGGAACAGAAGGCAGGAAGCTGGTCAGTGGAGGACGCCCAGACTGCCCCTCCTGCCACCACCCCCGTCCTCTTGTTCATCGTAACTGCATGACAGTCAAACATTGACCCAACGGGCATTCGCTGAGTGTCCAGCATGGGCCAGTCCTGAGGGGACAAGCTGAGCAAGAGGTAGTCCCTGCCCCAAGGAGCTCTTGGACTCAAGAGGAGCAGGACCCCTTTGCCCTCTAGCCTTTGTCCCTCTTGCAGAATTATTTCCTTGGGACAAATTCCCAAGATTGAGAGTACTGGGAAGGAAGGATATGAAATTTCCACAACCACTGCTCTACGGTGCCACACTTTTCAAAAGGATTATACAATGGACAGGGTCACTAGCCAGGGGTGACCCTTTATCCCCCACCTCACCCTTGCTGGGTATTACCATAACGTTTTAAAATTATAATAGAAAAGGCAAGGGGAGACTTTGTGGCTCAGTAGTTGAGTGCTGGCCTCCTGCATACGAGGTCCTGGGTTCAATTCCCAGCCCCAGGTACCTAAAACAAAACAAAACAAAACAAAAAAAACCCCAACAACAACAACAACAAAAAAAGAGAAGGCATACATGTTCATTCCAGTTTGTTTTAATTTGCATTCTTTGATGGCCACGAAGGGCAGACATGTTCCTTGTACTTGTTTACAGCCTGTGTTTCTGGATGGCACCTCTGAAGTGCTTCCTTAAACAGACCTTGAAGGCAGGCGCCTCCTCTAATTTGACTCTGAACCTCACTACTTGGTACAGGGCCCAGCACACAGCTGGTGCTCAATGTTTGCTGAATGGATGAATGGACACTGGCCTGCCGGGTAGAATTGGGTTGGGACCTTACAGCAAATGGGAGCTTGAGATGGGCCAGGTACCCTGGGCTCCTTCATGGGAGTGGGCATGGAGGAGACCCTGGGCCTGTGGCCAGGGGCCCACAGTACACCTGGAGGGGAAAAGTTAGGTTTAGGTTTCATCAACCTTCAATGGAAGTGGCTGTTTCCTTCAAGTACAACTGTAAGCCACAAACCCCAGTAGTATTTTACAGTATCTGGGATTTTGTCCCTGCTGTGGGTTGAATTAGCGCCCCCTCCCCAAAGACATGGTCACTTCCTCATCCCCAGAACCTCAGAATGTGCCCATTTGGAGGTATGGTCGTTACAGATGGAATTAGGTAAATTCAAATGAGGTCATGGTGGAGTAGGGTGTACCCGTAATCCAGTGTGACTGCTGTCATTGTAAGAGAGGGGAGGACGCTGTGTGTCACGTGGACTGCTGGCCAGCCACTGCCAGGAGCCAAGAGAGGCAGGCGATAGATTCCCTACAGCCCTGCTGGCAGCCTTGACTTTGGACTTCTGGCCTCCAGGACTGGGAGAGGACAAATGTCTGTTTTTGGCTATCTAGCTTGTGGTTTGTTGTTAAGACAGTCCCTGACACTGACCAACGGCACATCACAAATTTAATTGTGCAAAAGTTCTCTAAATAGTATTTAAAGTCATCACCAATTTAAAATTATAGTTAATAACAGATCTCCCCAGCAGACCGAGAAGCACGCACATTACTACGGCACATTTAAAGAATATTTAGTAACTGTTTCAGTTGGCTTTCTCTATAACCCTATGTTATTTTATTTTGGGCATTAAGAACATTATTCTGAGCAGAAGTCCATGGGCTTCAGCAGCAAATGGACCCACAGGGGTCCTCGGCACAGAAGACTTAAGAACTCCCTCCCGGAACCAGCAGAACAGTGGGGATGACTTCTAATCACCCTGCACGGGTGCCTGCCTCTTCCTGCTTTTCCACAGCGTCTCCCCGACCTTCTCAATACCAGATGAGACTGGGGAGGGGTGGATGGCAGAGTAAGCCACCAGGAGTCCGTGGCCTGCTCTGCCAGGAACTGGCTGTGTGTCCTTTGACAAGTCCCTCTACCTCTCTGGACCTCCACATCCACCTTTGAAAATGGAGATCACAATCTCTGCTCTGAAATGACAGATAATGCAATCTTAAAGTTTCAAATATTGTGGCATGGCGTTTGACAAGGCTGCAGTAGCTCCTATTTATGGGGTGCTTACTATGCCCCATAACTTAATTGCTCCAATGGTTGTCATCTAATCCTCACAACCAACAACCCTATAAAGGAGGTACTATTATCATTCCCCTCTTCCCCCCATTTAAAAATGAAGCAACTAGGGCTCAGAGAGGTTGAGAAACATGCTAAGGCGGCACAGCAGGTAAATGAGGGAAGGGTGGAATGAGGGTCTGTGGGCCTCTGCATGCTGCCCCAATGAGTGGCAGAGATGTGGAAGGGGACACTGGCTGTCTGAGTGGAAGGACTCACCTACCTGTCCCACCTCTGCCTTGTTCCCTTAACCTCCCACGTGTCTTCAAAGTATTTCTGAAGCATCTCCCTGTCTCTCTCTCACAATGCCAGGCAACGGCTGAGCTTAGCCACTATGGGTCATTTGGTGGGGACCCTGCTTGGTGCCTGCACCAGCCAGGACTCCCGCCCCTGCTCACGTCAGATTCTAGAGTGGCCCCTGAAGGGGCCCCCCTCCCTCCCTACCAAATGGAAGCATGTTCTGCCTGGTTCTGGGGGTGTCTGTCCTGGGTTGTGAGGAGCCATCCTTGGCCAGGAGGGGCTGCTCTG
This sequence comes from Tolypeutes matacus, assembly GCA_026826555.1. Classification (NCBI taxonomy): domain Eukaryota; kingdom Metazoa; phylum Chordata; class Mammalia; order Cingulata; family Chlamyphoridae; genus Tolypeutes; species Tolypeutes matacus. The sequence continues at coordinate 52,315,177 of JAKSZT010053928.1, read as the reverse complement.
CAGCCAGATGGCCTGGTCCTCATTCTGCCTCTGCCGCTTGCCAGCTGTGTGGCCCTGGGCCCACGGGTGCTTCCACAGTTGTAATATGGAGACATCAGCAGTGTCTTCCTGAAGGGGCTGCTGGAGGAGGGAGTAAGGATGCGTAAGGCATGGGGAACGCTGTTCAGTGCGTGAGCACTGGGTAAACATGGCTGGGTGCTATCCAACATGTGCTGGGGCCCGGCGGCAACAAAGTGCGATACGGGCAGCAGTGACAGGGCACAGAAGGGGCAGTGAGGACCCTGCCAGGATGGCTCCCTGTCTGGCAGTGGGGCAGGAAAGCTGGCTGAAGGCGAGCTTTCACCTGTGGCCTCCAGGTGATCTAAGCTAACAGGTGAATGCAGACCCCAACCCCCGGGGGGACTCCAGTGTTCCTGAGGTCTGGAGCCAGGAGGATCCAGGATGATCCAGGATGATCAAGGGCTCCCCGGAGGCCAGAGGGCCTAGGCAGAGACCCCTGGGGCCTTTCCCAGGGGCTGCCCTCAGCCACCTGGAGACATCGGCCCCCACTTCCCCACTAACTAGCTGGGAGCCCTTGGCCTGTCACTTAACCTCTCTGTGCCTTAGTCTCCTCTTCTTTAAAATCGGGGCATGAATTGTACCTCTCCCTGAAGGTTGTTGGGAGGGCTGAATTAATATGGGTAAGAGCTCAGAGCTGTGTCTTCTGATTGGGGTATGTGTGTACATGTGTTTATACGTGTATGTGCATGCGTGTACATATGTCTGTGTGAATATGCATATGTGTATATATGTCTGTATGTGCATATATCAGTGTATGTATGTGTGTGCTATGCATGTGTATATATGTATTGTGTGTGTGTGTGTGCATGCACACTACCCTCTGAAGTTCCCTACAGGCAGTGGCCATGTCTCATTATTCTATTGGTCCCCCAGTGCCAAGCACAGGCCTGTTGCTGGGCTAAGGCTAGCAGGGGTGGGGATGGGACAGGTCCTCCGGAGCCTGCTGTGGCTAGTTCATGGCTCCTCGTTGTTCTATTTGCAGATTTCAGGGTGAGGCAGGAGGGAGAGGATCCAATTACAGGATTCCCTGGGGCTGAGGCTGCAGCTTGCCACACAAAACCATCCCCCAGGCTGCGGACACCACATACTGCAAAATGGCATCAAGGCTTGGGCCACAGGAGCTGGCACCAGCCGTGAGCCCCAGCCCCCTCTGGGTCTCTGCCCAGGCTCACCCTTCCCTCCCACTTCCCCGCAGGGACATAACCCAGGTGTTTGTGGCTGGGAGCCACACCTGGCCCACAGGCCTGCCTGCCAACTCCCCCTGCTCCCTCCCCACAGCCTCTTCTGTGGGATCCCCAGATGCGATGGCCATGGCAGGCTGCAAGACAGGGTGGGTCGCTGTGGGATCAGCTGGGGGCCGAGTCATCCATCAGGTAGAGGCTGGCAGTGCCCACCTGCAGCTGGGAGGGCTGGGGAACCAGCAGGCAGACCATGGGTGCCCCCCACCCTCCCCCATGAGTGGCTGAGCAGGTATTTCCATCATGGGCCAGCCTGGGGGATGAGAGATGAATGCAGCATAGTTCTTGTCTTCCAGTGGCCCACAGTAATCTGCAAACTTTTTTTTTTTTTAATTTCTAATTTTATCCCATCGGTAAAATTAAATTTGGGGGATACATTCCTACTGTTACTATATTTCTGTGTACGTTATATACATTAAAAATGTATATTTGTGTACCAGTGCATAATAATTTTATGTACAGATAAATTAGGTACAGATAATGTTATGTACAGATAAGTAAATGTTATATACATAACCAAATATAAGTTTAAAGGGATGAGGCTAAAAATTAAATCCAAATATAAGCTCTAAGTTTCTTCTTGCTGCTTCTTTGCCAGTCCTGGGGATACCAACCCGCCCATCCTGGAGACCTCTGCCCAATAGGGAGCAACAGGCTCCACAGAAGCCCCTGGGAAGAGGGGCAGTGACTTCACAGAGGAGCCAAGAGGCTTCCTGCAGAATGGGGCCCGAGCTGAGCCTTGAAGGATGTGAGTGAGCCAGGAAAAAGCACCCCAGAAAGAAGTAGTCCCTGTGTAAGCAAAGGCGGGGGTGGGGTGTGGGGCACGGAATGGCACAGTATGCAGAGACCCTCCGACAGCGCCCATCCTGGGTAACCTGGTCTGTGCCCGTGGCCAGCACCAGGGGCTTAGCAAGCCATGCAAATACACATCTTTGCACAGTATCCTTTTTTTTAAAAAAAAAAAAAAAAAAAAAAAGCTAAAAAGTAGGGAGTTGGAAAGAGGATGGGTCTAGGAGGCTACAACCCTGGGTTCTATCCTGATTATTTCCTCACTGGGAGATAATAGGAGATGAGCCACTTCTCTCTCTGGCTCTCAGTGTCCCCATCTGTAAAATGAGAATGCACCTACCGGGTGGGGATGATGGAGGGCACATGCACTGCCACGCCTTCCTCTGTGCTTACGTCTGACTGAATGTACACACTACTGGAGCTCATGGCTTCAAAACTGAATCTAGCTGTCCTTTTGGGGCAGAAATCCTTCTAAAATGCAATGCACATTTTAAGAGAAGGCAGAGCCTGACCCAGACCCTCAGGTTGAGTTGCAAGAAGGCGTGTTCTTGGCCTCCTCGGTGTTTGCTTTGTATAGGTCCTCGGCCTCCTCCTCCATTGTCAGGTCACTGGTCACAGCTGTCCATCTGTCTGCTTGCCTCTTAAAGCCCTCCCTCTTAAAGCTGCTAATTTGGACAGGAAATCCAGAAATGATGTTATCAAGAAAGTGAAAAGCAACCCACGAAATGGGAGAAGTTATCTGTAAATCATATATCCGATATCAGCCTTGTTTCTAGAATATATATAAAGAACTATTACAACTCAATAATAAAAAGAAATGACTCAGAAAAGAATAGACAAAGTATCTACACAGACATTTCTCCAAAGATGATATAGGAAAGGCTAAAAATCACATGAAAAATTGCTCAGCATAATTAGCCATTAGGGAGAGGCAAATCAAACTACAATGAGATAACACCTCACACTCACCAGGATGGCTAGACTCGAAAACAGAAAATAAGTATTGGTGAGAAGGTGAAGGAATTGGAATCCACAGACACTGCTGGGGGGGGGGGGGGATGTAAAATGCTGCAGACACTCTGGAAAACAGTTTTTCTGTGAAAATGATTCATGGACCTGAACAAGCCTTTGTGGGGGACATGATTCAAACCCCAACAGGGAGGTTTTAAATAGAATTCAGAAAAAAAAAACAGAAAGAGATTAAAATAGAATCAACCTAAACTTTTGGAGTCAGAAGTGGACCAAGAGTTCTCTTTCAATTCTAACTTGAATAAACATATACAACTATAACAAAAAAGTTGTCATTAATGAGGCAAGTGATGCCGGATGAAGAACATAATCTAGAAAGAAACAAAAATATAAGTGCTTTGAATAGCATGGAAAGTAAAGGATTCATTTATTTCAAGAGTTAAGGGATTAAAAAGGAGATCTTAAGACAACAACATGAAAGTGAACTGACAGAATTAAGACAATAATTTAGGGAGAAAATATTGATACTTCAGCATGAGAACTAATAAAGAGTCAAACCGACATGTGTAAAGAAAATTCATAGAAACAGAGACATATTTATGAAAAACATCTTTTTCAGTGGATGCACAGAAAAAAATTAATGAAAAGGAAAATATATACAATGAACTGAGTTACTACGTTAGATACATTGATTAAGGAAAAGCTGAACATTCTAATAATAATTTTAATTCTAAAAGCAAAGAACATGAACAGGTAAAATCATAAATACTAATACTAATTTTCCAGAAGTTCCTCAAAAGGTTAAACATAGAGTTACCACATGACCCAGAAATTTCACTCCTAGGGCATATACACAAGAGAAAAGAAAACATATGTGCACACAGGAACTCGTAAATCAATGTTCATAGTAGCATTGTTCATAGAAGCCAAAAAGTGGAAACAACCAAATTATCACTGATGGATAAACAGAATGTGGTATATCCATTTAATGGAATATTATTCACCCATAAAAAGGAATGAAAATTCATGTTACAACATGATGAACCCGGAGACATGTTGAATGAAAGAAGCCAGTCACAAAAGGCCACCTATGGTAAGACACATCCAGAATAGGCAAATTCATAGAGACAGAAAGTAGATTAGTGGTTGCTAGGGGCCGGGGCCTGGGGGAAAATGAGAAGTGACTGCTAATGGGTATGCATTTCTATTTGGGGTGATGAAAATGTTCTAAAGTTGATTGTGGTGATGGTTGCACAACTTTGTGAACATGCTAGAAACCACTGAATTGTACACTTTCGATGGGTGAAGTGTATGGTATATACCTGTACCTCAATAAAGGTGTTCTAAAAAGAAAAAGAAATCCAGATAACCACAGTCTGTTATCAGTGTACATAAACTAAGAGTGAACACGCTCTGGGTAAGACTGAAGGGCTCTCCCGCAAGCTTAATGCACGGACTTTGTAATGTCACTGCTGGTGACTCTGAAACTGTCTAGTTCTTTCCCACACAGCTGAGCTCTCTAAGGCCCACGGCCTCTAGATAACAGAGGCTCACCCTGCAGCTCCAGGATGGGTCAGTGGCAGGACAGACGTGGCCAGGTGGGAGGGGGCAGAGGCATCCTCTGCTCTTCACCCAAATGCTGAGGGTTTATATAAGGAGGTACAGCTGGCAAATCGCACCCAGCTTCAAATCGGCGTGTTGGCTGTTGGGTACGATAATCTCGTCTACCCACTGCCTTCCCCTATTAGGCAGAGGATCAGCCCCAGGGGCTTTCCAAACCCCACCCACGAAGCAGCAAGAAGCAGCAATCCATCACCACGAGCCAGCCCCTGCCAAGCCCGACTGCCCACCTCACCCAACCCCCCCATCCTAGTGCAGCCATCAGGCCGGGGGCTCAGGAGAAGGTCTGGATTTATTCAGGACTCGTCGCGGTAGCAGACCACAAGGTAGGCTAGCACGGCATAGCCCCAGCCCTTCCTCGCTGGGGGTCCCAGTTTCCTCATCTGAAAAATGAGGTGGTGTTACGAGGCTAACGAGGCTGCAGTAAAGAGTCTGTGAAATAACTAAAGTGGCTCTCCTGTGAGCCCACCAAATTCACTCATTCGCTCAGTTTTCTTTTTTCCCCCTTCTTTCTCTCTCGAGGAATTTTTAACCTTTGTCTGTGTAGAACAGAAATAGATGCACCTGAATCAATAAACCATGTTCTCTGCCAAATGAAAAAATTTTCTCTAAAATTTTCTAAAAATGTGCTCTAAGATAATGGCTTGCAGGGACACACATTTCCCTCCAGGACAATGGGAGGAAAAGTTGCCGCTGTCTGGGACCCAGGGAGTGGGGAGAAGAGGGGGTGATAGGATGGAGGGGGTAGTGGGAAGGGGCTGGTGGGAAGGGGGTCAAGGTGGGATGGGGCCGGCATTAGGCTCCCTGAGCCGTCTATGGTTGGCTCATCCCAACATCCAGCTCCCTCTGGCGGTCCCTGAGCCACCCTCGGCCAGAATCCATAGCTCCTGGTTCAATTTCTTCCCGGCTGCCGATGCCGGCTGCCCCCCCCCCCCCCGCCCCCAAACACACACTCCTCCAAACTGGCCTTGTCCTCTGGCTGTATTTCTCCCTTTTCTTGTTTGTCTCCGCCCCAGGCAACAAGCTCCTAATGGGCGGGAATGGACTAGTGCTCACTCTGCAGCCCCTCACTTGGCCCAGTTCCCCCATCCCACCCCACCCCACGCTTTAGGCCAGTGGTGTTCAAACCTGAGCCGCATCAGAAATCTGGAGCAGCGGAGAGCAGAAGTAGTTCAGTGGTCAAGCACCTGCTTCCCAAATACGAGGTTCTGGGTTCACGGTGATGGCTGGGCGCCATCCCTGGAATTTCTGGTGCTGCAGTGCCCAGGACCACACTTTGAGAACCACCGCAGCAGCAGATTGCTCAAAAAAGGTATGGACAAGGGTTGCGTGACTCAGCAAAGCACTTGCATGCAGGACCCACTCCCTATTCAACTGCTTCCCAGGCGCCTCCTTCGCAGAGCCCTCCCTGACCACGGTGACCCCTGGTGTCACTGCTCCCCATAGGTGTGCAGGAGTCCTGTCCCTGCACACCCCTGGGCCCCCAGGGGCTGGGGCTTGCTTGCCAAGAAGACAGTCAGAACCATGGAGGCTTTATCAGCTGAGCCAATGAGGCTAGCACCACGGACCAGCTCCCACACCCCCTTCCTCCCCTCACCTGTGCATCACCAAGCCCACTGTGGACTGGTGAGGTAGGAGCAGTACTGGGGCCCCACGCAGCTCCTGGAGACCCAGGACCCCCTGTCACCCTGACTGGGAGATTTCCTGGCTGGTCAAGAACCCAGGACTCTCTCCTTCACTACTGCTATTAGACAACCCAGCCTGGAAGAGCCAACCCCTGGGTAGTTCATTATCACCCACTGCCGGGAGAGGGGGACAATGGTGGTCAGTGCTGGGAAAGAGAAAGGTCGGGTGGACAGCAGAGGGCGATGCTCGAGACCCAGGGCCACCAGGTTGCACAACTCCAATGAGCACCATTTACATTGTCATCCACATAAACAGTGCCCTCTGGAGTTGTGCAGTGCACAGTCTGAGCAGCTTTACACAATGGTCCTGCCAAGCGTCCTCCGAGAAATCCCCTCATTCATTATTCTGTGAGTATCAACTGTGCCCAGCATGAAGTCAGGCAGTAGAGCCCTGGAGGGGCCCAGGAAAAGGCCTGCCCTCTTGAGGCTCTTAGGAGAAAGGCCACTACCTGCTGCAGCATGTGGAAGATGCTCAGATGAGGGCCCAGGCGCCATGGGACATGTGCGGCTGACCCTGCCCAGCTCCCTGGAACCGGTTAGTCCAGCCGGGCTGGAGGCCACCAGGGAAGCAGCAGCTCAATCTGCAGCCTCAGCGTCTGGGGTCGGGTGGTTTCTTGCTCTCCAGGGTGACTTGAAGCTACAAACCTTGGAGCCAGGTGGGTCATGTGGACTGCGGCTGTGGGCCCGGGGTGTAGGAGTTACAGATTCAGGGATTCCTGGGCAGGGGAAGGCAGGGAAAGAGGCAGAGGCAGCCAAGGCACACAGAAGCAGCTCCAAGGGCTTCTGCAAGGAAGCGGGGCCTGTCTCAGGCTTGGGAGGCATACGTTGCCCCTGCTTGCCCAGTTGTGGCACTGCCTTTTCCAGGAAGCCTCTGGGGACCTCCCCAGAGCTTAGCTGCCTCTGGACTCCTGGGGTGCTGGTGGTCGGGCCCCACTGTTCTGCATGGGAAGGTCACACAACCACTTCCCACCCACCCATGGGTGCCACGTGAGGGTGCCAACTTTTGCATGAGTACCCAAGAACTCAAAAGGCTGGAACAGGCATCTTCCTGCGTCCAATGACAGAGGGGACCCCGTACTCTGAGACTCGCTCCTCTGTACATGGCTGCCCTGTTACCACCGACTATGTACACGGGCCCACCTGTCTGTCACCCACCAAACTCAGAGCCTCCTCTTACTCATCTCTGTGTCTCTAGCACCCAGCTCAGGGCCTGGCATCCAGCAGGTGCTCAAGTAACATTTGTGGTTTCAATGCCATAATACCAGATTCTGTGCCGGAGCCTGTGATTCCCCAGAATCTAGCATGAGGCCCTCCGGCATCCAGGGCTGATTAAATAATCACACCATGAATTATTTAATTCCTTCATAATTAACACCATGAATTTCTAATCCCCGCTGCAGCCTGGTGAGACAGTTAAATCTGGTCAGGCATTTCGCTATTTGACGAACTCAGTAACACAGAAGGGTGTCTGCATGGATTAGTATCAACATTGCAAATAAACAAAAGCACAAATAGAAACATGCAGCTCTGGCTGCAGTGAAAAATCAAACACCAGATGTGAGGTGCACTGGGGTGCAGCTGGTATGTGGAGGTTTCAGGGATGCTGGGTCAATGGCTCCAGGGCCATTTGGTGGTGGACCAGGTGGTGACAATTCGGAGGGGGTATGGCCAGTATCCATTAGTCAGGGATGAAGGAGGTGGGACGGGACAGGCCAGGCCCAGCTGTGGCCACTGGCAGGTGGATGCCTCCAGAGCCTGTGCCAAAAGGGCCTGCTCTGGCCACTGCCCACCCAGCACATTAGCCAGGTCTCATGCCCCTACTTTTACCTGCTCAGCTCCTAGACTTAACCTTTTTACCCGGAGCACCCCTTCCCTCCAAGAGTTCAGCATAAATGTCACCCTCTCTTTGAGCAGAATTAATCCTTCCCTCTTGTGGGCCCCTGTGCTCTCTGTAGAAGGCAACAAGGGCTGAAGAAGTACACGACAGTAGGCATTTTCAGGGGATGAATGATGGTGGGACCCCTCACCTCCCCCCCATAATCTCTATCACCCCTCCCCACATACAAATGCTGATATTAAAAGCAAAACACCTGGATGTGGATGAATCACATTTTCCCAGACTTAGGTAAAATGGGTAACAGATGAATTCCAATCATATGGCACTGCAACACACAATCCCAGTAAAAACAGGGCACATGACATGCAAATAGAAGCAGCTTTCAGGGGAGTCCCCTAGTTCCCCGTTCCAGCCACATGACTGCTCTGAAACCAGGCCATGTAGAAATTCTAGGCTTTCCCTGGAGCTGGAAGGGCCGTCCTCCCCAACCAGGCAGCGGCCGGGCAGTGACGTCCCAGCACCCAGCCAGTTTCTGGTACACGGGGCACCTGCGATAATCAGGAGTCCACCAAGAAGGCGCTGGGAGGCAAGGCCAGACTTGAACACCACAGAGAAATGGTGGCCACTGCTCTGTACAAATGGAATTTGTACAGAAGGGTTTGTGCAGTGACTGTTATGGCGTCCATTTCCCAGATGGGAGAACTGAGGCTTGGACAAAGTAAGGGGCTTCCTCAAGGCCCCACGGGTGGTTCTGGCAAGACCTGGATGTGTTGTCCTCGGCTTGTCCAGTCCCTGCATTCCAGCTGCTTCCTTGAGGAATGAATGCTAGCCCAAGGGCCCGTATCAGGCTCCGGGGTTGTCTGCTCTGCCCCTCTCTGCCTTCCCTTCTCCCTGGTGCCCTGCCCTCACTCCCACTTTCCAGCCTCCCATTCTCAGGCAGCTTCTGCAAAGCCAAGGCTGCCTGCTAACCCAGACACCAAACCAAGGCAGGCTAGTTGGTCCCCAGCACTTGCCCTTACCAGTCCCTCCCTGCCTCTCGGGTTTAGGGGTCCAGAAGGCAAGATCGAGGCACTCCCCCTACTCTCCCTCCCCTTCCAGGTGCTGCCCTAGCTCCTACCCCCATGCGACAGAGGATGCCAATCTCAAACCAGCTGGATTATATCCACACACATCTTCATTGGTGCATTTCTATTTTTTTTGTGGGCATTTTTGCTTTCTGATGGATTCTTACCAACATTTTACCGTCATATTTCTTGTATTACTGCCCGGAATCATTATTTAGACATCATAAAAAAATCATTATATTTTTAAAAGGAAGGCTGAGAAGTTCCTACAAAAGAGAATACAAAAAGCTCGGGCATCAACACACACGCAAACACACACATACAAATACGTGCAAATTTGGTCTGACACAAAAGAGAAGTTTGTCGCCACCTGCACTTTGCAAAATAAAAGGGAATGAATAATTTACAGGGCTTTGGACAAACATCGAGATTCTAGAATCATTCTAGAAAAATCCCATTCGATTACTTGTGGTGGCAGTTCTGTGATACACCAAGCCAGAAATGGTTACCAATAAGTGAAATTTACAACTCCCACTGGGTTTGCATCCCACAGAAGTGCATCACCAACATGAACATCTTATTTTTTAAAAACACACCAAAACCCACAATTCCGTTGCCCTCATTATTGCACTGTGAATGCTAAATCCTTGAACCCTCTACTTTGAAAAAGCCTCTTAATTTTATACTCATAAAGGGTGCCATAAAAATTTGCAGATGGTAACACTGTTCGTTTTATTTTGGCAAGAACCTCAGTACACTGCACTTTTTGCTGCCAGTTCCCAAACAGGGCAGCTCTGCAGGAGGTGGATGGGGGAATACAGGGAGTTCTTTAGACTCCTCTGAGGGGCTGGCGGAATGAGCCTGCACCCCAACCAGACTTACCACCAACAGGCTGGCGTGGTATCCAGCCAAGACAGGGGTCTGCAGCTTGTCAGGGTTGACAACCTATCGTGAGCCGGGCTACCGTTTCTCCCCTAGATTTGGGTTTGAAGGCAGGACTCAGGCGGAGCCTCAGAAGGGAGGGGCCTGCCAGGGGCTCGGGCTGCCTCCTTCTCAGCCTGTGCTCCAGCTCCTGGGACCTGGTGACTGATGCTTGGTTAGGGGCTGCACTGGAGAGTGCTTCTGGCCTGATGCTTCCTGTTTGGGGAGGAAACCTCACTGGTGATAATTAGCGGCTCAGACTCAAGTCTCCCTGCTACAGGAACTGAGGCAGGACAGCCAGTAGAACCCAGGATGCATCAAATGAATAAATGTCATCCAACACAGGGCAGACGGCCTCCCCGCCATGTGTGTGAGAGAGTGTGGGTGAAAGAGAGAGAGAGAAAGCAAAAGAGAGGCACTTACTCTTCAGATTCAAAGCCAAACATAACGGCTGCAGAAAGCGGCAATTGATCAATTGCTCTTGGGGTAATTTATTGCAATCTTCATGGCTGTCACTGGCTCAGTGATAATTCCCTTAGCATTTTGTATTGGCAAAGGCTTCGCTGTCATCTTTACTTGCCAGTCAGTGCCCCAGGTGGAAAGAAACACGGATAGAAAGACCCACAGACGGAAGAGCGCCCTTTCACAGGCAAACATGCAGTCAGGCTGAAGACAACGTATCTGCTCACCTGTCTGCAGGCCCATGGCTTTTCCAGTTGGCCCTGGGGGTCCCACTGACGGCCCAAAAGGAGGCCAGAGGTTTGGAGGTTTCTGTATCACTGAAGTAAATTACATCCAGTCCCATCTTAGGGAGAAGTATATTCAAGTGTTTTCAACTTCTCTGAAAATTGATGGTCTTGGGAAAGCACAGCTCTGAGTAACCAGGGCATGTGATTAACCAGAATACACACCACGGGTTCCCGGCAGGTCGACTCTATTATTCCCAACAAAGAGCAGGGCCCTACATTTTTCTCTTCCTTCTGACTCTCCTGGAGTGAAACCTCCTCATGGGCAGCGGTGCTCTCCAGGCTTCCCCGAGTCCAGCACAGGTCAGCATGCATACGCTGACTTGTCCCTGCGTGGGCATCTCCCACCACCCGCCCCTTCCCCCCACTGCTGCCTCCCTTGTGACTTCCACCTTAAGCCTTGACATCCTCTGGGCCCACGCAAATCCCCCTTCCCTTGAGATCCAACCTGAGCCCTGGAGCATTAGGGTATCTCCCACGACCCCAAACACAAGTCTAGTCTTGTTTCCCACACTTCCTGTGCTGTGTGTGAGCCCTCCCCATACAAGGCCCGAACATCTCTCCCTCCACAGTATCTGCTCAGCTGGCTTCCCAGTTAGCCAGTTCATTCCCTGGGGGCCCGGGAGCTGCATCCAACAATGCCCCGGGTGCACAGGCCCCAAATTTCTGCTCTGCTCACTGCCGTGGGTTCTAACTTCAGTGAACAGGAGAATCACCAGGACATAAGCTGCAGGTTTCCGGGCAGCTCCACCCTCAGAGTTTCTGGTTCAAGGCGGGGTGGCAGTTAAGGCAGGCTCAGATCTCCTAGGAAAAGCCCGCTGTAAGGAAGCCATACTTCCTTAGGAAGGTGGAGGGGAGCCCCACCAGCAACCCCACAGCCGAGCGGTGCAGGCCAGCTGGGATTCCCTCTCCCCTGGAGTTCCCTCTGAGATCTTAGCGGTGCCCTTTAGCTCCCAATCTTGGGAACCTCCTCTTCCCTGGGTATTCCACACACAGCCAAGGAAGATCCAAATGTTCAAGGAGTCTTAGCAAAGGTTATAGGGGAACAAAGAGCAGCCACGACAGAACTCACAAGAGCAGAGTGCTGTCCGGTCAGTCTCCAACCTCCCATCTTCCTTCCTGTACAGGGATCCCAGGAGGTGGGCGGGGCTTTCCTGGATGGGAGCCCCCACCCCCACCACAATCCCTGGCTGCTGGGCCCAGGTGGTCCTGTTTGGATGCCTTCCAGCGCAGGCACTACCTTCTTTCTGGCCAGCCTGGGCCAGGTCCAGGGACGAGCCAGAAGGGCCTCACGACCCCTGTGTCCACTGCAGCCCCGCCTGCTGCAGGCCTGGCTGGTCTCTCCAGAAGCCTCCACGCCAGCTCCTCGTGTTTCAAAGCGCTCACTTTGCTGCAGGTGGCCATCCTGTTTTTGCGCCTGTCCCTGCCAGGCACCCTCCAGCCTTGCAAGGAGGAAGAGAGTTCACCTTCCGGAGAGACCCTCAGCCCAACCACGTGAGCTGCTCCCTTCCCAGGCCCTGCATTCAAATTGCAAGTTCCCCTCCCCACAGCCTGACTGCCAGAACAGAGCCACATGCCTACAGCAAGGGACAGTCATTCCAATCATTCCATCACAGACTCCAAGGCTCCTGCTCTGGGAAACCTGTCTCCACAGTGCCGACACCGCCTACCCCATGGCGCACAGCTTAGGAGTCTTGTCCGCAAATCCTCAAATTTATTTACATTTACTGGTGATTAACTGTATTGTCTTAGGGCTCCCTCCCACCCCCACAGTTCAATTTCCTAGTCTAATAGCTCAAGAAGGCCTTAAAGGGTGCCGATCTCCCTGGCTCTCAGTAAGGTGCCAGGAGGGAGGGACGGCCTGGTTGTAGAATAGTGCGTGCTCACCTGCTGCACTTTCGACCAGGTGGCTGTGGCGGGTGGTGATTGATGTGGATAGGCTGGCTGGGAAGAGTTCAGCATGTGGCATTTCTCCAGAGACAGTGCTCAGAGGTTTCCGAAGCAACTGGCCCCTAGTCTGCTCCAAGCCAGGTTTACAGGGAGGAGAAGGGTAACGCTGTTCCCCTCGGTCAGTGCAGGGGTCTGTGATTCACCAGCAGTGGTCAGCGAAAGCCTAACCGCAGGCTTCATTGAACAACACCACTAGCTCGGGGGAAGACCCCTCTGGGGTCTTCTTGTAGTCAGAAACCAGCAGAGAGTATGGGTGTTTGCAGGGTGATAACTGACAGCCAATACTCGTCTTGCCAGAAGTGGGGCTCCAGCTGGCCTTGGGGTGAGTGCTCAGTAAACGTTTGAATTAAGAAATCATGAGGCAGAATTAGGCCAGGGATGCAGTTGGTGTTTAGGAGTGGAAAGACCAGATGATAGCCATGCATGTCCCTGGGAGCGTCACGTGGTGGGAAGTATAACATTATCTGCCTCCTAAGAAAGTTGTGAGGCTCACACACACAACGAGCTTGAGCCAGGGCCTGGCAAGTAGGAAGCTGCGTGTCCAGTGACAATGAGGACTGCCATTTCAGGGTAATGGAGGTAGTGCCGATGGCATTCCAAGGATGGGAAAGGCCGGCCCACCAGAACCTGCAGAGCATGGGGGGAGGTGGCCAGGAAAGGATGGCTGCGGGGAGCAGGTGGGAGTGTCTAAGATTTCTGCAGCAGAATATCTGCAGACCCCCTAGCCTGCCCTGTGTCCCACCCTTTGGCTTTACCTCTCCAAGTTCCCAGATGGAGGTGGGGCTGGCAGGGGTGGAAAGGGAGTGGAAAAATATGCACACACTTCTCCTGCCCCCAGGAGGGAGAAAAAGAGCCAGCCTGGCCTTAGGTTTGAATAATTGCTTAAGCTGGCAAATTTGCTCATTTTAAATAAAGAGGCCTGTATCTAGTCCAGATGCTAGAAAGCAATTTCACGAAGCGCTTGACTTACTCAGCTCGGGCCTGCCCAGCCCAGAAAGACTTGCCTACTGCCAGGCTTGTTCTGGAGGGCAGGAGTGGGGGCATCAGGCCATCCTCACACAGACTGCCTCCCTCCCCGACCCCGGCCTGCCTGAAGATCACTGAGGTTGTCACTGGCAGGCTGGACAGAGGACAGGGAATAAAATGGGCAGCAGAATATGCCAGAGCATGCCAGGCTGGGAGGTACTGGTGGGGACCCTGAGCGGACAGCCCTGATACTGGGGACCCAAGGGGGCCAGATTCTGCCACAGAGGTGACCTTGGAGGCCAGTCTTTGGACCTCAGTTACCTTCTCTAGTGAACCGAGGGGACAAACTCAAAGACCCCAAGAGACCTGGAGGAAGGAGGAGGGATTTAAGATTACTGCACTCCTAATATGTGCTCAACAATTTCTACAATGAACCCCTCAGGCCAGCATCCTTGTCCCTGGTTTTTGGGATAAAATGCCTTTCACAAGGTTTTACAGATGAAGAAATGGAAGCTCAGAGGGCTAAGAACTTGGCCAAGGTCACAGATTCAAACTCAGGTCCCACCTGACCCCAAGGCCAGCGCTCTCTTCCTTGCGGCCAGCTGCCTCCTGGACACCACCCTCCCCAGTGTCCAGATGTGAGGCTTTGGACCTCAGGCAACAACTTTTACTTTCTAACAGCCAGAGCCCCGCCCAGCACACTGCTCTGATAAGGCTCTTGTGAACAGGAGAGGAATTCACCTGTCTAGTATCTCTAGGCTGGGGAGGGCACACCTGTGGCCCCAGCGTGCCCAGGCTGGGACCTGGGGAGCTCAGCAGACTGTCTCCCCACCAACTCTGAGGTCGGCATCGCTTGGCAAGCATCACACCTCCTACCTGCCCCATGCAAACTCCACGCCTCTGCCCAGGTTGACTGGCTGAGGCTACCTGTCTACCATTCGCTTACCTCTACCCTCCACCCACAAAGTCCATTCATTCATCAGACACTTATCAAGCACCTACTCCCCGCCAGCCCTTGGGAATAAGCTGCCGGCAGAGCAGCGCATGCTGTCAATTCTGATTCGGTCAGCTGTGGGTGGGACCTGAGCCACTATATTTTTTAACAAACCTTGCAGGTAACTGAGGGGCACAGCTAGGTGAGACACTTGGTGTGGCCCCCAGGATTCTGCCAGCTGCCTGAGTCCTCTGAGGTCATGGCCTGGCTCCCCCACAAGAAAGGCTCCTCTGGGCTCCAAGTCAGACAAATCTGGGTTCAATTCCTACTTTTGCAACTTGTCTCCTGTGTAACCTTGAACAGTAATATCCAAGCACTCTGAGACTGTTTTCCCTTCCTTAACATACACATAACGGTGCCTTCCCTTAGTGAGGGTTAACTGGGATCTTGAGTGCAAAGCCCTTAGCAAGGAGCCTGGCACTATAAAAGCGCAATGAATGCCCGCTATTAATTATATCATCAGTGCTCTCTGATAGGCAGAAACACCTCCCTAGGGGTAGCTCCAGAAACCCCACTTCTGATGCCCTCTGCCAGCGCTTCAGCAGGAACTTGCTTGCATTCCCCACACCGATCCAAGCGACATATTGGCTCGCCGCACCCTCCTCTGGGTCTACCCAGAGTGACCAAAGTCCCAACCACACCTCTCTCGGCAGCCTGCCTTCAAATTTCGGGGAAGTGGGCGGAAGGTCAAACTTTGCTGAGCAAGAGCGCCACGGCGAAAAAGGCGGGCGCTCAAGTAGCCCAGCCTCCTCCCGCCAAGGTCGGGCGCCCCCCGCCCCCTGGTCCGTCCCTGGGACAGGCTGGCCAGAGCTGCAGGGCACGGGGCACCTGTGGGCTGGGGACAGGTCAGCGGGGAGGGAGCGGCCGTTGGAATCGCGGGCTTCTGTTGCCAGCGCCACCCCCACCCTGTGGAGAGCCCCGCCCCTGGCACCCGGGTGTTCGGCCCCGGCGTACGCGGCTTCGGTCCCGGGGAAAGGAAGGTGCGCGGGGGAAGGGAGCGGAGGCCGGCTTCTTGGCTGCTGGGCGCACGTGGCTCGGTGCCGCGGGACAGGGGTCGCCTCCCCACTTGTCGCGGCCCCCGGCCTCCGCGCGGCTATAGCGCAGACGTGCAATGGGGCGGGGGTCCTGGGGCGGGGTGCAGTTCCCAGCCCGCGGCGACTCAGGGAAGAGCCACTCACCTCTCCGGCCTGCAGCTCGGAGTAGCGGCAGCGGTGACGGTCCGCGACGGAGGCGGTGGCTGGACTCAGAAGCTCCTCCTCCCCGCGTGCCCCGCCCGCCCGCGGGGGCAGGACCTGCCCGAGAGGTGGCCGCCCGCCAGCCCGCCGCCGGCGCTTATCCGGCTCGGCCACCTCCTGCGAGGCAGCAATCGCTGAGCCCCAGGGCCTTTGCGCCCTTCCGCACCTGCGGCCCCTGCCAGCCCCGCTGCTTCCTGATCTGCGCGCGATTAAAGGGAGAGTGACACCATGACCGAGAGGGCACGTGGAGGCCCCTGGGCGCGCCTCTTTCTTAACAAGCAGGGGATAAGAGTTTAAGCCGTCCCAACGACTGCTGCTTATTGGGCATTTTACTACGTGGGGGATGGGTGGGGTTGTGTGGTCTCTCGTGCTTGTATCAAATTCATGTCTAGTTTATAATAACCAAGGTTAGGTAACTGGCCAGGGTTGTGGTTGTAAGGCGGTAAAAGGCTAAGGCATGAGAGTGAATCCCATGCAAGGGAAGTGAGGCCAGGAGAGGCCCCGCCTCTTGCCCAACAAGATTTCATGGATGCATGGGGTGCTATCACTTCTCTATCCTTTGCTCACCCTTAAAAGCAGAAAATGCTGGGACCTTCCCCTTCGCCCTCAAGTTGCTGCTGGGAATGCTGGAGCTGGCCTCCCTTGCCTAGAACTTCTGGGCTCCAGAAGGCTGCCCCGCTGCTGAGAAAGGCAGGCCCTGCCCGCTGCCCTCCCCTCCCCCAGTGCGATGGCATCACGGCACAGGGTTAGGTGGGGTGTAAAGTCACAACTCTTTCGGGTACCTGTGCAGAGATGGATGTTTACCTCATGCCCTTTCTCCCCCACGGGGCCCTCACTTGCTGCTGGTCAGTTGTTGCCTTCCCTTTATGGATGAGGTTAAGTGGGTCACAGAGGTTACTCAGCTTCAGGCCAAGCCTGGGTTTCCTGATTGCAGGGACGTTTTCTAGAATATTCCTGGAGGAGAAGAGGAAGGTGAACATATTCCAGCAGCCCCCAATACGGAGCTTAAAATTGCTTTTTGTAAGTCTCAGAATCCTGCTTTTCAGGAAGGCGACATGTATTGAGTGATAAGCTCTGGGAGGAAGGGGTTATCTGGACAGTGCGACCAGAGGCAAGGGGTGGTACAGGCCTTAGGAACTGGACCCCAAGGGACACAGCGGGGATAGTGGGAATGCTGCTGGGAGGGTCACCTCCATCAACCACCCCCTCAGAGCCCTACCTCTGACCCTCTCCTGTCTCCTTCAAGGTTCCTCCTGCCCCACACTGCCCAGGGCAGCACCCGCTCTGGGTCCCTGTGGTGGTTCTCAGTGGCCCTTCATTACTCAACACTGAGAGAGCCCCATCGGTGCCAGGCAATATTCCAGGTGCTGGGGACACAGGTGCCAAGACCTGGGGATGCCAGTTCTGGCGAGTTGCTCTGCTGTGGGATGGAAACTTCAGGAACACAGTAGGCTGTTTTCAGTCCCTTGGAGGTCCCAAGCATGAGGGACTGCTCACAGTAGCTGCTCTTTAAACATCTGCTCTGGCTCTCCTAGCATTCTCTCTGCAAAATTAAGGGGTGTCACTACATCAAGCTGGGGAAATGGGGCTCCTGGAGGGCTCCCAGCATCCTGGGGACCTGTTAGGCTTCCTTGGGGGCCTCCTTGAGTTGGACAGAGAGCTGTGAGGGCGAGGCTGGTAGAGGTCTACAAGGCATGTTCGGAGGGAAGCAGGAACTTCTGCAGGAGAAAATGGAGGGACCTGGAGAGCACAGGGAGGGCTGGTCATGAACCCCCTGCAGAGGCCCCATGCACCTTGGTGGACAGCAGCACCCATGCCATTGGCTGGTGGTGCTTTGCACACCCATCGCCCCCTGAACCGGGAGTGCCTTGAGCGCGAGCTTGTCTCACCCAGCAAGGGGGCTGCTGTGGGTGAGAGCACAATATGTCCTAAATAAGGCAATGACCAAACTACCCAAAGCGGAAGAGCCCCTATCCTGCTCCAGGAGGCAGGAGGGTGCGCTGACATTTCTTGAGCACCTTCTATGCACCAGACTCTGGTGCTCCTTAGCCAGGCCGAGGGCAGAGGAGTCAGAGTCAGCCTTTCCTGACATTCACCAGATGGTGTTCCTCCAGGGTAAAAGCAACGTCCTTGCCATGACGAACGAGGCCTTCTCTGAATTCATCTTCCATTCCCTCTCTCTGCTCATACCTAGTCCTTCTGTGTTGTTAGCCCAGGTGCCTGTCTGCCCCTCCCTCCCTCCTTCAAGTCTGCTGAAAAACCATCATCTCCATGAGACCCACCCTGAACCTTCTCCCCATCCATGTACTCTGCTCTTTTTCTTTTCTTAGCTCCTATCACCTTCTAACACACTATATAATGCATTTTTATCCGTTTTCTTCACATCCCTGCCCCCAGGTCCTAGAGCAGTGCCTGTCATAAAGTAAGAGCTCAGTAACTACTTATTGAATGAATGCACCCTCATCATCACCCACTGCTTTCTTCAACATCTCTGGAGAGGTTCCTCCATGACTCCCACCCACCTCTGGTCTCCTTCAACAACCCACAGTCTAGCCCCTAACCATGTGACCTCTTGAATCACTCTCTAGTACGTTCTCCCACTTATAGCTTGTCTTCCCAACTCTTGCCTTCATCAGTAAGTTTTTATTATACACCTGCTATGTACCATGTTTCTTCAACATATTCGTCAGCTTCTTGAGGGCAGGCCTGTGTTTTTCATTTCCTTTGTGTGGCCCAGAGCTAGCGAGGGACTGGGTAGAGAGGAGGCATTCAACAACACGCATCTCTCGGTGCCTGAATCTGGAGTTGCCGAACATTCTATTGACAGGGCCCATGAGTGTCAGCCTCCCAAGATGGGGCTTTCCCTGAAGAAGAGGTTAGTTCTTTGGCCAAGAGGGTAAGAGTATTCAAGAAGAGACTCTAGATTCATCTACTAAGGCAAGAGAGGAGAGGGATGGTGCTCACTTTTAGCCAATGAATTGATACAGCATTTGCAGGCTGGGACAGAGCACATCTTGTGAAATTTCACAAGATGGATGTGCTCTAATTGACTATTAAAAGCAGATGGCAGGGAAGCCGATATGGCTCAGGAGTTGAGTGCCAGCTTCCCACGTACGAGGTCCTGGGTTCAATACTCGCCCAGATACCTCAAAAAAAAAAAAAAAAAAAGCAGACTGCAAGGGGAATTGTGGGATGATGGCAGAGGAGGATGCTCCAGGGACCAGTCCCTCCACCAGAACAACTATTAAACAGGCAGGAACTGTCTGAATCCATGATTTTGAAACTCCAGAGTCCAGTCGAACACCGCACAGCATCCAGAGAAGAAGGGGAGGAAGAAGCTGGTAAATCGCGGGAAATACTGCTCTCTCAAAGCAGCAGTTACGGGCACCATCTCCCACTCTTGCAGCGTGAGATCTGGCCCCTGAAGTAACTTGCTGGTGCCAGAAAGGGATATAAAAACCCACTTCCCCAAGATCCGCGGTGGGCATGGACAGATGGCTGATCACAGCTTTCGATTAGTGACTTCGGCTCACTGGTGGTCTCACTAGTTCCAACCCGCCCCAGACAAAGAGCAGAGGAGACTTAAAGACTGTATGCTTCCTCAGAGCTGCAGAGTGTGGTGGAAGGGCTGCATTTGCTGGGCAGGGGCTGAGTTAAGGAAGCACAGGTTTGGGGGGCCATGGAAGAAGCTCCTGGTGGTGCCCTTCCTTAATTCCCTCCCCGGAGCAGTCTGGCTCCCAGGTGGGTCTCTGGCCTTGTTCCAGCAGGGAAAGATGGGCTTGGAAAACTGCTCTCCAGCCTGCCCCCACGCCCAGAATTTGCCCTGCAGGCAAAAGCAGCCTGAGCCAATGAAAGTAGTGTAAGAAACAATTAAGGCAGGTGACCTGGGGCAAAGGCTTACCTGCTTTAAGACCTACAATGGAAAAGGGAGAAGGTCTGTTTCCTGGGAAGGGGGACTTTCAAATGCTTGTAAGCAGGGGATCTCCTAAGGCCACTAGCAAGCATAAGCCCAGGGTCTGACTGAGAGCTCCAGCCAATGCAAAGCTTATTTGCAAAGATGATGAAAGGTGTTTTTTGCTTAGGTTTGCTTGGTATGGTTAGCTGCTGACACCAAGAAAAATCTATCATCTCACCAGCTGGTTACTACTGACCCCACTAAAAGAAAGACTGCAAGAGGTTACTATGGAGAGCTCCACACTAACAAATTAGATAACCTAGATGAAACAGACAAATTTGGAAAACACACAAACCACCCACACTAACTCAAGAATAAATAGAAGATCTCAACAGACCAATAACAAATAAAGAGATTGAGTCATTTATTTAAAACCTCCCAGTGGGGACACAGGGTCTCCCCTAAGTCCTCAGCACATAGCCGCCTGTATGACCTACACGTAAGTTAAAGGTTTATAACCCTTCCCAGAGGGAAAAGAATGTATAGATGGTATCATAAACTATAATCTTCCTAAGCCAGTAAATGTTTACCTTGGTAAACATCGTCCCTAGAGCTTAGTGAAAACATCACCATACCCCATGTGCATGCTTCACATGATCCTAGCAAGAACTCTGTTATCCCTTATGGAATGTCCTTATTATCATCCCTATGCAATGTCCTTTTTCTGAGACCCCTTACATCACCCCTCATATTTCCTGTCTCTTTACAGAGCGCTAACTTCATTCTTTGACCGGCTGCCATCAAAGATTCTCTCCTGTCCGTACGTCTCAATAAAGCTTATACCTGACTAAATGCCGGGTGTGTTCTTTGGTCTCGCAGCCTCACCAACTTGTGCCTTACAGGAGTTGGGTTGTAACACTGCCTACAATGAAAAGCACAGTACCAGAAGGCTTCACTGGTGAATTTTATCAAACATTCCAAGAATTAACACCAATTCTGATTAAACTATTCCCAAACACTGAAGAGGAGGGAAAGCTTCCAAATTCATTCTATGGGGCTAACATCACCCTATACCAGAGCCAGATGAAGGTTCTTTAAGAAAAGAAAATTGCAGCCCAATATCCCTTGTGAATATAGATCCAAAAATCCTCAACAAAATACCAGGCAACCAAATCCAACAACACATTAAAAGAATTACACACCATGACCTGTGGGATTTATCCCAGGTATGCAAGGGTGGTTCTTCATTAGAAAATCAATAAATATAATACACAACAATAACAGACTGAAGGGAAAAAAACACAGGATTATCTCGATGCAGAAAGTGCATTTGACAAAATCCAGCACGCTTTTTTAATAAAAATTAGGAATACAAGGAAAATTCCTCAATATGATAAAGGAAATATATGAAAAGCCCACAGCTAACATCATACTCAATTGTGAAAGACTGAAAGCTTTCCCTCTAATATCAGGAGCAAAACAAGTATACCCACTGTCACCACTATTATTCTACATTGTACTGGAAGTTCTAGCCAGAGCAATTAAGCAAGAAAAAGAAATAAAAGGCATTCAAATTGGAAAGGAAGGAGTAAAACGTTCCCTATTTGCAAATGGTATGATCCTACATATAGGCAATCCTGAAAACTCTACAACAAAGCAATTAGAGCTAATAAATCCAGTTAAGTGGCAGGGTACAAGATCAACATGCAAAATTCAATAGTGTTTTTATATTCTAGTAAGGAGCAATCTGAAGAGAAAATCAAGAAAAAAATTGCATTTACAATAGCAACCAAAAGAATCAAATATCTAGGAATAAATCTAACCAAGTATGTAAAGGACTTGCACACAGAAAACTACAAAACATTGCTAAAAAGGATATTCCGTGTTCATGGATTGGAAACCTAAATATTGTTAAGATGTCAATTCTACCCAAAGTGTCTTACAGGTTCAGTGAGATACCAATCAACTTTCTAAGAGCCTTCTTTGCAAAAATAAAAACTCCAATCTCAAATTTATATGGAAAGAAAAAAATAAAAAAATAAAAAAACAAAAATAAATTTATATGGAAGAGAATAGTCAAAAACTTCTTGAAAAAGAAGAACAAAGTTAAAGGACTCACACACTACAATTTAAAAACTTATTACAAAGTTATGGTAATCAAAACAGTATGGTACTAGCACAAGGACAGACATATAGTCCAATGGTTTGGAATTGAGAGTTCAGAAATAAGCCCTGACATCTATGGCCAATTGATTTTTGACAAGGGTGCCAAGTTAAAGAGAATAGTCTCTAACAGATGATGCTGGGAAAACTGGTTCTCCACATGCAAAATAATGAAGGTGGACCCCTACCTCATATCATATAATATAACTCAAAATGGATCAAAGACCTAAATATAAGAACCAGAACTATAGCACTCCTAGAAGAAAACATGGGGAAACATCTTCAGGACCTTGTGTTAGGCAATGGTTTCTTTGACTTTACACCCAAAGCACAAGCAACAAAAGAAAAAATAGATAAATGGGATCTCAGGAAAATTTAAAACTTTTGTGCATCAAAAGTCATTATAATGAAAGTAAAATGACAACTTTCACAATTGGAGAAAATATTTGGAAACCATGTATCTGATAACGGTTTAATATTTAACCGTTGAAATTCTTCAACTCACCAACAAAAAGACAAACCCTCCTATTTAAAAAATAGGCAAAAGACTTGAATAGACATTTCTGCAAAGAAGATATACAAATGGCCAAAAAGCACACAAAAAGATGCTCAACATCATTAGCCATTAGGGCAATGCAAATCAAAGCCACAGGGAAGTACTGTTTCACACCGTCTAGAAAGGCTACTATTTCTTAAAAAATGGAAAATAAAAAGTGTTGGTGAGGATGTGGAGAAATAGGAACACTCGGTCATTGTTGGTGGGAGTGTAAAATGGTGTAGCTGCTGTGGAAAACAAGTTTCGTGGTTTCTCGGGAAGTTAATTATAGAATTACCATATGACCCAGCAATCCCACTTCTAGGTATATATTCATAAGAATTGAAAGCAGAAACTGGAATTTTCCCACTGATGTTCATAGGGGCATTACTCACAATTGCCAAAAGACAGAAGCAACCCAATTGTTCTTCAACCAATGAATGGATAAACAATATGTGGTATATACATACAAGGGAATATTATATTCAGCTCTACAAAGGACACCACATGAATGAACCTTGAAGACATCATATTGGGTGAAATAAGCCAGGCAGAATATATGTTCCATATATTCTGATATGGAACAATTAGAGTAAGTAAACTCGTAAAGACAGAATCTAGAATATAGGTTAACAGGGGATGGGGAAGGGGTAGGGAATAGGGAGTTAAGGCTTAACATGTAACAGAGTCTTGGAGTGGATGTGGCTCAAGCAATTGAGCACCCGCCTCCCACATGAAAGGTCCCGGGTTCGGTTTCCAGTGCCTCCTGAAAAAAAACAAAAACAAACAACAAGCAAAACAAACAGAAAAACCAACTCAGGGAAGCCAATGTGGCTCAGTGGTTGAGCGCTGGCTTCCCATATATGAGGTCCCAGTTTCAATCCCTGGCTTCTGGTACCTTAAGAAAAAAAAAAAAAAAAGTACAGAGTCTCTATTTGGGATGATGGAAAAGTTTTGTAATGGATGGCAGTGATGGTAGCACAACATTGTGGTTGACATTAACAGATACATATATAAATTATATATCTGAAAGTGGTTAAAAGGGGATATTTTAGGTTGTCTATATGTTAGTAGAATAAAATTTTTTTAAAAACCATGGAACTGTACAACACAAAGGGTGAACCCTAAGTTAAAACATGGACTATAGTTAATAGTACAATGATAAAAATTTGCTTTCATCAATTGTAACAAATGTACCACACCAATGCAAGGTGTTCATAATAGGGTGGTATATGGAAATCCTGTATCTTATGCATGATATTTCTATAAACGCACAACTTCTCTAATGAAAAACCAACAACCAAAGAACACGATGGCCAAGTGAAGCCCTGAGGGAGGGAGGGAGGGAGAGAGAGAGAAAGGCTGGAATTTGGGGCAGGGGTCGGGGGATGTCTTGAGGGTGAATCAGGCAAATGGAGGAACCATCTCTATTACCACAGGATGTAACAGGTAAAGCCACGGGAGCAGCACCCAGAGCCCTGAGGCAGGGATCTGGGTGCTGGGAATGGCCTCTGAGGGAGGCCTGCACTGAAGGGAAGGCAACCTAACACAATTGCACTTGAAGCCTGGGAGCTCAGTTTACAGACTCAGCTTTCACAGGGCACTTACAGTGAGCCGAAAGCGGATGGCATTATAAGGCTTGACTTGCATGGCATTTGGAGGCTCCTCTTGTAACAAATCCCCCCTCCCCCCAACCCCAGGGCTTGGCCCTCTACTTTGGCATAAAATTGCCCTCCTTCCAGCCCTCTGTTAAAGCCTGAGCTCTCCAGAGAGGAAAGCTCTCTGAGTTTCTCATAGTGTTCCCGCTGGGGGATGAATTAAGGGTAGCAAGAGAGGGCTTAGAAGGTTCCAAAGGTAGGTGCTAAATGGAGCAGGTGGATAGAGGCCTGGGGCTGGGTAGTCAGGACTGACCATTTTTCTACGGGAGCTCCCTGGGCACAGTAGGTACTTCATAAATCTCTGTGTACGAGTGAATGCCGAGTCTTGGCTTGGCTTCTGCCCTAGACTCTAGGTGCCCAAGCAGAGTGTAGGGGACTGGCCCAGTACACCCAGGTGGCAGGCACTGAGGCCAGGGTGGGGTCTTTGTGTCTGTCTTAGATAAAACTGCATGGCCTTTCCAGCTGGGGGACGTTAGAGAGGCACACTGGAGAAGTCTGGGCTTTAGCCCCTAGCTGCTCCAAATTGGGTGCATACTGGGCCTCTGCGAGGATTTTAGAATTTGGAATCTCAGACCCACCCTAGACTTAATTCAGAGATCCCCAGTTTTACATACCCTCAGGAGGTCTGTGCACACATTAACGTTCTGGAAGCATGTGTCTACAGTACAAATGAGGAAACAGACGTTCCTCCATGCCTGGGTCAAGGCAGATCATTGGAAAGCTGAGTGAATCACTCACCCTTGCAGGGTTGTACTTTAATATTATACTCTTTGCTTTCTCTAAGATCTTGGGAGCCAAAAAGGCTGATTTATTCTGCTTCTGAATTTTTATAATTCTGGAGTAAATGCCCCTGTCCTTAATGCCTATTATACAAAGCTCCAAGAACAAAATACAAGACCGATATGCCCACTCCTTTGCACTAACTCATCATATTTTCCTTTTTACCCTGGTGGCTAGGAAGCTCAGACCCTGCTCACAGTTATATTATCCTTAAATTCTATTTTCCATCCCCACCTCCACCCCCTGGCCATGATTTTCTGTGTCCAGTTCATTATTTGGCTTATGATTAAGCTTTTCATTGTAAGTGGTCCCAGGTTACCTTTGGAAAGAGCCAGTTGTGTAAGAAAAGTTGAAAAATAAATAGGGAGAGTCTCTGCATTGCAGCGGCAAATCCTCCCTTTCTGCCTGACTACTGGCACCCTTTCATGGTAAGAGTGGGGATAAAGACGGTGGGAGAAGGATACCTCCTTGGGCTCCTGCCAGGAGTCACCGAGAAGAGAAAACCCCACCAACGGGGGAAGAAATCATGCCAGACACTCACAACGTGTCCCCCTCCTTCCTTCCCGCCCATCAGAACCCAGCTCACCAGATCCAGGGTATAAGGCATAGCCCGCTGTGGTGGGGGGTTCTCCACAGCCCAGGGCAGGGCAGTTGGGGTGGGGGCCCTGGTCCCCAGAGGCTCTGGCTGCCATCTGCCTGCGTACTGCTCCCTCTGCACTGGGACCTCAGGCTGGGTGGCTGGAGCACACTCAGCGCAGTGTGGGCAGTGGAGATGCCTGTGACCAGAAGTCCTACACGGGGGTGGGGGTGGGGGGGCCTTGTCACAGCTTAGCTGAGCACAGGTCACTAGCCTCAGGGTCAGCAGCCAAGATAAGCCCTCCTTCCAGGGCTGGGTACACTGCAACCTAATTCTCTGCTTCCTTGGTTTTGGCTCCCCAGAGAGGCCAAGGAAGGGAGGTGACATTGCTGAGGTCCCAGCCTGTGGCGGGCACAGGGCCTTGGTTAGATCATCTCTCTTTAGCCCCCCGTGGGGTAAGTGCAAGCAGCCCCAGTTTCATATGAGGAAAGTGACTTGTGTAGAATCAGGGAAAGGCTGGGATTTGAAACAGGCTCGTGTGCCTCCCAGATCGTTCCACTACCTCTGCCATGGGCAATGGCCAGTACAGCTTTGGTGACCCTTTTCGTGCTTAGGGCTGGGGCCAGCTGGGTGAGGGTAGAGCAGGGGCAGTCCATGTAGGGTGATGGGGCATAGAGCAGGGGGTGCTTCTCTCCCGAACATTTCTCAGAATGTCTCGTCTGGGAGAGCCCTCTCCAGCCATCCCAGCCTCTCGAGGGGCCTGTGTCGTCGACAGCCTGGTTTCTTTTCTTTTTTTTTTTTTTTTTACTGGGAGGTCCTGGGGATCGAACCCGGGTCCCTCCATATGGGAGACGGAAGCCCAACCAGTTGAGCCACATCCGACCCCCGTCAGCCTGGTTTCTAGATGGCGTACTGGACCACTGCCTGATTTCATTGATACCCACATCAGAGGACCATTGTCCTCAGAGCCATCTTCAGCCTTTTGCTACACTGGCAGTGGTTGGGACACCAGGTCCCTGCAGGAAAAGGCTTCCAGGCCAGTCCAGGTAAGGGGGATAATGGCCCAAGACCTGCCGTGTGTGCTGTGTGGACCTGGGTTCAAATGCAGCCTCTCCACTGAGCTGCAGTTTTCCTGGCAATAGCAGTACATACCTCCTTGGGTTGTTGTGAGAATCAAGTGAGAGTGTACATAATAGGTGTTGGGCAGCTAGGCAGGAAGAGGAAGCCGGTCCACTGAAAACATCTGTTCCATGTGGAAATACCTCCAGGCAGGCCCCTCTCCTCCCCTTTGGAAAAGGTGCCATGTGGCCATCCAACCCCTCTCTGAGAAGCTGCAGAGAACATGCTTGTTCTCCAGCTACCCCTGCCCCTGGTAAGGAGCACCAGGTGGGGAGTGGAGGCCAGCAGTCCTGCCTCCCTCTCCCTCCCTGCCCCACATGGTCAGTGGGCCCCGTGGGCACTCTGGTCTGGGAATCAGGACACCTAGCCCTCGTCCTGCTCCTGTGGCTGGCCGATTCATGACGTCTTTTCTTGTTGGGCCCCTGTCTCCTGCCCGCTCCAGATGTCTGAGACTTCCCCCACTGCTGTGAGAGTTGGTAGGAAAGGGACCTGCTCCGGGCATGGGGTGGGGACCCTTGAAAGGCACTGCAGGAGATGGGGCAGGGGAGGGAAGGGGAGAAGATGAAGAGGGCCCTGGGCTTTATTACGCTGGCAGTGGGAGCCCCGGAAGATTTAAGAGGTATATGTGATTGCAATAGTGACAAGGTTAAATTTTACCTGAGCCCTGTGAGCCTGGAGAAGAGCAAAGGTTAGGAAATCCAGCCCAGCCCCTCCCAAACCCCAGACTTTGTATTCTGGGAAAAGGCTTACTGCTGGAAGCTCCCTGTCCCAGTAGGACTTAGATTAAGACTCACAGATGCCCCCTGGTTTATCTATGGCAAAGCCAGATACAGACCCTCCACATTCCTAATCACTGCCTCATAAATGATCAGTTGAACTGCTTGTTTCCACTGATCCATCAGAACAAAATGCTTGTTAACCAAACTTGGGTTAAGCTTCTGGCCTTCCTCCAGATCTCCCAGAAAATAGGGTGCTTCAACGTAAAATATTCTCAGACCTACAATCTGATCATGTCAACCTTTCATCCTACCTCCCTACATTGAGTTGTTTGCTCTGTAAAAAAGAAAAATCTTTTATGCCTAACTCTTTTTTTAAAAAAAGATTTTATTTATCTCTGCCCACCCCCTCATTGTTTGCACTTGCTATGTCTGTTTGTCTTCTTTTGTTTCTTTAGGAGGCACCAGGAACTAAACCCAGGACCTCTGATATGGGAGGGAGGTACCTAATCGCTTGAGCCTCCTCCGTTCCCTGCTTTGTTGTGTCTCTCATTATGTTTTTCTTCTTGTGTCTCTTCTTGTGTCAGATTGCTGCACCTGCCCATCGTGCCAGCTCACTGTCTTCTTCAGGAGGCACCAGGAACCAAACCATGGACCTCCCGTGTGGTAGGCGGGAGCCCAATCGCTTGAGCCACATCCGCTTCCCTATGCCTAACTCTTGAGACACTTGCTGATCTTATGGTCAGAGCGTTCTCCCTATTGCAATAGGCCCTGCCCTCTATTACAATTGCTCTTTTCTTTCCAATCATCCTTTCAAATAATGTTTCACCTTACGAAGTCTGGATTTGTTTTTTCTTTGACAATAGCTAACATTTTTCTAGGGCTTGCTACATACCAGGCACTGTTTTAAGCATTCTGTTTTAAAATCATTTAATCCTTACAGTTTAATTCCATGTTCAGATAAGGAAACTGAGGCATGGGGAATTTGAGTCCCCTGCCCAATGTCACACAGCTTGGAAAATGCTAGAGCCAGGATCAAACCCATGGTCTGATTCAGAGCCCACACCTACCAATCCTATTGCCTCCATGATTCACTGGAGCAGAGCAGCTCTGGAAGTGGTGGGGGGATCCGAAAGGAAGATGGAGGACTGGGAAGAGCTTAACAGGCAATGATGACTGCTTAGGAGACACATTATGTCTTCTGTCTGGGAGCCCCTTGCCCCATCCCCGGAGCTGCATATGTAATCACAGAGCTCCAGATAACTCAAAGTCATGGGCCTGTGAGTGGGTACGAAAAGTCTGCAGAGAGTCAGTTTAGCGAAGGTCATAGCCCTTGTCTGCAAAGTTCAGGATGGCAGGTGATGGGAGGACCGTGGCCCACCTACTGACTTTGACACCTGGAGAGAACAGAGGATTTGAAATCACACAGATCCAGGCTTGAATGCTGAGGCTCGGTTTTATTGGTAAAATGGGTATGATAACATTAGGAGGAGTGAAAACGTGTGCAGATGGTACTATATAGATCTCCAACAGATGTCAATTCCTTGCCTTCAGCCCTTGGCTCTTAGTCTGCTCCCCTACACTCAAGTCCCTGGATTCCAGAAGCATGGAGGATG
The DNA here is from genome assembly GCA_026826555.1 of Tolypeutes matacus. Classification (NCBI taxonomy): domain Eukaryota; kingdom Metazoa; phylum Chordata; class Mammalia; order Cingulata; family Chlamyphoridae; genus Tolypeutes; species Tolypeutes matacus. Next base: position 52,286,044 of record JAKSZT010053928.1, on the reverse strand, counting down.
GAAGGATGCTAGGAACCAGGGGTCACTCTGCCGTCCCTCCCCCTCCCTCAGCCGTCTCACTCTTTCCTGAAGCCCTCATCCAGCTGCAGGCCCATCTGGCTACTCTGTTTTGGGAAGCTGCTCTGGGTGGCCCAGCATCTTCTCCAACCTGCTTGGGTCCAAGGGGACATGGTTTGTTTGAGCTCTGGTTCCAACTCTGCTGAGGCCACTGTGACCTCCATTTCCTCAGGGATAAAGCGAAGGGGCTTTCAAACACCCGAGGGCTCTCCACCAAAGCCTTTGGGGTGAGGGTATCGAGCAGGGCCACCATTACCTGGGTTATAGGTTGGGGTCAGGTTGAAAGACCCCTGCACAGCCAAGATTCTAATCTGATTAATCTAATCTGGTTGCTGAGGAGTGGGACAGGGCTGGAGGTACAAGACCCTACCTTCTTCGAGTTAACAGGAACTTCTGGTTGTAGCAGCCAAAGGCATACGGCAGTAAAAGCTTTGTAGGGTTTAGGACAGCATGGGCAGGCCAAGGGGAATTTTCCTTCTGCTGGGGGTGGCGGGGTACCCCCTCTTGACAGGAAGCCCAGGAAGCCACTTCTTTGCTGTGTCCCTTCCTGGAATGCAGAGCTGTCTGAGTGAAATAATTGGCTGCAGGATGCACTCAGAATACAGTTCTTATGCAGATTTATGTTAATAACATGCAAATACAACTGGCCTTAGGCTAGGCACCCTGGGATGGCAGCTGGTTGGGGATGGGATGACCCCTCTCCTTTTCTATTTCAGACTTTGCCTTAAGGCCTCTGAGGATTTCAAGGGAGAGGTCCACCCATCTTCCCTCGAATCCGGGCTTTTCTCTGTCAACTCCAGTAGGGCACGGGAGCATCTATGCAGCATCTACTGTGGGTGGCCCCAGCTTGCGTGAATGCACCATGACACCAGAGAGGAAGATTCCAGGCTCCCCTATAGCTTTGCACAGACATCTGGTTCAGGACAATGAAAAGGAAAGGGAGGCTTAGAATGGGGAAGTGGATTTCTGCAGGGTGCACAGCAGAACTAGAATTCAATCCAAGGCTGCCTGATTTTGATTCTACACCCTTCACTATGGCCGTTGCCACAAGGTTATGGTGCCTTGTGTATAAATAATATGCCTGTGATGTGTGTATACATTTGGGAATAGAGCCTTGCAGCCCCTTAGCCTCCCACCTGTGCAGTGGGATCTAAGCAGGCCTAACTTGGTAGCCCTGGACCTCTCTCTATTCTCAAGCCTGGGGCCTGGTGCTTGGTAGGAGCTCACTAACTGCTTTTGTTAAAGCTCATCATCAAGGTACTTCAAGTCCATTCCAGTTCCTGGAAGTCTGCCTTGTCCCGGCCAGACCTCACTCTGTGGGTGGTTGCGGATAGAGCTTTCTTACTGCAGGGAAAGGATGTTCTCATAGCTTGTCATCTGGGAGAGAAGTAAATCTTGGAGTAGGAAATGGGGTGAGCCTTAGACTTGGGGAAGGAGGACCCCTTTGGGCCTGGGGAGAGCTGGTCTGACAGCTCAAGTATGGAGGGAGTAAGAGACTCCCACTAGAGGGCATTGAGTTCCAGCTTCCCCCTTCCCCCCCAATCCCTAGTCTACCCGTCAGTCCCAGGGAATCATGATGAGCACAATTGAGTGGGGGTGTCTAAGGTCAGTCTGTGTGAGTTTAGAGTGCTGGTTTTGGATTAACTCCCAGCTTTGGGGGGTTCTTTGCTCAAAGTCATAGCTTGGTCCCTAGTTGTGCCACTGGGAATCAGGGATCCTATTCCCTTTCCAAAGCAAGTGGGACATCAGTAGTCCCCAATGGAGAGGTCAGTGCCTACACAAGTGGGCTGGATCACGTGATGTCTGGCATCATTGTGGCATCAATATAGTGGCTAGACCAGAGGTCCATACAGAGGGCCTCATTCAGGAGCTCTTGGAGACAATTTTCTGAGAAAGACTCAGAAATAATGGGGGTAGGATGGCAGTGGTGGGGAAGGCAGATGCCATTTGAGAGGAAGTAAATTTCTGGGGAGCTGATGGTAGGGGCTGGTGTTATAATGATTTTAGTCTACAAAGCAAGAATGCTCTTATTGGGATCACAGACTGGTAGGCCCAGAGACCCACATATCCCAGCCTGGTCTTTGGCTTGGGAACTGGCCAGGCAGAGGATGGCAGAACAGTGTCCACTGGTCTCCTATGATGACAGGAGGAATGGCCACAGCTGGCCAGGGCCAGAGAATCCCAGAGACAGCGCAGCACCCAGGAGCAGGTCTTCTTCCCCTGCCAACTGAAGCAGACTAGTAAAATAGAGAATCAATAGATGGATCTGGAACCTGGCAAGAAGTCCACGTGGCTATCAATACCAAGATGGCTGCTGGAAGACCCTCGCGAGATTTCTGCCATTTGGAATGAGATTTCTTCTGGAAGCCAGGAGAAGCCCTAGATATTCTCCAGAGACATTATCATTGGGCCCTCCAGGGGAATTGATGGGTGGGGTAATCAATCAAAACAGCAAACAGCTGGGACTCCTCCCGTGTCATTAGCAAAGGGGCAGAATAATTAATGGTTTGAAAAGCAAGTGCAATGGCCGAATCCCTCTTTCTCTCTCTTCCCTTTCGACCCCTGTTCTGGCCTTCTTCACCCCCGCCTGGATCAACACACAAGTAAAATCTGGGGATTTATTATCTGTAATGGGAAATTGTAGTTTGTAAACCAGCCCTCTCTATCACACTTCAGACCCTTCTTCTCTATCTGGGACCTATGATCTGTTATTTTCTCCCTTTTCTCTTCCCTCCTTACCTTAATAAATTACTGGCCTAATCAACCTGATGTGCTCATGAAATTCATTTCTTCAGCATAGTCAAGAACCTAGGCAAAATCTGGTAACATAACCACTCAGGGCTGAGATTTCTTCCCAAGCAGCACTGACTTCAGAATTTGATTAGATCCCCAAGTGAAATGAGATACAACTTTTCATTTCCCTAGGCTCGTCACATAGTGACCAGGGACAATTATGGGTAATATAAGATTCCAACTACCCACAGCAGAGGTCCGAGTCCTTGGCAGAAGGCAAACAGAAGTCAAGGGCTGTGTGGTGAGCCAGCCGCAGGGGTAGCACCAGGCTCCTTGCCCAGAGACAGAGGTGGGGGAGGCTTGAGCACTTAGATGGGAATGGAGGCCCAGTCTATTTCCCGGGACCATTAGTGAGGCAAACGGTTGCTGAAAAATTAACCACAGGCCTCGGTAATGCACTTTGGAGAGAAGCATCCCTTCAGCTACTCAAATAGCTGGACGTGGACTGGAGAGCTGGGCATGAGGCAGGCATGGCTTGTCTGTCTTTTGGAAAAGAAAAAAAAAGGAGGAAAACAAGTTGTCTGCCCCACAGAATACGAACATTGCCAAGTGTGTTTGAGGCAGTGACCCTCTTGAGGCCCCTGCTTAAGCTTCAGATCCAGGAAGGTATTCTGGCCCCTCTCCAAGGTCTTCTCACCTGGCACCTGTTCTGAAAACAGGGCCACATTCTTCAGTCAGCCCCAAAAGGCTTACTGGGCCTTCTCCAAGTCTTTTCTGAGGCAGAAGCCTCACCTGAAACACCCTTGGGTGGAGTTCCTACATGAGCAGAGACAGAAGAGTGTGCTTTGGTGAGGGGCCAGAAGACCCTGATTCTGCCTTGATGTTGGCTTCCTCCCCTGTGAATAGGCCATTTATGAAGTAACTCCTGGGTGTTGGACACTCATTCATTATCTTTAACATCTTCAGCCACCCTTCTAGGAGGGCCCTCCATGTGCCCCCTTGTCAGTTGGGAATATGGATTCTCCTAGAAGTGAGACTCAAATGAGAGGCAAGGGTAGATGGTGCTGTAAGAACAGTGAATTGGAGGGCAAGGACGAGGAGTCCTACCTCAGCTCCTTTCTTGCTGGGACAAATTTTTCCCTGAGTGGTGGATTTTCTCCCAGGCTTGCGGTCTCTCCTTTCAGTTGGAAAACATTTATATTTGAAAGCCTTTATTGGGTGGTTGATTTGTCAAATGGGTAGAAGGCAATGGCTTTCAAACTTGTTCACATGGTTGCACAACCTGCCCCAGGACACACAAAATCAAACACGTTACACATCTAAACTGAAACAACAGTGTTATGAGACAAAACTTAGCCGTACTGCATGTGATAAGAGCTGATATACTTTAAAATTTTATTCCATTTCATTCTTTTTTTCATTATAGAAAAAGGTTATTGTGATGTAATAAAAGAGCAAAGTGGAGTAAAAACATTAGGGAGAGGACTCGTGAGTGAGGTCTGGATTTGTGTGCTTGGTCAGGGTTGCATTTGGGGTCAGATTGCAGTATGTTCAGTGAATCATGATTACCATAGAGGTGGCCTGTAGGTCTTCAGGACCCATAACCTGGAGCCCAAGCAAGTGAGAAGCTCAGAGAGGTGAATGAACCTGCCACAGCACCCTTGCTGAGCATGTGCCCTGAGGGTGGGGCTGGGGTCAGAGGTGTCCACTCTGCATCTTGTATGGAACCAGGATTCCCTAAAGGGTCTATTTTCCTTATCTGAGCACTGAGAGGTTGTAGCTGATAACCTATGTTATGACTTGAATTGTGTCTCCTTCCCCAAAAAGAAAAGAATATGTTCCAGTCTGTTTAGTTTCCTAGGCTGCTCAAAGCAAATACCATGAAAAGGGCTGGGTTTAAACAATGGGAATTGATTCACTCACCGTTTTGAGGCTAGAAAAATGTCCAAATCAAGACCTCATCAAAGTGATGCTTTCTTCCCAAAGACTAGCTGTTGGCGATCCTTGGCTCTTCTGTCACATGGCTAGGCACATAGTCTGCTGGTCTCTCCCGTCTCTCCTGGATTTCACTGATTTTAGCTTCTTGCTTCTGTGATTTCTCTCTCTTTGTCTAAATTTCATTCTCTTATAAAGGATTCCAGTATTAGGGTTACCCATCCTGGTTGAGGTGGACCACACCTTAACTGATGTAGCCTCATCACTAGGTCCTACTTACAAAGGGCTCACACCCACAGGAAAGATTAGCTTTAAGAACATGTGTATTAGTCAGGGTTCTCTAGGGAAACAGAATCAACAGGAGATATCTGTAAATAGTATGAGATTTTATAAGAGTCTCTCACGTGACCATGGAGTTGCACAAGTCCAGGTTCCACAGGCAGGCTGCAAACCAGGGGTGAAAGTCCGGTGAAGGTCCTTGATGAGTTTCCAGGAGACACTGGATGTCCAAACATGAGCTGGGAAATTCTCTCTGAATGCTGAAATCACTTCCCCTTTTAAGGCATCCATCTGATTGGATAAAGTGTCACCTGTTGCTGACAGCAATCTCCCTGGTTGATGCAGATATAATCAGCCAGTAAATTCACTGATGACTAAAGCCCATAAATGTCCTTGTATTACAATTAGCCCAGTGCTTGCCTGACCAAACAACTGGGCATAATTACCTGGCCGAGCTGACACATTAGTCTAACCATCACAAACATGTTTTCTGGGGGTACATACAATTTCAAACCACCACATGGTTCTAACACCCTGTAACCTGAGTATGCCTCCTCATTTGGAAATATGGTCTTTGAGAATGTTATTAGTTAAGATGTGGCCAAACTGGATTTGGGTGGGCCCTAATCCCATATGGCTGGTGTCTTCAATAAGGGGAGAGGAGACACAGTCAGACGCAGGGGCAAAGGCAGCCCTGTGACAACGGAGGTAGAGACAGTTGCCCAGTGACCACCAAGGATTGCTGTTCACCACCAGCAGCCAGGACAGAGGCATGGAGACTCTTCCCCACAGGTTTAAGAGGGAGCACGGCCCTGCCAACACCTTGATCTTAGACTTCTGGCCTCCAGAACCACAGGAGAACACATTCCTGTTGTTTTAAGCCACCCAGTTTGCGGTCCTTTGCCACGGCAGCACTGGGACACCAAGACAATGTCCATGGACGTTGCCAGCTTGAATATTCTGGGCTTGCCCCAACTTGAACTTGACTTCCTTGTCTCTGAATGCTCCCCACACTTCTTCCTAGCCTATAAAGTCCTGCCCAGTTAGAGGCCAGAGCCAGGGATGGACAAGCCCCTGGAGGAGAGTGGAGCTGGCAGCACTGCAGGGGGCTCAAGGAGGGCCTGTGGGCAGAGGAGGAGGTGCATGGAAGGGGGTGCATGGGGTGGGGGTGGGGTCAGGCAGGCAGGCGTGTGGCCACTCTGGGGACTCCCTGCTGCCCATCAGCCCCTCCTTGCTGCACCTTCACCCATTCGGATGTCAGTTTTCAGAGCGCAGAGATACAGGGGCTGGAGTCAGCTGTGGATGGTGCCACCGTAAGCAGTAGCCCAGTCTTCAGATCCTGCTCTCCCCTCAGCCCTTCCAGACTTAGCTGTAATTCCATCTCTGTCATTTTGCTACCTGCAGATGCCTCTTTAATGAGGAAGAAAATAGTATCATTTTTTAAAAGACGGGCTGCAATTTGAGCCATTTGGCTTAGGAAGAAGGAAGAATTTCTCTGAAAGAGAAAGAGAAAGTGGGGGGAAAGAGAGAGAGAGAAACTGCTCTTTAAAAAAAAACACCTTTATGGCCCTATCTGGCCATGAATGGTAAACTCTCCTGTAATCCCTCACCCACACCTGGGAGAGGGGCAGGCAGAAGGACTGAATTTTTAAATAACAGGAATTTTGAATCTCAGGCAGCCTAATAGGCAGAGAGCAGGGAGGAAGCCTGCAGCTCAGAGCCACAGAAGGAAGGGTCCGGAGAGAAGGGTAGGACAGCCCGCCAGGAGTTGTTTAGCCCATGTGCTAATTAGGCTCTAGTGCTCCCAGAAAACAGGGAGCACTTTTCTTGAACATCAGCCTTGTCTTTGGTGTACTTCGGGGCCAAGGAGAAGGGAGCAGGCCCCGTCCCTGCCCTGGGGCCTGGAGACATGGCCACTGAGCCCTGCAAGCCAATGGCAGCCAGGAGCAGGCTGCAGTCTGACTGGCCAGGATGACCTGAGCCCCTTGAGCACCCACAGAGATGCTGGTCCCAGAGCATTTTGACCCCAGACTGCTCAGCTCCACAGCCAGACTTACAGAAGGGGTTCTGCCTCTTGCCGCCTCCACAGATTAGCCCAGCATTGTTTTTTGTCGAGTGTTTGCTTACTCTGCCCACATGGTTTTCTTTTGTCTGGGAAATCAGTAGGGAAGAGTCAAGATGCCGCTAAAAGAATCATTCACTCTCCTATTTTCCTTTTGAGTCCTTTCTTCTTCTTGAGAGACAAATAATAAGAGGTTGCATTTATAAAACTCTTAACCAAGCCAGGCTCTGTTGTAAATGCCTCACATATCTTGAGTCCCATCTAGGGCTGCCTTGACTAAGTACCATGCACTGGATGGCTTGCACCAACAGAAGTTTATTCTCTTGCCATTCTGGAGGCTAGCAGTCTGAAATCAAGGAGCTGCCAAGGTAAGTTGTTTCTGGAGTCTCTGAGGGAGAATTTGTTCCCTTTCTCTCTCCTAGTTTCTGGTAGCTGTCGGCAATTCTTGGTGCTCGTTGGTGTTCCTTGGTGTATAGATGTGTCACTCTAATCTCTGTCCCCATCTCCACATGGCCCGGTGTCTTTTTACAAGGTTCTTGCTCACCCAGCTTGACCTCCACTTAACTAATTATACCTGCAAAGACGCTATTTCCAAATAAGGCCACATTCTGAGGTTCCAAGTGGACAGGAATTTCGGGGACACTCTTTAACCCACTACAAGTACTTATGGCAAGCCCATAAGGTGGGCTCCACCACCATCACCCCCTTTAATAGATGAGGAAACTGAGGCACTCCCAGATTCCATAGGCTTGACCACTCCTTTCTACTCTCTTGTGAACAGCTCTCAAACTGCCCACTGGGGGTTGTTTCCTGAAACAGCTCTAAGGAACCCAGCAGTTCTCAACTGGGCCAATTTTGCCACACACACCCCCAAAGGATATCTGTCCATGTGGTTACCACCACTGGGGGAGTGCTGCTCACCATCCTGCAGTGCGTGGGACAGCCCCTGCCACCAAGAATTATCCAGCCCAAGATGTCAATAGACCGAGAATCAAAACACCTCTCAGTCTGTTGGAGAGAAATCCTCTTGTTTGGTTATTCTTGCCCTTGTGTTTTTGCATCCTTCTCCCACGGTCCATGCCCTCTCTCTTGCTTGGGACCCCACTCGGCATCCGGGAACCCTCCTCCTTTCTCCTGGCTCAGGCGCAAATCCAAGACACACTTCTCAGCCTGGATTTCACCAAGAGTGGAGCCTAAACAGGACGTGCGTGCATGTGGTTTATTTGGGAGGGGATCTCCAGGAACAGAGTGAGAGTGAAAGAGAAGGAGAAGCGTCAACGGTGCCTCATGGGTTTGGCACCATCGTGAGCTGCTTGGGCACTTTGAGGAGTGTGGACGCCTCGGTCCCCTGATGGCGAGGGCTGCCGGGGCTGCTTCACAGCTCTGTGCCTCTGGGCTGTGCGTGCCCGTTTGTGGGGCAGGCTCTGCAAATGACCCATGTCACAGCGTCGGAGAAGACCTGGAGAGGCGGCAAGCTTGAGGCGTCAGGGAGGCAGAGTGGGGGTGGGGGATGAAGCAGGGCACTAGAGCAGGGGTTCATAACCAGGTGTCTGTGAGCTTGACTTGAAATGCAAAAAAACATTATTCTTGTGGGGACGTGTTGGTGCGGGTGTGATATATTTATTAAATAATACACAGTATAGTGGGGAGTTAGTAAGGGGTCTGTTATTTTCACCTGACTGGCAAAGAGATCCGTGGAACAAAAAAGGTTAGGAACCCCTGCCCTAGAGAGCCATCTGATACTGAGAGGGACAGAGCCCCAGGGCCAGCTCAGAGACACCCCCCTCCTGGGGCATTTACTCACGCACACCTGGTGAGAGTCGACACAATCTCTGTCTTCAAGCAGATTGTGATCCAGCTGGAGAAAAAGACAGGTAGCACCCCAGATGTCGGTGAGTTCATAGTGCTGTTACATAACCCAGTACCATACTCACATATATGATCATGACCATGGCAGAGCTGGAAGGAATTTCAAAGATCACCTTGTTAACCTCTGGTAGAAGTTGTAACAATTTGCATTCCCAAAAGCAAGAATAAGAAGGCTCGGTCCACACAGGGGTATTTGTGATGTGGGAGAAAGGTACAAGCTCGTTTGCAGGTGTTCATCAGAGGCCTGCAAGATGGCTGTTGCCCAGTGCTTGGCTGGGAAGATATTTTCATAGTTCTCTGGCTCTGTTATAAATGTTAATTTTTCTGAATGCAGTGTCTTGCCAGGGCTTTTTCTTTCTGATGGCAGAATTGGTCTGCAGGGCATCTGTTAGCCCTTGGGGTGATGGCTGTCAGGGTGGAGGAGAGACAGCAGGGGACTTTCCTCTGGCCACACACCCCCTTGCATTTAGAGCTGATTAGCCCTGTGGGTGCTCATTGTTCAGCCAACAGGAAATGGCAGTGGCCCAGATAGACAGATCACTCTGGAACAAGTGTTCCTTCATTTGCTCACTACTCCTATCTGCTTGACCATCTGTCCGACTGTCTGTCCATCCATCCATCCATCCATCCATCCATCCATCCATCCATCCCTTCTTTTATGAAACATTTATGAGCACCTGCTCTGGATTCGGCACTCTTCTACCTGCTTGGAGAACTGAGGATTTTGGATTTTTGTGGGGGAGAGCAAGAAAGAGGGGATGCAGAAGTGCAAACAATGAACAATATTATGAGGTTTATGTTCTGATGTAGAGGAAGACCGAAGACAATAGATACTGTTTGTTGCAGACCCACTGTGTGCTGGGCCCTTGCTAGGCCCATGGGATGCTGTGGCACATTGAATTAGGTACCCCAGAAAAACATGTTAGTAATCTTAATCCATTCCTGTTAACCCATTATAAACAGAACCTTTGGAAGTTGTTATTTTTAGTCAAGATGTGGCCAGCAGAATCAAGTTAGGCTTTAATCCAGATTACTGGAGTCTTTTATCGGACATAGAGAGGAAGCCACAGAAGAAGCTGGAAGTCGATGGAACTTGAAGGAGAAAGGAGAAGACAGTGCCATGTGACAGAAAAACCAAGGAAACCCAAAAATCACCAGCAGCCAGCTCCAGGATGCCATAGTATTCAGGGAGAAAGCATCACCTTGCTGACACCTGGATTTTGGATTTCTTCTAGCTCACAACTGTGAGCCAATAAATTTCCATTGTGTAAGCCAACCCATTGTGTGGTATTTGTTTTAGCAGCTGGGAAACTAAGGCAGATGTGGAGATAAAGAGAGCACTACCTCTATCTTAAGGACATCAGGGTCTCCCAGGGAGGAAGGACAGTCATGACAACAACCAACATCCATGCAGTAGGAGTAATGAAGAAGGGAATTCGTTCTTGCTGAGGAGGAAGAGTGTCACATTATTTCATTTGTTTTAAATCAAATTAAACTGGCTGCAAGCCACCAATTGTCAAGATAGATGAGAAATCCTGTGTCTGTCATTTGTGGGGCAGGTGAAGTTCAGGGAAAAGCCTTCTGGTCTCCTGCTCTGCTTGGTTACACTGACAGATTCCTATTCTAGCAGGTGTTCTCCCTCTGCTCCCATGCCAGATTGAAAGTTGGGAGTCTACCAAGGTTGGGAGCCTCAGGATTTAAGGTCAGCCTCCCTAGGCACTCTCCTATATGAGGTTTGCAGTCTCCTTGAGAAGTTCAGATGGAGTCACTGGTTCTTGCCATCTTGGAGACTCCCCCAAATCTCTAAATTTCACTTTCTAGTCCCCAGGGAAGCCTCCAAAAGCTCCTTTCCTCCATGGGTTCCAATATTCCCAAACCTTGGAGTCATTTTCCTCTGGGGCAATCCAGCTCCATAACTTCATAAGCCCAGGGATTTGGTAACAAAAGCCTTGGTGGGCATCGCTTTCCTGAAGCCTTGGCAACTTCTGATTGTAGCTATCTGAGGAGCATGGAATATCTAAGCTATAGGGAACTCAAAGGCTTGCTTGGCACCTTCTTGGTAATGGGGAGGCAAAAATACCCACACCTGTGCAGGACACTGCCCTGATCTCTTTCACTGTACTAAGCATCTGTCCTCTGGCTTCTGGGTGCTTCATGTCTAACAGCCTGTGCTGGTGACTCTGTAGATGCCACCTTGGACTGGGAGGGAGGTGCTTATTCTGGGACAGCCTTTACACAAGGGCTGACAGTGGTGGGGGCTTGCCTGGAGTGGAGGCGTTGTAAGTGCTATCTAACTGTGGCTGGGACTTGCTTGAGGCTTAGCTTCTTGGTTGCCTCTCTTTCCCTGTCCTGCTCTCCCCACTCCCTCATCCATTTCTCCTGGGAGCATTTCCTTAATCAGTTGCATGATTCCTCATCTTAATAACTGCTTCTGGGGAGCCTGACCTATGACAGCCCGTGAGGACAAATGACCGTCTGTCTACTCCTACCACATACCCAGTAGATGCAGTTGTTTCAAAGCAAGTTTTGCAGCAGAAGGTTTCCCCAACTCATTTAGTCTTGGTCTGTATTGACCCAATGACCAGCTGCTCCAACCCAGGCTGAGGAGAGACAGCTTTCCAGGGCACAGGTAAGAAAGACAAGAGGTTCGGCCACAAGCTCAGGGCACCCCTGGTGCTGCTCACCTGCCTTAGGTTAAATTAATGCCACCTTGGGGCCCTAGAAAAGCCCAAGTCCAGAGTAAGGGAAGTGAAATCCCACTCAACTCACAAGACCCTATGTCCCTGAGTTGTGGGCTCAGGTGGGGCTGTGGATCAAGGGGGACATTCACAATCTGTTGGAACCTCCAAGGGGAACCTTGTCCTGGCTAGAGTGGCCCAGGGCCACTTGCTCTCTGGAGAACAGATGCCAGGCACTTGCTCTCCCTAAGGGGAATGAGGAAGGCTTGCTAGAGCAAGTGGGTTTTGAGCAGGGCTTTGAAGAATGAAAGGATTTCACTAAGAAGAAGAGGGGCAGGCATCCAAGGCAGAGAGAGTCCAGCCTTTCATTTGTGGTCTGACCTTGAGCAAGTCATTTAACCTCTTCAAGCCCCAGTTTCCCTTATGTAAGATGGGGACAATACTAGTACTAAATTCATAGGGTCTTTGTGATGAAATACCCTGTGCGTGAGAATAGCTTAGCACAGGTCTTGACACATGATAATGCTCAGTAAACAACAGCTGCTATTATCATATGAATATGAGGATTTGCTGCAGGAACTGAAGATGTTTGGATTGTCTATTTGACAAACACCTATATGTACTTCAAGACCCAAACCAAAGGAGGAGATCTCTTGGCTTTCCTCTTATTTCTTTTCCCCCCAACTTAGAATTGGCCAGCCCCTACTTGGTCCCCAGTGCCTGGTAGTGGATGCTGTGATTTGCTGCCGACATCCAGCCCCCTGCTTCATCCTCCAGCTGCCTTGAGTGTGGGCTGCTGATGGCTCATGGTGGCATGGCTCTCTGGGAGCACCCCATGTCCAATGACTGGTGGAAGGGAGGAGCCATAAAGGTGAAATTGAGACAGCTGGGAAGGGCCACCGAGCTCCAGAGCTCCTCGTGTGACCGACTGAGGCCCCTGTTGTGACCACATCTCAGTTTAACTTCTCTCTCTGCTCAGTCTTGCTTCTGTCACTCCCTTCAAGTGTTGTTCCTGAACTCACTATCCAATAAACCTCCTGCATACGAATCTCCATCTTTCTCCATCTGTTTCCAGGGAACCTGACCTAAGACACACCTTATTCATTTCTGCATGCCTATCTTTTTAAATAGTTTGTATCCTCCAACACAACTGGGGAACTTTTGGGGAGCAGGAGACAAGTGTCCCCTTACCTGTGTCCCCAGCACCTAGCACAGAACAGCATAGCTTTTTAAGGTAAATACAAGTGGAGGTGGTCTGAGTTGAGCCCAATCCTAGCCCTGTGCGTGTTATATATACTGGCTAGTTGAGCACAGAGGGCTCAGTTCTGGTGGGGATCAAGGAATGGTTTTCATTAGGAGGCTGCAGGTCCCTGAAGAGGATGGTGATCATAAGCTTCCAGTATCCTCTAAAGGAACACCTCCTAAGCTGCAGTATGAAGAGGGAGAATTTGCAGGGAGCAATAGGTGGACAACTGATTCTGTCCCTGCAGAGACTATGACAGAGAGGAAGGAGGCAAAGCTGACTCTGGAGTCTCCAGCAGGAGTGGGCAGGAAGATTGGGGCAGGAAGAAGAACTGACTTTCTGGAGGAAGGGTGAGTAGGGAGGATGGCTGAAGCTTTTGCAACACAGGTCTGAATCCCAGGAGAAGTTTGGGAGAGAGCTGAACACATGGATTTGACAAGAGTTGAAACCATGGGAAGTCAACTGGATGACATAAAGTGAGAGGAGAGGGCTGAAGACCAACCCAGGGGTGGGGGCACTGGTGGTCAAAGGGAAGGCAGAGGGAGAGAGAGACAGAGAGAAGAGAAAGAGTAGCCCCGGAGGAGGAGAGCCGAGGAGGTGGCAGAAGTCAGTCGTGCGTGTGGACAGGGAGGGAGCGCCCACTGGGGTCAGAGGTAGCTTGGAGATCAAGAAGACCAAGTGCAA